>OZ030015.1:106587148-106929648 GCA_964023405.1 Apodemus agrarius | reverse complement strand
CATGCATATGAACGGAGAGCTGGTGCTCAGGAAGGTGGGCGCCCCGGCCTGGCCTGTCGGGCCTGCCCTGCACACAGTCGGGGCGCATGCTTTTCAGGCTCACCCCTGCACATGGAGGGAGGGATGAGCGACATGGTAGAGGAAGGACGGGGGTTCTAGGGACTTCCTGTTGAGCACCCTGGTACACCTCACAGACCCAGCCCTACATGTAAAGCCTTGTCCTTACCTTAAGGACTCAGCCCTGCACACAGAACCCCGCCCATACCTCACAGCCCTGCCCCTGCCCACGTCCACACCACAGAACGCTGCCCAGTGTATGAGTTCAGCTTGCATCTCGAGTCTCTCTCGTATCCCAGAGCTCCACCTCTGCCCACAGGTACCCCCCACCCCCAGGCAGAGCCTGTTGGGCTTTCTCTACCAAGTCCACATGATTGGCACCTGCTGCCTCCTCCTCAGCCCGGTGGGACTGCCGTGTCTCTACTTTGTCCCCATGGTCCTCAGAGGGTCACCACGGGACACGGCCTCTTTGAGTTGCTACAGTGTGTGAATGCCCAGCCAGTCTCCACCCAGGGGTGCCTCCTTCTGGTCCAGAGTTAGGAAAGTGAGGATGAGGAGACAGAGCCTGAGGAGGCTGTAGCTCATCTGTGGCTGGAAGAAAAGTGCCCTGAAGCTCGGCCACCTCCCGCTTCTCATGGTCTAGCTGGCAGTCCTTTGGGTTCAGGCTTTGGATGGTCCTTGGGGACAAGAAGGGGTCCTCAGGGCCATTACTGCACTGGGTTACCCAGACAGACTTTTCAGGGGCCGAGGACAACTCTGAGAAGAGTGCAGAAGCCTTTAACTATCTAGAGGGGATTGGGACTGAGTTCGAGGGGGTTATATAGGGACAGGAAGGGCTGTGTGGCTCTTATCATTGGTGGCCACCTATACCATCTGGGAACTCTGTGTCTTAAACTGCCCGGGTAGCTCATGGTCCCCGTTGGGCAGCCAATGGAGACCCAGGGGCAAGCCCAGGGGCGTGGCCCTTGCTTCCGTAGTGTTCCACTGGTCTCTTGTATCCCGGTGGCCTTTCAGCCCCCGTTAGCCCCTTGACCTCTCTCTGCAGGCCAGGAGTCTCCTGTACCAGTTCCGTCTTCTGCCACGGATCCCCTGCAGCCTCCACGACCTGTGTAAGCTCTGTGGGACAGGCATGTGGGACAGCGGGTACATGCCAGCTGTGGAGTGCGCCGGCCACCACCCGGGCTCAGAGAGCTGTCCCTATGGGGGCACAGTGGAGATGCCATCGCCCAAGCCCCCAAGAGAAGGCAAGAAAGGCCCAAAGGCACCACGGGAGGCCTTTGGTTTCCGAAGATAGGAAAGCCCCCTGCCCTTGGCTGTGGGCGAGGGGACCTCCAGGATGTCCTGGGCGAGTGGGAGGGGGAGGGAACGGACATGGAGAGGACACAAAGAAAGGCCTCCTGCCAGGGAGCAGGGAACCTTGTCATGATGACAAAACCGGGCTCTAGAACTGACAGCAGGGATCAGCTGTCCCGAGAATTCAGCTCCTGAAAGGCTAGCCCAGGATGTCTGGCCAGCCACTGGAAGGCTGCTGTCTGGCTGGCTGGCTGGGGCTTCCAGCAGAGGCCAGGAGTCTCTCCGAAAGCCATGGGCAAGGCAGGCTCTAGGAAAGGCCTCGTCCATACTCCAGTGCCAGGGGACACAGAGGCGCGGGACTGCTGTCTGAGTGAGTCAAGCACGCTTGGGAAGCGTCTTGGCCACAGCTGCAAGACTGTCATGAAGATGCCTGTCCAAAAAAGAAAGAAAAGGGAGGGAGAGAGGGGCGGGGGAGGAAAAGCTTGTGAGGGCAGGTGTTCGGGCCTCGTTGGGCTTCACAGTGTCCATGTGAGTGGTCGGTGTCCTGCTATGTATGGGAGGGACACGCCCACCCGGAGCCAGAGGAGCAGGCAGTGGGACAAGTGTCATATGCACCCTCCCCTGGGGTCCTCCTCCGAGGATCTAAGGTGTGTCTTCTCTAGTAGAAACAGCAACCCACTGGGGCCTGAATGGGTTGATGGGTGTGGTGTGTGCAACCACAAGGTCCCCTGAATACTTGGTCCCTGAGAAGCGGGAGTATCTGACTCCCCAACCAAGAAAAAGGCATCTGACAGGCTGGGGTGGTGCCTCCGCCACCATGCAGTATCTAGGGGACTTCTGTTCCTTGGTGTAACCCTAGCTGAGCAACACTGGGGTGCTCTTCCTCTTAAGAAGGAAAAGGCCACGCCCACGCTCCAGTCTCCAAAGCTGAGGATTGTGGTTGGATAAAAGTGTGTTTCAGAGCATTCCTAGCCGGTGTCCCAAAAGCTGGTGTAAGCCAGGAGCCTGGATGCCTCCGCCGAGGGCTGAATCCTCAGTGGCTGCAGGCAGCAAGGTCGGTGGAGGTGCCCTGCTTTTTGGCTTTTCTCACTGAGAGTGGTACTGCGGGCCGGTGCCACGTTGAAAGGTGCTGACCAGAATGAGAGGGGGCGGGCCCTCAGGATGAGAGGGGGTGGGGCCTCAATGAGAGGGGGGCAAGGCCTCAGAGGGTTAAGCCACGGTATGAGGGGGCGGGCCTCAGAATGAGAAGGGCGGAGAGGGGCGGGCCTTAGAATGAGAGGGTGGAGCCTCTGAATAAGAGGGAGGGGCTTGGAATGGGGGTGGGGCCTCAGAATGAGTGGGCGTGGCCTCTTACAGGTCTCCTTTCTCAGCTTCCCTTTCTCCATGAGCTCATCCCCCCTCTGCAGGCACTTCTGAGAACGTAGGTCCTTCTAGGAAGAGCCTTTGGAAGAGGATGTTCTGATCCTGGGGGGTACTGTCCGTTGTGAGGAGCGGTGTAGCCCGGGAGTGGCCTTTCATCTGAATTGCTTTCTATACTGGTTTCTGACTCTTTCTGTAAGCTAGGGCCACAAACAGGTATATCCACTGCCTGTCACCCCAGTAACAGAAATTCAGGGCAGAGCCTCAGCGGCCTAGAACTCTGTGCACCTGGCTGGCACTGACCCTGGGACTGGTGGTTTGGCTCATTACTTCTGGCATTGTCACCCTCTCTGAAATCCCCGTGGGTAGGTATATGGGTGTGAGAGAGCACTGGCCTCTGGGTCTTAGGTCACCCCATGACTGTAGAGGCAGATGGTAGGGTGGTGTTTCTTATACGTGGATACCCCACTTGCTAACCATGTGAAGGTCAAAGCAAGTTGAACTGCTGAAGCCAGCATCCAGCACTGGGAAAGCGACCCAGTGCCGAGACCCTCGTCTCAGGGTCTTCTCTTGGTAATCGTGATGGAAGCCTGGTAATTCAGAGAGGTCCCACAGGCGTAGGCACAGGTCCCTCATTTCCTGGGAAGGAACCAACTCCTTCTCTACTCCTCCTTAGGGTCACACTCCTGTACTGCACCCCAATATGTACACTCCACTGTTTGGGGTAGGGACAGTCGGAGCAGATCCGAGATTCACTGGCCATGGAGAGTCTCAATTAGTGAGCATTTATTCTAAGTCTCCAGCTCCCACAGTCCCCCACACACACTGTTCCCCAAGACCTGACCCAGGCTGTTCAGTGACAGCCTTGTGCCGGTAACTCCCCTCTAGTCCTATGGACTACTGGACCCCGGTGTAACCTCAGCATCAGGCCAGCCGGGGCCTCTGCAGCCAGACATGGTGTGTGGGCTCCGGAGCCCTGCTCTGCTGAGGAGGAGAGAGGCCCCTCACAGAACAGCAACCTTAATCTGGATGCAATTAGAGGAAACCAGCCAAATGCCCCGTGGCAGCTGTTACCCCGGGATTATTCCCAGCCAGCAAAAGGCATTAGAGTGATAATTCAGTCATTAGGCTTCTAGCCGTCTCACCGCCAAGACGTACAAATCACGGGTAATCAGCACGCACGCCGTCCCTCGGCCACGAGGCTTATTTAACCCATTTTTTAAAATGATGCTTAATGCTATTGGCCGGCACGTCCGTGTGCGCATGCCCCACCGGTAATGTCAGTGCTGACGACATCGCCTAATGTCATCAAGGCCCTGTCATCCAGGGCTCTGGGAAAGAAGGACGCCTTTGATGTGCGAGTGCGCTGCCACTGCTGAGGCTGATGCCTACCTTGGAAAGCCTCTCTCACTTCTGACTCACAATTCAAGGAGAAGGGACAGTGGAGGGGTGGGGGCAGCAGCCAGGGGGGAGAGCACGGTCTGAGCAGAATGTGTCCTCCTCCCTCTGGGCTAGAGGATGTCTTCACTGGGTACAGGAAAGATACTGCCTCCCCAGAACGTTCCACCTCAAGTGCCCCCCCCCTCCCTGGGAAGCCTAGCCCATCTCTGCAGAGGAGGGCCGAGGTCCAGAGAGGCTCGGTTAGGAACCCTGAGCTGGGCCATCTGGAGTCAGAGCTATGTGGTTGCTCATACAGACCCGGGTCAGGGAGGGGGACATGTTACATTCCGGAGGGGATGATTTGGGCCTTGCCTTTTGAGTGCAGGACACCAGCCCAGAAGAGGGTCTCCTGGAGCTGGTGCCTTTGATGGCCCCAGTTGGGGTGGCAATAAATTAATGGGGGGAGAAATGCTGGCTGTCAGGGTCAGCTCCTGAACGGCTCCTTTGCCCTCTGGCCTGTACTTGTGTTTTCCTTACTGCTTTGCTGGGGTTTTGCTGTGCTGGGGCGGGGGGCAGTATGCAAAACTTGGGGTTGCATTCACGGTAGGCTATGAGCGATGCAGTCTGCTTCATGTTTGACATGAATTTAGATGGAGAGTAACCCCAGGGTGCCAGGAATCCGCCCGTGACCCCCTCCCCTCTGTGGGCTCCCTTCCACTGCAGTCAGGGTGGGAGTGTCAGGAACACCCTGGGCTGGCCAGACCGAGGGAAGGGACCTGGCAGAGATCCCCAGAGGCCACCCTGCCTAGAACAGAGCTGGATGACAAATGCCCCAGAAAACTTAAGCAGGGCTGTGACCTGGGTTAGAGGTGAGCCAAGATTGCCACCCAGCTGGGCCACCAGAGAGGACACCTGGCTAGCCCAAGGCTGGACCTGCCAGATCCCTGGAGTCTCTGAAGAGCCAAGCGGCCTCTCATCTTGTGTTTCTACAGAGGTTGTGATGCATTTCGTCCTGGGATAACCTGGTCTAACGGGACTGGGACACCCCAAATCTAGGAAGCCAGTTTCCCCTAGAGCTTCCGCAGCAGGGAGCAAGGGGATCCCCCAACCCACTTCCTTGCCTGTAACAGGAGAACGAGGCCCTCCCACAGGCTCCCTCAAAAGACTGCTCTGAGGCCGCCATGATGGTGGCTAACTCTGGCCCAGGGACCTCACCCGCCACTCAGGGACGAGCCCACTGGCCTTAGCCTTCCACGGCCGTGACTGAGAGGGGCTGTCCACTCCCAGTCGAGTGCCCTCCCAGGTCTGAAGTCAGCAAATCAATGTCTCTTCAGCACCTCTACCTTGTCCTCTGCAAAGGGCAAATCTCTGTAACTTTCACTCTGTGCCGCCCATGCCTACCCCGAAGAAAAAGAGCCACAGAGCCGCCTCAGCGGTCTCCGTCCGCGCCGAGCTGTGCACACAGGCTCTTCCGTGGACGGCCTCGGCCCTCGGGGGCGGGGAAGACCCTTTCCTGAGGACTCTGCACTCTCTGGGCAGCCGTGCACGCGCGGATATCCGCCTCCACCAGGCCTTTCAATACGTCCTGTTCCATTCCAGGTGGGAAGATAGCATTTCAGGTTCTCGGAAATCAAGTCACATGACTGTCCTTCTTCCACGCTTTGAGGATAAGGAAGGAGGACAGCTTTTGTGTGTGTGCGTGTCTCTAAAGTTTTGTTTTTAAAGTAATGAAATATCCCCATTGCTGATGTCTACGGCAAGTGGTTCGTCTCTCTTGTTTGCATTTTGTTTTTTTTTTAAGCACTCCCCTTCCGGTCAAGGTCAGGCCTGGCCACCAGGTCCCCTGTGAATCATGACTCTCATGGATCCCTCACAAAACAAATAAAATAGTATCGCCACACACGTGGTCCTGCGCCTTGAGAGAAAGAGAGACTGGCCAGGCCAGGCGCCCCAGGGCTGGGCAGGGAGGCCCTGTGGAGGAGCTGAGGGCCTTTAGCCTCAGGCAGCCTGAGCAGCCCCTGGGCCGCTCTGAGTATTGGCAAGGGGAACCTGAGATGCAGAACCAGGAGGAATGACCTGCAGGCCCTGCTCTAGGAAGACCAGGGACATGTCTGGAAGGTCACCCTGGGCCTGGCAATGGAGAGAGAAGGGCCTCGGTGAGCCCGGGGATGCTTTACGGGTCTCCAGAGCGTCACATCGGCGGAACACGGGCACCCAGGCTGCCCAGTGCCTGGAAACTACCAGGGACTGACAGAGCCTTAGCCGCCCTGCTCTGACTTCAGGAAAAGCCCAAGTTAGACTGTGCAAACTTCCTTTTGGAGACAAACACCATATTGAAACCTGGTGGGTGTGGCCTGGGTGTTAATAGGGAAATTCGGGCATCATCAGCGAATCTTGCTGTTTTACCAGCTCTGAGAGCCGGTCACAGGGACATGCAGCCTAGGATGGGAGAAAGTCCATCCGGTCTGGGTTCTGAGGAGCCTTTGGAACTTTGAGTGGCTTCCAGATATACCAGCGTGCCCCTGCAGCCGTTGGAGGGGCCAGGGGCGGGGTGGGCTGATATGAGCTTCACTGGGGGTTCCCATGTTAAGGGTCTGTCCTTTGTTGGACATATTCATGACTAGCCCCGGGGAGGCCTGGAAGGAGCCAGCCGAGCCCGGAGGGGTCACTTCCGAAAGTGCCAGAGGCTAGTTTCCTGTAGAGAAATTCCATCCGCTTGGAAGCCGAGAGGGTTGCTGGCCCAACCTGCCTCAAAGCTCAGCTGCAACTGTCAGTGGTGTGTGAGAGGCTGGTGATAGCCAGTCGCCGGAGGGACAGGGGGTAGCCAGGAAGGCTCAGAGCCTGAGTGTCTCCACAGTGGAGGGTGGCATGTAGCCGGGGGACAGGAGAGACTTGCCCTCAGGGAAGGACAGCCCATGCTCACAGAGCAGTCACCACAGGGGCTGAGGCCCAGGATGACCCCCCCATGTTGAGCCACGGATTGGACAGTCACACCCGCTGAAACAGGGTGGACTTCTGTGGAGTCACTTAGGCTTTGACACATGTCCTAGGTAGCAAGGCTCACATAGACGAGGCTAGCCACCCATCTGTGCCTTCAGTAGGTAAGCCCCGAGCTCTCCGTTCCTCCAGCACCTTCCTCCTGCCTCTCCTGCAACCCTGAGCAGGAATGTTCATAAGCAGCTACCTCACCTCACCCCAGAGAAATCCCGTCTCTGCCTCATTACTCCAGAGCAGTCCTAGTTGTAAGGGTCCCCTGTTACTGCCTGACAAGCCAAGAGTCCAGAGATGATGCATCATTCATTCACAAAGCACACCTGGGCCCACACTGACCCCCCTGGTCACCAAGTCACCCCCTTTCAAGCCTAAGCTCTGTCTGTGCTTTATCTGGGCGCTCATCACCACATACCTGTGTCCCACCTGTCGGGGAAGGGGTATCCGAGTAGACCCTCCATAATGAGGCGACCCCAGGCCATCTCTGTATCCAGTTACCACGCAACTGCCTTCAGCCCCGCCCCCCAAAAGGCCCAGAACCTGAACCCATTCACACCTCTGAGGACCAGAGGACACCAGCCGCTGGCTTGGTGGGTGGCATTCATATTTTAATGTCCCTACGTTTCAAGGGGGATAACTGGCTCCCTACCTCTCCAGACCCGCCCTCCCATCTCTACATCTCAAGAGAGATACAGCTCTCTGGCTTCTACGTGTGCATGGTAGGCAGGGTGTGTGTGTGTGTGTGTGTGTGTGTGTGTGTGTGTGTGTGTTTTAAACAGTGGAAAAGATGCTTTATCTTCAAATAGGAGAGTTGGTCTCGGGCCAGATTCTGCTGGTCCTTTGACCCCCAGGCAGAGGGGGACAGAGTCTTCTTCTGAGTTCAGGATGCAGACAGGACACAGAGTCCTCAGTTTGGCACAGCACTTGACTCTAGCCACACTCTACCACAAAGTGGGAGTGCCCACCGAGCTGAGACCCATCTGAGAGAACATTGACTTCTCCCTGGCCGTAAGCAGCTACGCACAGATGCAATAGAAAAAAGATCTCAAGGCCAGGGGTCTCTTGGCTGCAAGGCAAGGAGGGACGAGGGGCTCGGCCCCGCGGTGGGAATGGAAGAGGGCCAGGGAGGGGTAGGGTGAGAGGCCAGGGCCGTGGGTGGCTCGATTAAGATCTGTGGCCAGCATGCGAACACCAGCTGCAGGCGGCAAGCGGAAGAGAAGAGTAACACAGTTCACAGGAGAGGTGTCAGAAGGCACAGGGCAGGGTTGGTTGAAAGAAAGGCCGTGTGGGAGTCAACGGTGCTAAGTGTTCGCTGGAGAGGCAGTGCCCAGGAGTGTGTTCTCCACACTGCCTTTCTTTTGGAGAGTCCTGGGCAAAGACACTGGTGGCTGCAGGAGGCAGAGGAAACCTGCAGGCTGTCCCATCCCAGAGACAACCTGTTCATCTTCCCCCAGAACCCAGGGGCTCTAAGTGTAAGCTCTAGGTGTGGCTCAGCCAGGCCCAGGAGAACTTGCTGCCAATGGAGACTCTATCCTCTAGCCCATGAGGACCGCCCATGTGTAGGGGGGCTGGGTCGGGGGCATTCTGGCTCCCGTGAGAGGGAATCCAGTCTACTTGGAAAACAGCGAACTCTGTGGGAAGTCCACCAGTCACACATCTCAAGGGGGTGTGGAAGGAAGGAACAACCTGCATGACAGCCACAGGCTGAGTCCCTCTCCTCTGCCACCATTGCAGGCTGTGGCAACAAGCCACCAAACCCACGGGCCACCCCGGGGCGGGGGGAGTGGGGGAAGGTGTCTCAAAAGCAGGCTCAGGTCCCTTCCACAAAAAGCTTGGGCTCTCGGATTCCCAAATTTTCCTTCTGGGTTTTTGGGAAGTGTCCGGTTGCGCCAGATGCTTCCTTTGGGTGGAGCAGTCCCTCATTCTTGGGCCTTTCTGTTTGACCGGCCACGGGACCGCCCGGCTCAGGCAGACAAGCATAAATGGAGTCTTGGAGGTGATCAGCGTCCCCGGAACAGGGGAGCTCCTGGCACGAGTGTCTATGGAGACTTTATGCTTACATGAGATCTACCAGTTTCACCAGGACGGAGTCCGGCTAGGTGACTGGGACAGATGTGTCTGCAGGCATGCAGAGGAAGGCTGGAAGGGAAGGTCCAGTCTCCTGCCTGGGCACCCCCTTTCCCTCCATTCACGGTGGCCATGGTGTCCCCACCCCCAGGATGCTGCAGATTTGCAGGCTGATCAAAAAGACAACAGCTAGCCGGGCAGTGGTGGCACAAGCCTTTAATCCCAGCACTTGGGAGGCAGAGGCAGGAGGATTTCTGAGTTCAAGCCCAGCCTGATCTGCAGAGTTCCAGGACAGCCAGGGCTACGTACAGAGAAACCCTGTCTGGAAAAAAACAACAAACAAACCCCAAAACAAAACAAAAAGACCACAGCCCCCTCGCCATGCCTCAGGTAGAACACAGTTGTCGGGGTACCGTTGTCGGGGTACCGTTGTCGGGGTACCCTGTGGACACAGCTCAGCTATGCTCTCCAAACCAGCCCAGCTCCGGCATCTCTGCTCAGAAGCTCCATCCTGAGAGGGATGAGTGTTTGTGGGGGGTACAAGGAGCCCTGGGTCCCCTAACCCAATAGTCCCTGGGTTCCACAGGGCTCCCTCCATTGTGGGAGCTGGGTGGAGGAGCCACCTTGCCAGGCAGAGGACCTAATCGGTCCTCTGATCCCAAGGTGGGCTGCCCCAGCCTCATCGCCCCTCCTCTCCCTGCCCCTCCTCTCCCCACCCCTCCTCTCCCTGCCCCAGCCTCATTGCCCCTCCTCTCCCCGCCCTCCTCCGTTCTTGTCCACCTGGCGGATGTCAGCCACACTTCTGCACAAGATACAGAGATTTAACAGCAGTTCAAACCTCCAGGACCTGGGCTCCTCGTTAGCCCTGTCATCTGGGAAGGGGCAGGCCAGGTCTGCACCCAGAGCCAAGGTTAGAGGATGGTACTTGTGCGCAGTGAGAGGCAGCATCTTCCTGAGGCGTCCTCAGGGCTCATTCGGGCTTCCACAGAAGAGACTGCCTGCTCCCACCACCCCCACGCTCTCCTCTGCAGAGACCCCTGTGGCGGCTTCTGACTTCATACCCAATGTGATCATCCCACTGTGCACTCCCACACCCACCACAGAGCCACCGTGACGGCATGCTTACAAAGTAAGGAGCAGGGGTCTTGAGAGAGGGAGTATGTAGGATGAGAGAGGGACCGAGGGCTTTCTGAACCGGGAGCTTGTGGAGAGTCAACTGCGGGAGCGCAGGAGGAGGACCGCCAATCATATCGTAACAGGTGTGCTCTAGGTAAGTATTAATAACTCGTGACACAGGGGAGAGGGGAGAATCTAATTACAAGGACACCGTGCCGTGCCAGCCCGCACCACTTCAAGGGAAACCACACACTGCCCTGGAAGCCCGGAGGCACCCAGAGACCTCCCCTTCCAGGCCTCCGACTCCAGCCCTCTGAAATCTACCCACCCCTCTTCCATCCCAGGAACCAGCTGTAGCCAGGACACCCTGCCCTCAGCAGACCTTCTCTGTCTGTCCTTCCGAACCGGACACACACATGGTGCCTCTACTCCTGTAATCACGGAACGAGAGACATCTTAGGTCTCAAAGAGCACGCAGTGTCAGGAGCCTCCATCGACTCTCCCTGGGTGGGGTGAGCAGCTGGGCACAGAGCCACTCGATGACACCACCGAATCGACCTCTTCCTGTCCCTGCGGGAGGTTAGCACATGCACTGTGGGGTTTCAGACAGCTGTCTTAAACATAACCCTCGCAAACCCTAGAGTTGGGCCTGTGCCTGACCCCTGCCCTGGACAGTTGTCAGCCAACAGGGTCCCTTCTCAAGAGGAAGCACAAATGTCCTTAAAATCGGAACTACGATCACTTTTGGCTTTTGGTTTTCGAGACAGGGTTTCTCTGTGTAGTCCTGGCTGTCCTGGAACTCACTCTGTAGACCAGGCTGGCCTCGAACTCAGAAATCCGCCCGCCTTTGCCTCCCAGAGTGCTGGGATTACAGGTGTGCGCCACCACTGCCCGGCCACTGCGATCATTCTTGATGCAGTGGTAGTCTTTGGCCAAGACAGCAGCATGAGCTGGGGAGGAGAAGCCAAAACAAGCCAGCCTCAGACCCTCCCTGGTCAGCTGGTACAGAATCTTGCCTGGGTCTGGCTCAGCCTTCTCTAGGCCTTGTTGGACGGACCCTGTGGAGAGAAGACTGGGCTTCTGGGCCTGAAGAGCCCCATGGCAGACACCTCCTTCTTTGAGGTAGACGAGTACCTCCCTGTAGATGCACACCCATTACCTCACACCAAGTACTCTGTAGGTCAGCGCTTGAAGGGGAGCACACTACTAAGCGTTCATTTAAAACCAAGTACTTCAAAGGGGCAGGAGATCCAGCTGCCACTGACCGTGCTCCCCAGGAATGAGGAGCAGGGAGCACGCTGATCTCACAGGATGGCCTTGGGGACCGCACCTGCCCTCTCCGGGCCTCGGACGCCACCTTTGTGTAAGGCAGTGATCTGTGGCTGCAGCCGCCTCTTGGGTGTTTGCAGAATAATAAATTAATAAACCAGGGTCCTCCTGGGGAGGGCGGTCAGCAAATACTATCTCATTGGAGGAGTGTCACCACCCATATAGACACATGCCAGGGTACACAGATCATAAACGAGACAGAGATGTGTTGATAAGATTGGCCCTCAGGCATAGAATCTGCCCAAAGACCCCCGGGGGCTGGGGGCATACCTCAGATGGTACAGAGATTGCATAGCACTCCTGAAGCCCTGGGGTTGGTACCCAGTGTACATAAACTGGGGGGGGGGGGGCGGGGAGGGGCGTGTACCCGTAATTCCAGCAACTGCAAGGTAGAGTCAGGGGGATCAGAAGTTCAAGGTCATGCTCAGCTTCCTATGGAATTTGAGACCATGCTAGTCTATATAAGACCCTGTTGGGGGTGGTGTCAGGGACTCCCACCGCCTCCCAGCAGAGCCTGTGTAGACCATCAAGGGAACTAAGGGGAGATGGAAGATGCCTTCTGTGCACAGTCAGGCCTGAGGAATGTGGCTGTGTCTAGGAATCTCTTGCTGTGTGATCTCAGGCAAGTTGCTTAGCCTCTCTGAGCCCCCTATAGCTCACCTGCATATGGACAGCGACAGCACCTAGCTCTCCAAGTTGTTTCCACAACAGAGAATGGACCCATAGCATGTCCCCTGTGCACCTCGGCTATTTTGTGGGGACGAGAGTCTAACTTGTTGGAAACATTCTGGAGAGAGAGAGAGAGAGAGAGAGAGAGAGAGAGAGAGAGATGGGTGAAGTTCGACCTAAGGGCCCCGCCCTTTGCTAAGTTCGTTCTCTGGGGGAGACAAAAGCAACGTCTTCCCTTCCTCCCAAGGTCCCAGTGACAAAGGTGGGCAGGGACCCAGCAGAGTCCACTCTGGGAACAAATGAGTTTATTAGATGTCCTCAGCACAGGTGAAGGGCAGTCTGCAGGGGTGTGGGTGGTTGTACCTCCCACAAAATCATCACTGGAAAGTAGAGTCTCCACTCAGCATGGACAACCCACCCCACCCCCACATTGGCTCTCATCCCTCGTTCTACCCTGGCCCACGTACCCTATCCCTTCCCCTGTACACTTAGGGTGTTACAGGCAGCAATGGCCGGAAGTGGCTGTATACTCAGGTGACCCAACCCTACCCCACCGTGGGTGACAGTGGGGGCTGGGTATAAATAGGCAACAAGCCCAGCTGAGTTGGTCTTTGCAAGAGAGCCCAACTGCACTCCCCAGCTCGGCTGTCCTTTGGCTTAGAGGACGGCCACACACAATACTGTCTCAAGCCCCAGCACACACAGCTAATCCTGAGCCTCCGTCACCACCACCGCAGGCTGAAGCAACCTGGCCACAGGTGTGAGTCAGGGCGTGACCAGGTGCAGGGGTCCGGAAGTCTGCATGCGCCGATTGTCCTTCTCGGATAGCCTTCTGCGCCTGTAGCTCCCGCACAACTCTCAGATGAGTGGGACTTGGAATGATCGCTCAGCTACGGGAGGAGGGGCTCCCATTCATAATCAGACCATAGCAGGGACAGGGGCCTCCTGGCCGGCCAGGGATGAGGACACCTAGGGGTAGAAGAGAAGATATCCCAGACCTGGGCCACCAGGGCCCGGCTCAGCCCAGGGACACTGCACACCATGGTCAGGCACCCTCTATGGCTCTGGAACATTCAGGTCTCCAGTGACTCAGTCCTGTGCCCGTAGCCCCCTGCTCTGACTAGGGGGTATCATGGAAGCAAGAAGCCCCTGGATGCTGACTGGTCCCTCTACTGAATGACCTTGGCTGCAGCAGAGGCAGGGGCTCCGTGCAGTATCATAAGATGTCTCCCCTAAAGCCGATTTCATTCTCAGCCAAGGGATAGTGGGGTCGGAGCTGGAGCTGGTGGTCGGCCTTGATGGACTGGGGAGGGATGTCCCCGGAGCCTTGTAGAGGGCTGAATGGCTCTTAGGAAGAGGGGGATCCCATGTCCTGATGTGGGGGCTGATGACCAGTGACCCTCAGGACCGACAGCCTGGGGCCCAAAGCCAGCAGACTGTGATGCTTCCGAGGAACAGTGGACGGAGCTCACTAGCTGTCGGCCGGCTGCCCCCACCCTCACCCCGGCGACTCAGGGACATCGGCCACCTGCTCTCAGTGAGAGCCAGCACAGGGACCCACTGATGGCCAGCACTGGCAAACACAGGCATGGGGACCCCGAGGTGCCGTTAGTCTGCAAAATGAAGGTTCTGGAGACACACCTCTGGCAGTCTAGAACTTAGCCGAGGATTCTTAATCCTTCTTCATCATGGCCAAGAGAGGGAGAAAGGGTCTCACCCCCCATTTCCCAGATTGGGAAAACTGAGGTACAAACAGACTAAGTGAAATTGCTTGTGGTTCCACAGCTGCTCTTGACAGCTGGATCCAAACCGGGACAGGTGTTCAGCTCAATTAACAGGTGTCCCCGGGAGCAAACGGACCAAACCTGGGACCTAGACCCGAAGGGAAGGAAGCTTCCATGAGATCGCCGGAGACCGAAAGAAGAAATGTGACCATCCCCACAGAAACTTGGCCTGGACTCTCCAGGTACCAACAGAGAGAAATGCCCAGATAGACGTGGGAGAGGGCGGGGGCCTGCTGTCACTGTCCCTACATACCAGCCAGCCCGAGGGACAGCCTCGGGGAACAGAACTGTGAGGTCAGATGGGAGCTCTGAGCCCTGGCTCCAAGCTCATGCCCTAGAAATGGCAGCAGTTTCCCCATGCCTCCATTTCCTGTCTCTACTGGACACAAACGGGATACAGGGTAGTCAGTGTGTAGCCGCCAGCTTAGAGCTGGAGACAGACTCTGGGCTGGTGCCAGCTCAGCGTCCTGACCCCCTTGGGGCACAGGATGTGAAGAAAGATAGACACAGGAGTCCACAGAGCCGCCGAGGAGGGCGGAGGGGGCCGTCCCCGGTCCCTGGCGTGGTCCCTACTATCTCGGGTCCTTGAACCTTCTGTTCTGGTTTGCAATTGGTTCAGGAGGCCTGGCCGCCTTTCCTGCCTCTGTCCTTATCACCGAGACTTCTAACAGGACTACAATGGCCGATTGTGCTCCTGCTGGGGCAACAGAACTGCCGGGCACCCCCAGCCCTCTCTCTCTCTCTCTCTCTCTCTCTCTCTCTCTCTCTTTGATGGCTTTGGGACTATAATGGACCCCATTGTGAGGCATTTGTTCAGGTGACAGTGTGGCCCTTGAGTAGAAGGGCAGCAGAGGCTCTGGAGAAAGTGGCAGAGAAGCCCTCTCTCCCACCCTGAAGGGACTCAGGGAGGTGAGAGGGAGAGAAGTCTCAGGGTGGCTGCTGACTGGCTGGCCGTGTTTAAAATATTCGGTTTCTTGTCGAACAAAAATATTTTTTTAAGATTCAGTGTGTTGATGAAATAGGATAAGCTGGTAGCTTTCTTCCTTTCCCTTCCCTTCCCTTCCCTTCCCTTCCCTTCCCTTCCCTTCCCTTCCCTTCCCTTCCCTTCCCTTCCCTTCCCTTCCCTTCCCTTCCCTTCCTTTCCACGGTTGGGCCTGAACGATTCCGGGGTGGCAGGGCTGCTGAAGATTCTTCTGGATGGGAAAGGTATTCAGATGGCACCCTTGGGGAGTCACCTGCCTCCACCAGGAGCAGCATCTGGCCGTGTCCTCTCCACAGTGGCCTGCACTGTTCTGGTCCAGCCCCTGTGGACCTGTGGACCTGGGTGCCTCGCTCTGAGCATGCCAGCTCTGTAAATGGGTCAGGTGGAATCCAGCCAGCCATCGAAGTGTATCCACAGGCAGAAGCCCCGGCTGGGCCTCTCAAGCTCTCTCTGCTCACTAGCCTGGCCCCTAGTGAGAGCTCTCCAGCCCCTAGAGTTCTAGGTGCCACCTGCTACTTCAACCCCGGGCCCCACGGCACTTCCTGCCTCACAAGGTTTCTAGAGAAAACCCCACAGGGGATTTCTCAGAATGTTCTGCAGTTGCTGCTGCTGGAGGGACTTGGCAGTGGCCCCAGAGGACTTGGCAGGGGCCCTGGTGGCCTGGCCAGAGTAGGGAAGCCATCCAGGTTCCAGTGTCTGGGGTAAGGGACAGGGACTGTCATCAGCTCCTACCTCTCTGTTCCTTAGTGACTGTCTACACAGGAGCCTCCACCATTGGGTATCCTAGCTAACCAGGAGCCTGTCCAGAGGACTTTAACATCATGCCTGGGACAGATGGCAGAAGGAGCCAACATCCTTAAGGACTCGGTGTTGACCAGCTCCTGTCTGTCTGTCTGTCTGTCTGCTGGGCTCACTGGGGCTTCCTGGTGTGGTTACTTTTGGAGAAGAAATGGGATTTGTTCATGGCTACCCCCAAACAATCAGTTCCCCACCCATTGAACCATGAGCTGAGGGTTCCCCACAACCCTCTCTCTAAGCCTTCACACCCAAAGAAGAGCCTGACACAGATGGGACAGACTCTCCTCCTGGGTGGGCGGCAGAGGTCTTGGGGGTAGACATGCATTGCAGAGGAGCTTGTACCAGAGACCACAGGACAGACTGGGAACAGCCTTTACCGGGGCTGCCCCTCTGCCCTGGCTAGCCTTCTACAGACAGTACGAAATCTGGAAATTGATGGGGCATGCCTGGAGTCACTGCAAGAAAGGACCTGGAAGTCAATGAGCTCCCATCCCTGAGCAGCACAGGAAGACTAAAGAGACACTGCCCACGAGGCCCAGGGTCTCCCAGGCAACACTGAAGCTCTGAAAAGCCAAAGAGAACTCAGCTTAGACCTGATGGAGCTGCTGCCAAGAGGGACCCAGGATTTGAGGGAACCCCAAGAGGGACCCAGGATTTGAGGGAGCCCCCAGGAGGGCCTGAAAACCTGCCCGTATCACGTCTGGTGGGGTTGATTGACAGCACTCAGGAGCTGCATGGAGGGAACCAAGCATGATGAGGCAGGGGTCTGGCCCAAGTTGAGGCTTCACAGAGAAAATAGCCAAGGACCTGTGACTTCAGCCCATGGTCAGGCACCGGCAGATGGCATGAACCAATTCAGGACTGGCATCGGTGTTCCGACGACCCCCAGGGCAGGTGGGCGGCTTCCGGGGGAAGTGATCTTCTTGCTGGTGGGAGAGCATCCCAGCATTTGTCTTCAGTTTTGTTTTAGGGGATCATGGCCACAGACCATCTCTGCAGAGACGGGAGCTGGTGGGCCACCTGGTCTCTGGACAAATACCTAGGCGGTTTAGTTATTTTCTTTTCCTTTTCGAAAGATCGATTCATCTTGTTTTATGTATGCAAGTATTTTGCGCCGATAGTCATGTACCTGGTGCCTGTGGAGGTCAAGAGAGGGCATCGTGTCCTCTTGGGACTGGAGTTAGAGATGTTTGTGAGCCACCACGTTGGCGCTGGGAATGGACTCCGAGGCTTCTGTCGGAGCAGCAAGTGGTCTTAGCCCCTGCGGCATCTCCCAGTGCGTGGAGAGTTCACGTCTGAATATCACAGTCACCGTTTCCAAGACTGTGATAGCAAGGTATTTATGCAGACCCGGTGCATGGCCATCACCCGTGTGCACCCAGAGCGTTCCTGTCACCCAGGAGGAAAGTCGTTGCCGTGGGGCCATCTACCTCCTTCCCATTGCTCTACAGCACCTGTCAATCATGTCGATCAGAAGCCTTTGCCACGCCTTTGTTTTGGTTATTCTGGAGGTGGGTGTGGTGTATGCATAGGTCCATGCCTGTGTGTTTGTGCACAGCTCCCGGAGGCCATACAGAGATGTCACTGTCTTTCTGTGCTGCCTTCTACCTTATGTTTTGAGACTGGAGTTCACAGATTGGGTGAGAGAAGCTAGCTAGCACGACCCAGCGATCCTCCTGTCTCTGTCTCCCTGGCGCTATAACACATAGACACCCCATAGGCTCTGGGAATCCAAACTCAGGTCCGTGTGTTGCAGGGCAAACACTTAACGGAGCCAGGTCCTCAGGGCTTGTCCGTGTTGTTTCCAGTGTCTGGGGGTGTTTCGCCTGCGTGTATATCTGCAACACATTCCTGCCTTGTAAGCACAGAGGCCAGAAGAGGGCATTGGAGCCTCTGGAACTGGAGCTACAGGTGATTGTGAGCCACCATGTAGGTGCTGGGATTTGAACTCAAGACCTCTGGAAGATCAGTCAGTGCTCCTAACCACTGAGCTATCTCTCCAGCCCCTCCCGTGACATTTTTAAAGGTTATGTTACAACTGTGTGTTTCCAGCTGTGCAGGTAAAGGCATAAGACTGTACCTCCTGCCTCAGTTTCCTTAACTGTAAAATTGGCCTAAGAGCACCTACAAGAGGGTCACCTATGAGAATGCTGAGTATCTGTCACTGGGATTCCCAGGGCATGTTAGACTCTAGTGTTCCAGGGTCAGGGGTCAGGGGTCAGGCTGATGTGGGACAAGGAATGTGGATCTGGTTCTCCGGTGGGCACAGTGCACAAGGGCGGCTGCACACATCGCACGTCTGTCCCGCCCCTTCTAGACGTCAGGCCGTTGGGCCTCAGTTTTCCCATCTGTGGAATGGCCTCTAGGAGCCCACAGCTTGGCAGCATGTTTAGCAGCAGAGACAGGGTGTGGAGGAGCAGTTGGCTGATGAGAGTAGTAGGGAAGGTTGTGCCCGAGACAGGCAGCAGGACGTGGTTCCTTCAGTGTGTCCTTTGGCTATCTGCGAGCTTTAAACAAGTGGTTGGATGCCTCCTGCCCTGCCCCCCTTCCCAGCGATCCATCAGCTCAGCTATTACTGTCCAGAGTCAGCTAGTGGCTATAAACGCTCTGAGCCCCCCTCCACAAGTCACCCAGGTTTTATGTTGTAAGAACACTGTGGGGTATCTCAAACACACCGCTAATGACAGGCATCAAGAAGCAATAAACGTGAGGCGGCTGGAGGTTGGTGGGCGGGGGCTGGTGGGCGGGGGCTGGTGGGCGGGGGCTGGCGGGAAGGGCTAGGACTGCCATCCCGGTCCCGGCTCCCCTGGCGACGGCAGGAGCTCTCCGAGAATTGATTAGTGTTGGACGTGCTGACCTTTTTGCTCTTGAAAAATTGCTTTTGAGCAGCTGAGGCAATAAAAGTAAATTGATTCAGAGAGGGCGCGGATGAAATTTGCGTTAGGTGAGGAGCAGTAGATAAACGCCCGCCCGTGATGTCAGCGCAGCCACCCCGGGACTGGGATCACAGGAGGGTAACCCTCGGGAAGGGGCAGTGGGCGCTGGCGGGGATGCTGGCGGGGCGGGCCCTCTGCAGTGTTTGCTTGTTTGGAGAAAGGAGACCGTGCAAAAAGAGCAGAGGGCGGCGGGAGGGATGACAGCGGGAGGGATGACGGCGGTGTAGAGAATCAGGAAGGAGCTGAAAGAGAAGAGCCTGGGCTAAGGGCGGAAGCACGGGGTGGGGGGGAGGGGGCGCTGGTGAGGCAGCAGAGACCCAGCCAGAAAAACACCCTGTGCGGTACCCAGGAAGCCTTGTGTTGTCCCCATTTCACAGAACAAGAAAATGAGGCACAGGGAGGTTGAAAAGCCACTCAAGGCCACGTGGAGCCTCAGTGACATCATTGCTGGGGCTTCAGGAGGGAGCCTTCTCTGGGTCACTAGAGGCCTTGAGATTTTCAGCAGTAGGAGTGAGGTGTTCTCCAGTTTGTGGACAGACAGGTGCAGAGGGGTGGGATTGGGGCGCCATCCTACCTAACCCATCCCACAAGAGGATGCCATCCTACCAGTCTGAGCCTGTTCATGCCCCTCCCTGAAGCTCTGCCCTTGTCCTTGCCGAGGGACCTCAGGAAAGGACCTCTGCTCCTGTCTGCGTCAGCTGAGACCGTACACCATGCTAAGGCATGCTTCAGGGTTGGAATCCAGTGCAGGGCAGGGGAAAGCCGGGCCTCAGCCCCCCAGGCTGCCCAAGTCCCGCTTCCACCACTTAAATGAGGGTGATTCTCCGAGATCCAGGGACCACACACTTGGACCCGGTACTCCAGGTTTGAAAGTGCTGATCCAGGAGCTTTTGCAGGTTTGAATCGATGTTAAATAGGTCTGTGTCTCAGCTGGTTTATATCCCGCTGAGACGCAGGCTCTCAACGGAAAGGGAAACCCAGACAGAATGAGAGACACCGATGGCCTTGGACTACAGGGGTGGTGGCCCCAGGGTCTGGGAGGAACAGGCTCCATCAGGCTTAGGCTATCCATCTCCCTCTGTGGCTGGTGGCTTGGTGGCCACCCAGGGGCTCCCCCCAACTCCTGGCAGCTCCAGGAAGGGGCCCCCCTGACAGCTCTGGGGCTAGCCCTGGGTTTTCCCTTTGCCACCCATGCATGTCCTGCCGCCACCCCCTTATCATTGCCAGAAACGGGAGTGCCTAAAACTCACACAGACACACTTGGGCTCCTGGGGGACCTCTCTCTCCTAGGGGCAATGCAGGCACTGGGGGTGGCAGGTTGCTGGGAGACACTGTTGTTACCAAGGAGACATTGGATCACAAGCTCCCCTGGTGAGCTGAGGCCCACGCTGTATGAGGGCGAGCAGTGGGGAGGAGTGGGCCCCGCCAGGTAGGGAAGACTCACACTCCTCCCCACCATTCGGAAGCCTCTGCTGGGATAGGGAAAATGACTAGAAGCCCACCTGCTCCTCCAGGCCTCGGTGGTGAATACAGGGGGCGGGGAGCGCTCAGGAGAGAAGGCAAAGGCATATGCACATTCCCCTTCGGCCCCAGTCACCCAGAAATCCCAGGAAGACGGGGAGAGGCATCCTCACAGGGAGGCGGATGTTTCAGGGATACAGAGGTGGGGTGATTCCGTGGCTCCCATGGGCTTTACTGCTTGCAACCTGCAAACTTGGGATGGAGCCCAGGCCACTAAGTCTCAGGCTCTCTTGCTCTCCCTCTAGGTAACTCAGGTCCCTGGTGCCCAGAAGGGATTTCTTCTCTAGGCAGCTATAGAGTGCAGGCTGAGGGGCAGAGAGCAGGACTTGCCCTGGGCACAGCTCCTGGAAGCCACAGCTCCGCCCACCTCCCCCGAGAGGCCCTGACACTGGCAATGTGTGAGTAAGGCCTGGCGTACTGCCACAGGATGGGGCACAGAGGTCAGCGAGGGAGGGGGGTGGAGGGGTGATCTAGGGACAGGCTGCTAGGTGCAGTTGGACCTGCTCTGGCTAGGCCTTAGCAATTTCACCTCCAACAAGGGTAGATCAGGTGGGGTCCTGGTGGGCTTTTGTAACAGGGCACTTGGCCAGGGTTGACCGGGGCAGGGGAGCTACACACCATTAGAGATGAATGCAGTTGCTCATTTACTTCTCTAGCAAGCCAGTCTGGGGGCTGGCAGAGGCCACTGCGAGAGGGGCCCTCCTTGTCCTGACAGGTAACCCCAGTCTGTGAATCCTATCTAGAAATCACAGCAAGTTCTTGGCATGGATGCCCTGGATGCCAAAGGCTCTAGGCTCTCAAAGGCTGGGCGGAGGGGAGTCAGGAGAGCCCTCCTCTCTGAGTCACTCAGCGGTTTCCAGGTGGCTGAGAGCCACTTAGATAAAATACAAATCCCTTGTAGCAGGCTGGAAGACGGAGACTGAAAAGAATGCTCTCCGATGGCAGTGGGAATATGGGTTTGGGCAGGGTCATCTCCCGGAGACCTTCTCTTCTTTTTACAGAGCTGGGGTCAAGAATCAGGGTCTCCAGCATGCTAGGGAATGGGTCACTCCCTGGGCCACACCAAAGCCAACTCCAGGGTCAGCATGACAGTCTCCAACCAGGAAGGAAGGATGTCCTGGTAGCAGTGGCTGAGACATGGAAGAGGCATTCCAGACACGCCACAGGCTGAGCTGAGCTGCCGGTGTGGAAACAGCCCTGACCCATGCGTTACCATCCAGGCCTCGCTCCTGGAGCACCTGCCGCGTGCGCTGGGGATTCCCTGCAAGCAAACGAGAAGAAAGAGCCCCACTGTCCTGCAAGAGAAAGTAACCATGCCCCCTTTCTGGGGTGGAACACTGTGTGGAGAGGCCAGTTGGCTGTTTGTCTCAGCCCCTCCTCCAGTGAGATCACAGAGCCAATCAAGGCTCCTAACGGCCAAATACACTGTATCAAATCACCACATACCCCACATAGCCACCAACCAGCATTACTAGCTAATAGGGGGGTTTACAAAATGTGTACTGTCTCAAAAGGCTTTTGTGTGGCAGGAAAACACTCAGCGAAGCGGATCCACAGAGACAGAAAATAGTTGGGGTTTGCCCCAAGGGCCTAGGAAAAGCAGGGGGCACGGAATGACTGCTCACGGGCACAGGGGTGCTTGGGGGAGTAATTAGAATGCTCTGGAATTAGATTACAGTGGTGCTGTGCAACTGAAGATTTACTAAAAACCATTGAATTTTATTTTCTCTCTTTCTAGAGAAGGATTCATGGTCTGCTGTTATTTCTCAATATAACTGTTGCCGGGTGGTGGTGGCAGCGGTGCATGCCTTTAATCCCAGCACTTGGGAGGCAGAGGCAGGGGAATTTCTGAGTTTAAGGCCAGCCTGGACTACAGAGTGAGTTCCAGGACAGCCAGGGCTACACAGAGAAATCCTGGCTCGAATAAACAAAACGAAACAAAACAAAAATAGAACAGTTGCATGTTTTAAGTGTCCTGGGGAAATGTCGCTAGGGTTATCGTCACTTTTAAAAGGGGTGCTTTTACGAGTCAGCCTCATTAAAAATGTGCACAGATGTGCATCGTAAAAAGACCAGCAGGAAATATGCCGGACGCTAGCACCAGCTTTTGTGTGGGTAAAAGACTCCTAGAACATTTTATTTGCAAGCAGCCAGGGGGCAGGATCCACCCAAAGTCCATTGGTTGTGGTGACGTCGGAGGCCAAGCCCCTGGACCTGCCCCTCTCTGCCCGAGGCCAGCCCTGTGACTCACAGCAGAGGCATCAGGCAGACAGGGGTCAGCTCCTCCCTGGGGAGGGAATGCTGCCGGGCCGGCAGGGCAGGCGGTGAGTGCATCGAGCAGGCTAGGTGTGGTGGGCAGGCTCCTCTCTAGCCAGCCACCTCAAGGCAGGTGGGCAGGAGAAGAGCAATAATTACCCCGCTGGGTGGAGCTTGGCACCCTCCTTCATTCCCAAGCAGGGAGGTGACCCGCCCTGGTAGACTGGCCAAGCCTCAGCAAGGTTGCACGTGACCGGCCAGGTGGCAGTACCGACCTCGGAAGACGACCATCAGGGGTTGCAGGACAAAGGCCCACTCGAGCTCTCAGCCTTTGGCAAGCCCTCGGCCGAGGCTCCTGGCTTCCTGTCTGTTCCGAACTGCCCCTATGTATTCAGCTGTACCCAGAGGACATCCCAGAGCACTCCAGGGGACAGCAGGCCTCGTTCCCTTTGTCCCTGCCCCCGCCGGCCTCTTTCTTCGGCCTCCACATTGACCTTTGACCTGGCCCTTAACCCTCTTGGCTTCTTACTGCCTTTCACTGTAGCCTCCCTGACCCGCCACCTAAACACCACACATACACACACACACACACACACACACACACACACTAGCATTATAGATACGCCGTGGACAAGCATGGATGTAGGCTGTGAGATGGAGTCCTGCAGGTCACCTCTGCTGGCAAGAGGCACTGGTGGCCTTGTCAGGGAAGGTCCAAAGGGTGGGATCACCGTCACCAGTACTGTCTGAGTCACTTGGTTATTCCTGGCCTTGGGAGCCATCTGAGGTTGGAACTGGGAATAGGAGGCAGAGAGTCAGAGGGTGGGGGGTCTTGAAAGGGAGTGTGGTGTGGAGCAAAGGAGCAGGAAGATGTCAGACCCTGGGGCAGGGTTTCCAGAAGGCAAGCAGGCTAGCCCCGGAGTCAATGCATGGCCTCTGGGCATAGTGCTGGGAGCTACGAGGCTATCTTAGTCAGGGTTTCTATTCCTGCACAAACATCATGACCAAGAAGCAAGTTGGGGAGGAAAGGGTTTATTCAGCTTACATGTCCATGCTGCTGTTCATCACCAGAGGAAGTCAGGACTGGAACTCAAGCAAGCCAGGAAGCAGGAGCTGATGCAGAGGCTATGGAGGGATGTTACTTACTGGCTTGCTTCCCCTGGCTTGCTCAGCTTGCTTTCTTATAGAACCCAAGAATACCAGCCTGGGGATGGCACCATCCACAAGGGGTCCTCCTCCCTTGATCACTAACAGAAAATGCCCCACAGCTGGATCTCATGGAAGCATTTCCCCAACTGAAGCTCATTTTCCTATGATAACTCCAGCCTGTGTCAAGTTGACACACAAAGCCAGCCAGTCCAGAGGCTAAGGGTGACCTAGAGCTGGGGCCTCTTTATCACACGGCCAGTCTCCAAATCAGAGACAGCTATGGGCAGCGAGGCCCAGCTCCTGAAGCCACTTAACACCCACACAGCCCCCAATGAACCCCTGCTCAGTCCCCTGGTGCACAGGCAGCCGGATGTGACCGTGAATAAGAGCCATTGATTAGTCTGTCATGCAGACACTACCAGAGCATTCCAGCCAGCAGGGAAGAGGGACAGTCCTGCTGTCCCTAGAGCCCAAGGGAGCCCAGCAGATCACAGACATGGCCAGGGGTGTGCACCGGCCCAGGGGAGGTGAGTCGGAAGACGCTCAGAGGGAAGGTTGGTCACAGGCTCACATCAACACCAGGATGTAACTGGAGATGAAGACAGATCCCAGAAACCGATATTTGAATCTGTCTGTTTCTCTGTAGCTGTGTAGCCTCAGGGATGTTACCTCCCATCTCTGATCCTGTAGGATGAGGTTAAAAACATCCATATCTCGGGGCCGCATAGGGCTTAGCGGGGTGAGAGACAGTAAAGAACAGAGGTGAGGAGTGGGCTGGGGGTCTGTGCCTAACACCAGCTGTCATCCTTCTGGATGCTTAATGAAGTCATAGGTGTCACCGACCAATCCTCTGTCCCTGGGGTCCACCCTGAATCCTTAGCCCTGGTCCCTTTGGATGAGTCGTCACTTCTTGTCAATCTGGAATGTTCGGCCCCAAGCCTTTGTTAACCTTGTAGTAGTTCCCAGTGCTCAGGAGTGCCCCCTTCACACTCCCACGCTGGCTGAGTTCCATCATGGCCACGCTGGCATCTTCCCTGGTCCTTGAGGCCAGAACAGGGGTGGCATGAGAGGGCCCACTCTAACTCTGCCCTTGGCTTCTTACTTCCTGGGGAGGCCTGGGCAGCAGGAAGGACCAGTGGGAAGATGACCAGGTCGGCTCTGTGAGGACTTCTATTTTTACCCCCTTCCTAAAGGGCAGGGACAGCCTGCCGTGGGCACTCAAAGCCTCAGACCCAGGCTGGGCGCAGAGCTGCTTCCCTCAGACCCGGAGCCTTTGGCCTGTAGCGTCATGGTGGTTCATCGGGGGAGGATGCAACCTTCTCCGCTTCTGTTTCTTTCTGCTTCCCCCGAAACGGGTGGCACTGCTGTGCTTGGTGGCACACACCCAGCTGCTCAGGAGGCTGAGACAGGAAAAAGCCTTAGAGGCCAGCCTGGGCCGCACAACGAGCACCTGTCTCAGACACATAAACAGATGAATAAAATGTAAAATGACTGGCTTCTGGTAAGGCCCGAACTACAGCAAGGTTTGCATGATAGAGCCGCGCAGGACCCAGTCTCTAAAAGAACTGGTTATCAGGCAGAGGCTGCTGTGCTGTGGGGAGCCTGACCCGGAAGCCTTGGCCTCTTCTCAGGGAGATCAAGAGGAGTTACCCGGCATCCTCGGCCTAGAAGCTCAGAACTCAGGAGGAGGAGCTTTCTCCACCCTCACTGTCCCTTCCAACACAACCAGTGCCCAGAACCACCCTCATTGCCAGCCCCACTAGGAAACAGATGCCGGAGGATCCCGCCCATTCCACAGTGTCCAAGTGAGAAACGTGTAAGGTGCTTGTGGGCCGCTGGAGGGGGCTGGAGGGAGCTGGAGGGAGCTGGAGGGAGCTAGACCTGTTCCTTTCTGTTAGTCCCAGAGCGTGCAGTGGGAGGAGTCCACTGAGTATTATTAGTGCTTCTGGAAGGGATGGGTGTGGCCACAAATTGAGGGGTGTGTGGCCTGTGTAGGATGCTCATGGTCTTAGACTGGGTGGGTGTGGTCTGAGTAGGGTGGGTGTGTCTAGTCATAGAGTGGGCATGGCTGTGGATAAGGGGCTTGGCTGTAGGTAGGGTGGTATGGTGATTCATGGGATGAGCATGTCTGTAAGTTGGAGTAACCTTGTATCAAGGGTCTGGCCTGAGTAGGGCAGGCATGGCTGTATATGGGGGGGGGGGAGGGGGGGAGAGGCGTGAGAAGCCAGTCTGAGCTGAGGTCCTTTGGAAAGGTGTGCCTATGGATAGGATAGCCTATGGAAAGGGCCGCCTATGGGCAGACCCACCTATGGAAAGTCCTGCCTATAGAAAGGCCGACCATGAGTCTTTGGTAGAGGCTAGCAAGGAGACCTCTCCAGTCAAAACCTGCTTTTCTAGACCAAGCTGCTTCTCACTGCCAGCCCTCGGGGAAGGAGCTGGAGATGGGGGTGGGAGGGGCGGAGGAGGATGTGAGATTTAACACGAAAGCCACAGAAAAGGGGGGGCACACCGCCTAGAGCAGCGTCCCAGGACAGAGGCCAGGGCCTCCTCCCGCAGCTCAGGACACCTGGCTTTCAGAACACCATTGAGACAGGGCGTCTCCCTCAGGGCTTCCTAAGTAGGGTGCATCTTCTTCCCACACAGGGTTCTGCCATTTCCCTGCAGAGACTCCCTTGGCGAGACACGAGGACTCACAACATTGTCCCGGCTCGCTTCAGAGATGCCTTCAGCCGCCTGCCTCAGCAACACGATTAGCCTCCAGGGTTCCGTATGGGTTGACCAGTGCTCACTGATGGTGCTCAGACCCCCAGGAAGGAGGAGAGATCTTCATGGGCATCCTTCCTCACGGAGCTGTCATCTGGGACTTAGGATGAGCACCCGCTTTAATGACCAGTGTCCTTGGGAATAAAAATAGGACACGGACCCAGAGGCAGAGTGCCATGCCAGGACAAGGTCAAGAGCCAAGGAACACTGGGACGTTGCCACTCCCGAGCTGGTGGGAGTGGGGCTGGCTAAGAGAAGCAGAGACCTCGGGGCGGGAGTGGCGGCTTGCGAGCCAGGCAGTGGTGTGGTGAGAGCCAACAGCGAAGGCCTCCAGCCTCAGAGAGAGCAGGACGGTGTCAGAGGCTGGGCCGAGGGCTTCCGGGAGGCAGATGGGCTAGGCCCGTGGGCTCTGTAGACATCTTGTTCTTCATGCTCCAGAATAGACAGCCAGGGGATGGATAGCTTGGCTGTGGTGTTAAGCTTCCTTGTTGATAAGGCATTTGCAACAGGAGAATCTCAGCGGCGAAGAGGCTGGCGACCCAGTCCTTCGAGCAGAGCGGGGAACAGGTGTGGCACACGTCAGAGGGGTCGGTCACTCTTGGGAAAGTCTCACTGCTTTTTGGATAGTAGAGATCGTCCTATTGCGCCACCTAGGTTTTTGGGACCACCTCAGAAACCCTTCCACATACCAGAGACAAGCAGCTGGTGCCCTGAGGGTCTTGTACCAACCACATTGGAAACGTCCTGGTTTGGAAGAGGCAAATCTTGTTGGCTTGGGGCATTTCTGGAAAAAGCAGCTTCTAAGAAGGCAGGAACAAATGCCCAACACCACGGGTGAGGTCAGAGATCAGAAGGTATAGCAAAGAAAATCTGGGTGTGCTGGCATTTAAACAACCTCTCCTCCTCCTCCTCCTCCTCTTCCTCCTCCTCCTCCTCCTCCTCCTCCTCCTCCTCCTCCTCTTCCTCCTCCTTCTCCTCCCTCCCTTTTTTTGGAGACAGGGTCTCTCTGTGTAACCATAGCTGTCCTCGAATTCACTCTGTACACCAGGCTGGCCTCGAACTCAGAGATCCTCCACCTGCCTCTGTCTCCCAAAAGGTGTGTGCCACCACTACCCCTTAAACTTCTTTTCTGACACAACGTTCATGGGGATGGGACTGGGGTGACGGCTCATTCAGCAAAGTGCTCGTTGCACACACGTGAGGACCTGAGTTCAAAGGTCAGGCACAGTGCTATACACCTGTAACCACAGCTCTGGGGAACAGAAACAAGCCGAGTCCTTGGGGCTTCCTGTCCAGACAGTGTAGCTAAAATGTCGAACTCTAGATTCAGTGAAAGACCCTTGTGCTGAACAAGAAGGTGGGGGATGATTGAGGAGGGCACCTGACCTTAATGTCCAGTCTCAACATGCACACACTCATGCACACACAGCATGCATGCAACCCCCCTCCCCCCCAACACACACACACATCCATGCACTCGAGATCAGAGGCAAATTTGAAAGGTGACAGAGCAGGGCTGGGCATGTTGGTGTACTTCTGAAATCCCAGCACTTGGGCAGCAGAGGAGGCAGAAGGAGGAATAATTAATTGAAGGCTAGCCTTATCTACGTAGCCATTTCAAGGCTGGTCTGGGCTATGTGAGACCTGTCTCAAACAAAAGTAGCAGGGCAATGTGGAAAGCTTGGTAAAGAGTATAAGGCGGCCCAGCTGGTAAAGTGCTTGCCTTGCAAGAACTGGAGTGAGCTCACCCGGAAGGTGCCAGGCTCAGCGCCACACATCGTAATCCCAGCCTTAGGGAAGCAGAGACAGGCAGCTCCCTGGAGCTCACTGGGCATCGGTCTAGCCTACTGCAGAGCTCCAGGCCAGTGAGAGACCCCGTCTCATAAACAAGGTGGTTGATCCCTGAAGAACGATAGTACAAGATATCCTCTTGCCTACACACACACACACACACACACACACACACACACACACACCACATAGTCGGTGGTGAACAATGCTGCCTGCCATGGGGCTGGGCATAGCCTGCCATGGGGTTGGGCGTGGCCTGGGTGTGCCTCTCTTTGAGACCCTACTTTCAACCCAGGAAACCATCAAGCTGTGTCTGTTTGCCCTAAACCCCTTCTTTATATTCTTTGCCCTGTTTTGTGTTTCATTGTCTACTCATAAAACACGTTAGGTTCATTCATGTGTGTGTGTGTGTGTGTGTGTGTGTGTGTGTGTGTGCGTGCTCGCTCGCACGTGTGTGTGTGTGTGTGTGTGTGTGTGTGTGCAGATGCTTGCGTGTGAATGTGGACGTCAGAGATGAAGTTTGGCAAGCCTCTTCCTCCGTTGCTCGTGGGATTTTGTTTGTTTGTTTTTGTTTGTTTTTTGTTTTTCCCCTGACAGTGTCTTCGCTGAGCCTGGAGCTTGCTGATTGGCTAGTCTGACTGGCCAAGCGAATCTGACTGTCTCTATCCCCGCTACCTCCAGGCTAGCACCAGACTACAGGCCTGTGCAACGACGCCCAACTTTCTTCTTCTTCTTCATCATCATCATCATCATCATCATCATCACCACCACCACCACCACCATCATCACTATCAACACCACCATCACCATCATCAATATCGTCAGCGTCAGAGGACATCTTTTGGAAGTCGATTCTCTTCTTCCACTGTTGGACCCAGGATCTGAATTTAGGTCTTCAGGTGCGCACAGCAAGCACTCTTACCTGAGTCACCCCACTGGCCCCTTTATTCTTCTGTGCCGATGCTAGGGATGGAACCCAGGGCCTCAGACGTGGCACCTGCTCTTCCCCCGGCTCCAACACCAGCGTGCATGAACTTTTGGAATCCCGAGGAAATTAAATGGGACACACACAGAATCCAGACATTCACACATGCACACGCTTTCCACACCTGCTCCACCAATTTACACGTGTGCACATCCACGTGCTTAAATGTGCATCATGCCTGCTTAAACCCAGACAGTGTGTACGCAAGCACACACATCATGCCTTCACACACATGCACGGATGTTGTGTTGTGTGTGTCGTAGCTACACGCCTATGTGTGCATCACACAGAGAGATGTGTTTAGGGCACGTTCTAGCAGAAGACTTGGGAACAGAGGACAGACAGACAGCCTGGTGACGACATCAGCTCATAGTTACCTTGGAAAGGGTTGGGGGCACCTGCTGTGGTGTGTTCTCCGCCTTGTGGGACCTTGGCGTCTGGACCTCAGCCTACCGCACTACACCCCATCCCCGGCCCATGTACAGAAGGGCTGTCCCACACGGCAGGGAGCAGGGGTGACCCTGCTGCCCTGTGAGAACGCCTCAGGAATCCCACACAGACCTCTTTGTGCCTGATGTCTCTCCTTGGGGCACTGGGGATGAGCAGCGTTTGTCATGTTGAGCGGGGAATTGCTTTTCCCCTCCTGCTTCTGAGACCCGCTCTTAAGACTTTAATTGCAGAAGGCTCTGGGGTTGGAGAGCGCGCAGGTGTGAGTGATGTCAGCTCTGAGCCTGGCAGCGCTGAGCCAGGGAGGGGGGCTGTGCGGGGAGGGATGGGGGAGTCAGGGTGGGACCTTCGGAGCCACAATCAGCCCTGTCATTTAAATCCTCTGCACTCTCCTCACTCCCTGCCTCCCCACCTCAGGCCTCTCTGCAGTACCACACAGTGGGCCTTCCTCATTCTCTCCTCTGTCACCTCGCCATCATGAACACCCTCCTCTTACCTTGATGGAGCCCTCCCTGTGAGCTGGTGCTGGGTTTGGCTCTGCAGTCTTGTCCCCAGGTCCTGCTTCTACTGGGCACCATGGCACTGGTGACGGGCAGCCAGAGGAAATAGGAGTCACACCTGTTCAGACCTGTTCAGACCTGTTCACACCTGTTCATACCTGCTCACGCCTGCTCACACCTGTTCACACCTGTTCAGACCTGTTCAGACCTGGTGAGTGCGTATCACGGCAGGTAAGGCCCCACCGGCACTGACAGTAAATAGGTGAACCCCTCAAAAGTTTAACCTGAGATTCCCTCCCCAACCAAGAGATGCCAGGCCTCAGGCAAGGTATTCGCCTGCCTTTTGACTCTGTAAGCCAGAGACCCAGATGCTTCATTTGATCATTATGTCCTGACTCAGGGACACTCCTGTCCCTTATACAGCAAGGATTCACAGAAGTCCTCCTCATGGGCCCAGACAAACCCGCTTTGACTGGCATCGGGGAACTTTGCAAAGATCGTACTGTGAGCTGCAGCCCTCGGTCACCAGGGCCTACTGCTGAGCCCGAAGGGGACTGCTGCTCAGAGGGAGGCGTCAAAGGCTACAGGAGTCTCCCGTACAGAGCTGGCCAAATGACCCAAGAGCGATGACAAAAATCCATCCACCGCTCTTAGAAGGGCGGGTGCTTCAGCAGGAGTGAGAAAGCCCGGTGCTGCTGAGGAGCAGTCACGGCTGGGAGCTCGCTCGCTCGCTCCCTCACAGGGAATCAGAGCGAGCTTCAGCAAGCAGCCACAAGCCCTCCTGCCATGAGTGGAAACAGAAACTCACCACACAATCACCAAGAGACGCAAAAGGAAAAGACAGAAGGGCTTTGATAACACTAGCCTCATTGTGGGGGAGCAGAGGTGGCAGAGGCCAGAACCAGTGACCCCCAAGATCACAGGGAACAGGCTCAGCCTTGGCAGAGCCTGGGTACCATTAGGCACACATTGCACACTCAGAGTTCTGTAAGCAGGGAAGGGCAAGGCTGACAATACTGGGGGGGGGGGCAGCAAGGCTGCTCTGTGGGTAAGGCTTGCTGCCAAGCCTGATGACCTGAGTTCAATCCCAGGAATTGACACAAAGGCAGGGAATTGACCCCCAAAAGCTGTCCTCTGACCTACACACAGATGCACAGACACAGACATATACATGTACACAGACACACAAACACACACACACATAGACACACACAGACACACATAGACACACACAGACAGACACATACATACACACACAGACACACACAGATGTATACACACAGAGACACACAGATACACACAGAGACACATACACACACAAATGCACACACAAAGACACACATACACACACACAAATCACATAGACACACAGTTACACATACATACACACAGAGACACATATATACACAGACACACAGACACACAGACACACAGACACACACACACACACACACACACACCCTCACACGGAAATGACAAAGGCCAGAAACACAAACTGCACAAAGCCTTGCCCACTTCACTCCAGGCAGCAAAACATTAGCACAGTCAGTTGCCAACAGTTTTGTAATACTCAGGGCTGGACATGTAACTCAGGGATAGAGAGCTTGCCCAGCAGGAGAAATAATCTGGGTTCTACCCCCCTGCCCCCCAGTACCAAAGGAGAAAAGACAGGAGACTCAGAAGAGCCATGGGAAGGACACAAATGAAGCATTCAAGGCCACCACAAAGAAGTGAAAACCGGCAGGGTGGGACCCAGCCGCTGGAGGGCTAGCCTGCCCTGCCTAGCCAGCAGGAAGCCGTGGGATACAGCTCTAGCTCTGTGTGAGCTGGACAGTGTTTCCTGTCTGTAATCCCAGCACAGGGAGGTGGAGGCAGGAGGATCAGACGATCAAGGTCATCCAAGTTTGAGGTCAGCCTGGGATACGTGAGAGGAAAAGGAGGGATGAGAAAGGGATGAGGGAGGGATGAGGGAGGGATGAGGGAGGGTCAGAAGGAACAAACCAGGATAGAAATGAGGCTTAGTGGCTCATGTCTGTAACTCCCTCAACTGAGAGGCCGAGGCAGAAGGATCCCCACCACGCTGAGTTCAGCGTGGACTACATAGCTAGCTCTAGACCATTCTGGCTTCAGAGTGAGGCCATGTCTCTTAAAAAGAAAAAAATCTGTGGAGAGAAAATCCTTATGATGATGAGGCAGGAGACAGGCGGTCCCTGGAGCTTCCTGGCCGGCTAGCCTTGTCTACTTGGTGAACCTCCACGTCAACGGAGACCCGTCCCAAACAAAAATTAGAGGTCTATCCTCGGACCTCCTACATGCCGGTACACATGTGCACACATATACGCCCACACATGCAAAATAAAAATAAAGATGATTGACTCTTTTCCACGAAAGAAAAAAAATCAAGATAGAAACTTTAGAAATCTATAGATTTTTGTTTTATCATAATTTTTATATGTGTGTAAAGTTTTGCCTCTGTGTGTCCGTGTGCCACATACACTAAGAGGGTGTCAGGTCCCCCAGAACTGGAGGTACAGACGGTTGTGAGCCACCATGTGGGTGCTGGGAATGGAACCTGGGTCCTCTGGAAGGCAGTGTTCTTAACCACTGAGCCATCCTTCTGTTCATCTGCAGGTGGGGAGGGGCAGAAAGAGGGACAGAAGGAAAAAGAAGAGAAGAAAAAGAGAGAGGAAGTCACCTCTAGGAGTTGCTCTATAGTAGTTACAAGAAATTATATCTTTTTTAAAAAAAGAAGACTCTAGATTATTTTTTAAAAAAATAAACCAAATTTTAAAGATTTATTTTTATTATTTTTTATTTATATGTATGTGTGCCTGAGTGTGTGTGTGTGTGTGTGTGTGTGTGTGTGTGTGTGTAGGTCAGAAAGAGCTTCCGGGCCCTGGTTCCTTGCTTCACAGTGTGGGTCCTGGGGACTGAACTCGGGTCGTCAGGTTTGGTGGCAAGCTCACTTTCATCTGGTGAGCCATCTTGCCAGCCCAACACTAAATGTTTTTGGAGACAGGGCCTCAAGAAGCCCAGGCTAGCCTTGAGCACAGTGTGTAGTCAAGGATGTCTTTCAACACCTCACCCTCCCGCCTCCACCCCCACAGGTGTGAGCCACCACACCTGACTCTGTTCGGTTGGCTTGTTTTTGAGTCAGGGTGTCACTCTGCAGCCCTGGCTGGCCTGGGACTTGCTATGTAGACTAGGCTGGCCTGGGACTTGTGATTCATTGTAGATCAGGCTAGCCTCATATTTGAGGTTATCTTCATGTTTCTGAATCCTGGGAAGGGGGCATGCTCATTTATTTTTTAATAAAAAAAATGAGGAGAAATATTTCAGCAGTTCAGAGCACTGGGTGCTCTTCCGGAGGATCTAGATTTCAGAAGAACACCCCCATGGAGACTCACAAATGCCTATAATTCCAGTTCAGGGGAGCCAATGCCCTATTCTGGCCCCTTGGGCCAAGGCACACAATCTGATGCACAGATGTACATGGAAGCAAGACGTCCAGGTACATAAAATAAAGATTGAAAGATAAAAATTAAAAGCAAAAATAAACACGGACCTACTAACACCCTGAACGCTGCAGCACGGAGCTTTTACTTCGTCTGTCTGCCTGTCCATTTGCTCCTGTCACCGCCCACGTGCGGGACAAAGGTCCCTTCTGATTCCTTTGTCCCCTCCCCGTCTGGCCTCTGTGGCCTACTCCAGCATGCCACTAAAGTCAAAACCACACTTTCCCCTGGATTCTTCCCAAGAGGAAGCCGAAGACGGCGCTCCCCGCACCCGCAAACGCCTCTGCGGGAAGTGGTGTGGCAGAGTCGGATGGGCAGGAAGAGGCAGCATCCAAGATGATTCAAGGATCAACAGAGTTACCATTGCCATGGTAACAGGTACCCAGCCCTCAGGGTCTCCCAGAATGTGTGGCAGCAGATCTGGGGAAGGCATTTTCTTGTCACACCGTCTCTCTGCCCCAGGTGACTGTGATTCTGAGCCCGTGAGTGTGGCACAGGCCCTTGGAGGACAGCATGGAAGCCAGCCTCTGAATGCCAATGAGAGGCCCGTGCCCTTCCCTGACTGAGCCCCATCAGCTTCACCCTTAGAACATCTGTTTCCTGTGGCCACGTCCGAGGTGGGAGCAGGTGGGGTTCCAGTAGGATCAGACTTGAGGTCCCCCAGGACCACTTTAGGATGCCCTGGGGCTGGGCTCCTGGCCTCTTGAAAAAAGGCAGGGACACTGTTGAGGTTTGGTATTGTAATGCCAAATGCTGGCCCCAGGGCCTAGAGACCCAAATGATGCTCTGTGATCTTGCCTGAAAGTTATCCCTGATGGATGAATAAAGATGCTGACAGCCTATCGTTGGGCGGAAGAGAGGTAGGTGGGGTTTCAGTTCTAGAGCTTGGGGTCTGAGGAGACCACAGGGAGAAGAGAGAGAGGAAGGTGGAGAGAGAAGACACCATGGGGTAAGTGAGTCACCGTGAGGGCTGCCCAGATCAAACATGGCAAGCTATAACTGGGGTTATTGATAGGGAGGTAGGAATAATAGCTTAGAGGGTTGATATCTGACCAGGTATCTAGTCAGTGCTCTAGTGCTTTAAAGGTTTATTATAAATATAAAGGTTTTGTGTCTTTTATCTGGGAACGGAATGATCTAAGGCAGGGTAAGAAACCCTGCACTGAGATGAACTGAGAAGACATATTTACTACAACAGGACACCCCGAAGTCTCTGGAACCACCTTCTCTCCAGTGTTCAGTTCTAAGTCACTGAGAGACAGAAGGTCCATTCACCTGACTGATGGCTGATGCAGGCAGCATCTTAGAACTCCAAGAAGCTGGCAGGGCTGGGAGCAAGTAAGACTGCAGCTCTGAGCCTGAGGATACATACAGTCCACAGCATGAGCGAGCCAGATAGTAGAATCCAGTGTGTGGCATGCACTGCCTGGGTCCCGTAGCCCATAATAAGAGACATAGCCCACAATAAGAGTACAGGACCATTGGTCTACAGACCTGGTGGCCACAGAGAACAGTATTCAGAATGCTCGGCTGCCTGGAAAAGATGGTTACTCTGTGCCAGAATTCATGCAGGGTAGCCACCAGGGTCTAAAGATAGAGGGGCAGAGAAGTGGTGACTCCTCTGCCTGGGAACAGAACCCGCCATGATTTCACTTCTGCAATACCAGCATGGGTATTGCTCCCTGGTCTTAGGAAGCAGAGGAGACCTGGCCTGGGAGCTCCCTGAGCCTATTTTATGGAAGAACAGGGCAGTCCTTCTCGGTCCCTCTAAATCCTATCTCCCCCTGACTATGCCCTGGAATGCTTTTGCTAAATCCTCAAGCCAGGGCTGGGGATGTAACCAGGTTGGTGACGTGCTTGCTGAGCATGCAGAAGCCCTGGGTTTGATCCCCAGTGCTGCATAAACCAGGTATGGTGATGCCTATAATCCCAGCATTCAAGGTGCAGAGGCAGGAGGATCAGAGGTTCAAGGTCAATGTCTTGGTTGGAATGAGATTGGCCCATAGGCTAGTATATTGGAATGCTTACTTGGTGGGACTGTTTGGGAAGGGGTGTGGGTGTGGTTTGTTGGAGGAGGTGTGTCATTGGGAGATAGAGTGTGAGATTTAAAAACCCCATGCTGTCCCCAGTTAGTCCTGCTGCCCCCATCCCACCTTTTGAACCAGGATGTAAGTTCCCAGCTATTGCTCCATCACTATGCCTGCCTGCCTGCTGTCTACTGCCTGCCTGCTGTCTGCTACCTGCCTGCCTGCCTGCTGCCTGCCTGCCTGCTGCTGTTCTTTACACTACAATGGTCATGAACTTCAAGCTGTAAGCAAATCCCAGTTAAATGCTTTCTTTTATAAATTTCTTCACTCATCCTCAGTTATATAGTAAAAAGCCTGGGTACATTTAAAATTTAAGTGACTCTGATTTAAAATAAATTAAAAAAAAAAAAGGTAACTTTACTGCAACTCTGGCTGGGGCCTGGGCATGACTCCCTTTCCAGTTCCCCATGGAAGCATGGGTCCCAGGGCTTAGCGTGTGTGAGGCCGGCTTAATTAGGGTTTCTATTGCTGTGATTTAAACACCACCACCAAAGCAACTTGGGGAAGAAAGGGTTTGTTTCAGTTAACCCTTACATGGCTGCTCATCACCAAAGGAAGTCAGGCAGGAGCTCAGACAGGGCGGGAACCTGGAGCAGGAGCTGATGCAGAGGCCATGGAGGAGCTCTGCTTACTGGCTTGCTCCCCATGGCCTGCTCAGTCTGCTCTCTCATAGAACCCAGGACCACAACCCAGCCCAGGGATGGCTCCGCCCACAGTGCACTGGGCCCTCCCACCCTGATCATTAATTAAGAAAATGTCTACAGCGGGATGTATGGAGGCATCTACTCAACTGACGTTCTCCATATCTGATGATTCTAGCCTGTGTCAAATTAACACAAACCTGTCCAGCACAGGCACCGTCTCCCTGCTCCAGGTCCCAGCATGGCGGCACTACCCACCCATCTGCTGTGTGATGGGGGCAGTGGGTGGAGCAAGCTTGATCCTCCTTTGAGGCCCGCCTGTTCTGCGCTTTGCTGCTGGCTCCGAGGATTCGTCCCATACCATCCATCCTTAAGTGGAGATTCCCAGAAGGCACGGCTGTGCCTGAGAGGTCAGGAGGGGTGGACAAAGCTGACCCTTCCACATGCTTCTGCCAGAATGGCCACAGACGCTGCCAGGCCTGGACTCCCCTGCGGTTCCCAGGTCAGGAAAGGGTGAGTCCCTGAAGAAAGCTTGTCTACTTCTTTCTTTCTACACCCTTGTCAGGGGTGGCGTACACATGGGTCTTAGGACCGCGTCCTGGACCTCCCTGAGGCCCTCAGTGCCCGGGATCTATAAGCACGATCACACCCAAGACCCTTGGAAGAGACAGTCCGTGGCTAGCGGCGAGGGTCTGGCAGGCAGGGGAGCTGGGCGAGAGCAGCTGGCGCCAAAGCCTACCCTAGGTCCCGCCCACAGCCAGGCCCCGCCCACAGCCAGTCCAGCACTTAATCCCCTTCTCAGCTACTTAACCTCTCCCCGGGGACCAGGCCCTTGAACTCCTTCTAAAGAATCCTTTGAGGGCTCGGGAGACAGTGATGCCAGCAGTCCTAAGGTCCCAGCCCTTGGGGCAAGAGGGGCTTCTTATCCAAAGGCTGTGTGCTCCAGCGTCCCTGGAGGTCTCTCCACATCTCAGAGACCTGCCAAAGAAGGCACACCAAGCTGGTGGCACTGGAACCCCAAAGTCTGCCTGGCCCAGGCCTCACATGCTGTCCGTGCTGAATGCCTGGATGGGCTTTATTCTAATTCTCTTAGGTAAAGGAGCTCCGGCCAAGCAGACTGTATTCAGAACTTGGGGGGTGTGTGTGTGTGTGTGTGTGTGTGTGTGTGTATGTTTGTATATGAATTTGTATGTGTGTGTGTATGAGTGTGTGTGTCTGTATATGTTTGTGTGTGTTGTGTGTGTGTCTGCATGTGTTTGTATATGGGTACATGTGTGCATAGGTGTGTGTGTCTGTGTATGTTTGTGCATGTGTGTTGTGTATGAGTATGTGTGTGCATATGTGTGTCTGTCTATCTGTGTATGTCTGTGCATGTGTACGTGTGTGTGAGTGTATATTCATGTGTCTTTATGTGCACATGTGCATCAAGGCCAGAGGTCAACCGGAGCTGTTGCTCCTCAGTAGCCATCTGCTTTATTTTATGTGTACGTGTGTCATGCCTCAATGTATGTCTGTGCATGGTGTATGTATGCATGGCTGGTGTCTTCAGAGGCAGAGGAGACTGTGAGATCCCCAGGAACTGGAGTGGCAGGCAGTTGTGGGCTGACAGGTGAATGCTGGGAATTGAACCTTGGTGTCCCCTCCCCCCACCCAAAATAAAAACCAGCTAGTGCTGTTAACCACTAAGCTGTCTCCAGTGCCCCTCTTTTTTGAGATGGAATTTCTCACTGGCCTGGAATTTACCAAATGGGCTTTGGTGGCCAGCGATCCCCAGGGGCCTTCCTGTCACAGCCTCCCTTGTGCTGGGATTATAAGAGTGACCTCCATTCCTAGCTTTTTGTTGTGGTTTTGTTATGTGTTGTATTTCCTCCTTCCTCCTTCCTCCTTCCTCCTTCCTCCTCCCCCCTTTTTCTCTCCCCCCACCCCCTTTCCTGCCTTTCCTCTTTTTGCACTAGCTCCGGAACTGGATACTCTGCAAACACTTTCCTCCCTTGAGTGTCTGTCTCCTTAGCCCCAGAACCTCCTCCAAGTTGAACAATCCAAAACAGGATGAACCTGAGGCAGTGTCTACACTGCTCTCCAGAGGGCTAAAGGGACCGCCTGCTGCCCAGCAGGTAGCAGGAAGCAGTCCCCACTGAGGAATTTTAAACATTGTCCCAGAGTCCACCCTAAAGGTAGGACACTGGTCTGAGGCCCAGTGGCTTCCTCTCCACTCTCAGAGGGGTGGGCCCTTGTATAGTCTCTGGGCGGTAGCCACAGTTGAAAGCCAGACACCTGGGACGCTCTAGCATGGGCGTGTCCCAGTTCTGAATGTCAAAGTGGACACTGGGTGCTTTTATTTGAAAAACTGCAAACATAACCCCACAAGGGTCAACTAACGAGGGGCTTCAGTTTTAATTTTCGTCACTTAAATCTTCTGCGGTAGAGAGAAGTAGAAAAGCAGAGTGAGTGGGTGTCCATGGATTGTCACCGTCCCTGCGTTTAAATTTTAATGTGTGTTTGCACAGAAAGAGAAGACTCAACACAGACCAAGCAGACCTGAGATGGAGCCAGGAGAGATGGTGAGAAACAGCAAGACAGCAAGGCTATCTTCCCTTCCTCTCTTCCTCCCTTCCCGTTCTCAGTCTCTGTCTCTGTCTCTGTCTCTGTCTCTGTCTCTGTCTCTGTCTCTGTCTCTGTCTCTGTCTCTCTCTCTCTCTCTCTCTCTCTCTCTCTCTCTCACACACACACACACACACACACACACATTTTTCAAAATTTTTTTACTAAGCGTGTACTTTATGATAAATGTTCCGTGTGGTTACACACATGGAAGGGACACCTGGAAACGCTGAAGGAGAGAACGGACTCCAAAGTTGTCCTCTGACCTCTGCATGTTCGCTGTGGCATGGTGCGCACGTCATGCAAACGGGCAATAATAATTATTTTTAAAGAATTATTTATTTATCTTATGTATAGTATATGAATACACTGTAGCTGTCTTCAGACACTCCAGAAAGGGGCATCGGATCCCATTACAGATGGCTGTGAGCCACCATGTTGTAGTTGCTGGGAATTGAACTCAGGACCTTTGGAAGATCAGTCAGTGCTCTTAATGGCTGAGTCATCTCTCCAGCCCAATAATAATTATTTTAATTAGAGAAAAGAAATCCATCTATGTGAAGAACCTCTTTTAAATGTTTTCCTGTTATGAAGTGAGCAGAAAACAAAACAACAACAAGAACCAAACCAACCAACCAACAAAACAAAACCAAAAACAACGAACGCAGAGAAACATCTCACATCACGCCCTCCCTCGTGGAGCCTCTCTCTCTCGGTCCGTCAGTGACCGAGGGCTGTGGGCTTCCTCCTGCCTCCCTGAACCTGTACCGTGGGCAAGCACGGCTCCAGCATTCTGCAGATGGGCAGCCAATGCTCTCAATGGCTGAGCCGTTTCCAGCCCAGGCCCTGAGCTTTCCCTCTTCCAGCTTCGGAACTACGGCCACCCTCCTTGCTTTCTTTCTTTTTAAAATATTTTATGTGGATGTTATTTTGCCAACATCTATGTATGTGTGCCATGTGTGTGCAGTGTGTTGGAGGCCAGAAGAGGGCACCAGATGCCCTGGAACTGGAACCACGGGGAGGGTGGGATTCCTGGGAGGCTGTGAACTTGTTACATTAATAGTCAGAACTCTGATGGGGAGAGGGGAGGGACCCAGGGGCACTTCCAGCCAACCATGTACAAGAATGCCCAGACTCTTGGAACCTGGGGTGCCCTGCTCTAGTCTTTAGCTCTGGCTCCTTCCCTGATGGCAGACTGAATGTCTTGCAGTGGTACAGGGGAGGATTACAGAGTCGCCATCTTTCCTAATCTCAGACACCCGACCTATGAGCTCACCTTTTCTGAAAACTGTAGCTAGGGAGGCCACTGTGCCACACCCCTTCTCCTCTCCATCAGACTGGCCACCTTCCCCTTTCCAAGGTGGACTGTCGTGAGCTCCCACCACCCCTTCCCGCTCTCCAGCCCACACCCTGCAGTCTTCCTTGTCCCATGCACCCCTTTGCTGGCCTCCTGCCTGGAAAACTGGTTCTTTCTCCCCCTGTTCTCCTTCCACACTGACACAGTTAGTTGGTAACTTCCATCCAATGCCTGTGTGTAAGCATACATGCCTGCCCCAAACCAGTCTATTCAAGATCTCCCACTCCATCCCCAGAGCTCCTCTTTATACTCTGGGTGCCCCCAAAGTCCCCCATTTCCTTCCCTCCATCCGCCGGCTGTGCTGTGTCCTTGGGGACTTTCTGGCCTCTATCCATCCCTTCTGGGACTACCTTCCTCAGACACTCCCCGAAGGCTGCCACTGGCCTTCTGCTGGGTTTCCTCTGGGTTTCCATAGTGACTCAGTCTACACTGCATTCCAGACAGCCAACAGCAGCACAGGACATCAAAGGCTCACCATCCTTCTGAGCCCCAGAGTGGGACACTGTGTGTCGCTGGGCTTTATGCATGACCGTCACCGTCTAAGGACTTCAGATCTGAGCCCTATCTGCATCTGGGGAGAGCCAGGCTGCAAGTCAGACCATCTGACTGCTGCCCCACCCCATCCACTACCTAGCCCAGGCCGCAGGCCTCTCTCTGTGTGCCTGTGACCACGGCCCCCACAGAGCATTTCTTCATCCTGGAGTGCGCTCTGCTCTTGCGTGAGGCCGGGATCTTTTACCCCTAGCCCTGCCATCACCTTGACTCCGGAGTTGCATGCTGAAATTGCAATAACACGCTCTCTGCTGCCTGTTCTTGTCCACCGCCCCTCAGCTGCCAGGTTAATCTCCGAGAATGCTGTTAGGACTGGCGCCTTGATCACCTCACTTGTCAAATGCGGGGTTCCAGCTCCACAGATCAGCATCTTTAGAGCTCAAATAAATCCTTTGGAATTCTGAAGAGCTTTATCCCCCAAAATGCGTGTGGCTCAGGGAGGCTGCTGGTGGAGTGGGTGTCAGCCCTAGCCTTCTGGGGCTTTGCAGTGCTCAGCCAAGGAACCAGGCGGTATGAGTCAGTGGGGGGTGGGGGGGGAGGTCAGTGGGGGAGGGTCAGTGTCGGGGGTGGGGGGAGTGGGGGAGGGTCAATGGGAGAATCAGTGTGGCAGGATCAGTGGGTGTGGTCAGTTGCAGGGAAGTCAGTGGGGGGGTCAGTGTTGGGTGGGGAAGGTGAGTGGGAAGGGTCAGTGTGAGGGAGGGTCAGTGTGGGGGAGGGTCAGTGTGGGGGAGAGTTGGTAGGGGAGGGGCGGTGTGGGGGAGGTCAGTAGGTGGGGTCAGTGTGGTGAGATTGGTGGGGGTGGATCAGTATGGAAGGGTCAATGTAGGAAGGTGGGTGTGGGGGAGGGTTGGTGTGGGAGGTCAGCAGGTGGAGGGTCAGTTGGGGGTCACTGTTGGGAGTCATTGTGGGAAGGTCAGTGTGGGGGTTAGTGGGGGAGGGCCAGTGGAGGAAGGGTTAGTGGGGGAGTCTTCTCTTGCTCACAGGGCAGAGCCCAGGAAGAGAGGGCCGCATGAGAGTTCTGGGTTGCTGTACAGAACGGTCACACCGGTGACATGCTTTCTTGCCCTTTGGAGTCCGTACATGGTACATAGGTGTGTGTGTGTGTGTGTGTGTGTGTGTGTATGTGTATATGTATGTGTGTATGTGTATATGTATTATGTATGTGTGTATGTGTGCATGTATGTGTGTATGTGTGTATGTATGTGTGTGTATGTGTGTGTATGTATGTATGTGTATATGTATCTGTGTGTATGTGTGTATGTGTATATGTATGTGTGTATGTATGTGTGTATGTGTATATGTGTGTATGTGTGCATGTATGTGTGTATGTGTGTGTATGTGTGTATGTATGTGTGTGTATGTAAGTGTGTTATGTATGTGTGTATGTGTGTATATGCATGTGTGTGTATGTATGTGTGTATGTGTGTGTGTTTGTGTGCACTCATGCCTGCATGCATCTAAAGTTCAGATGTGAGCAAAGGGTAGAGCCCTGCTGGAGGGGAGGGGCGCTCTCTGCCTCTGTGTGAACAGCAGCCCTGGGGCTTCTCAGCTGCAGCAGTGCCATTCGGATCTCAGATCCATCATCACGGGAAGCCATGCTCCATATCCGTATCCAGATTCTTTCTTCCTCTAAGAACACCCATGACACTGAACAAAGAGCCCACTCTTGGTGGGACTTCGGCTTAATTTGATTATGTGGACAAAGGTCTGGTCCCTGCCAAGGTCACACACCAAGGTCCCAAGATGGGCAGGAGTTTAGGGACAAAGGGATTATTCAACCTAGTGTGGGGCAAGATGAGATAAGAAACCTCAAATGTGATATTCAGGGACAGCCTAGAAATGTCCCCGGAAGCAGAGGGCAGGACAGCAGGAGGTGCCGATGCCAGGCAAGGACAGGGCAGAGACAGCCATTCCCAGCATCCGAGAAGTCTGTGGATGGGGCCAGAGGAGCCCCACCAGGACTGGCCTGCGTCTCCAGCCCTCCTGGAACCAAGCAGCCGCCAGCCGCCCTTCTGGGCCACCACCTCTGAGAGACACATGCGCAGACTGGTCCTTGTGGTGTCAAAAGCCCCATAATTACCCTCGGCTGCCAGCAAACAGCTTCCACGGCAGTGATGAGCCAAGCTGGCGGAGAGGTGCCCCAGCCCAGCCCACAGACGACACCTCAGAGGTGGGCCGGTCCTGTTGACATCAGACTCTCGGCAGGAAAAAGAGGGCCTTCCCTGGAGGAAACCTGAGCTAGCCGCCTGCACAACGCCAGGCACCGCCAGAGCCCATGGGAAATCGCTATCTCCTGGGTGAGGTTTTTTTGTTTGCCTAGAGCTGTTCTGGGCAGATGACATATTACTGATGGGACTGTCCGGGTCCGGCGATCCAACTTGACAGCCCAGAGAGGCCTGGGATAGGTCATCGCCTATCCTGCCTCATTCTCTGTAGCCACCTGCAGAGGCAAGCTGGAACCAGCACGGCCCGTTCACTTTCACGAGGGACCGGAAGTCACACACCAAGCCCGATGAAGGAGCAAGAGACCATGTGACCACTGACACTCATCCCCACACCTGCGCCTCATGCGACAGGAGATGACGTCAGACTCTGATGGGCCAGATTCCAGCACAGTTGTCTGGACAGCGAATATTAAATTCCCAGATCCACTGTGTCCGGGAAGGAGGCCACAAGCCACACATGGCTTCTGAGTAGTTAAAAGGTGCTGACCGCCAAAAATCCATAAGGGACTGCCAAGACTTCGAAGGGCCGTGATAAGGAAGACAGCTCTGTAATGTGTATACCGACCACAGGTTGAAGTAAAAAAAAAAAAAGATCTGAATGCATGAGAGTAAACAAATATAGTATTAACACTTATTATGCAGACTTCTCTTTGCTTTTTAAAAATATGTTTACATTTTTTCCTTTTTTTTTTTTTTTTTCGAGACAGGGTTTCTCTGTGTAGCCCTGGCTGTCCTGGAACTCACTCTGTAGATCAGGCTGGCCTCAAACTCAGAAATCTACCTTGCCTCTGCCTCCCAAGTGCTGGGATTACAGGCGTGTGCCACCACCGCCTGGCATATGTTTACATTTTAAAATTAGTTTTATTTGTGTATGAATGGGCTGGTTGCCCATGGAAGTTGAGAGGGGATTACAAATGGTTGTGAGCCACTGTGTGGGTGCTGAAAATCAAACCTGGGTCCCCTACAAGAGTAACAAATGTTCTTAACTACTTAGCCATCTCTCCAGCCCTTCTTTTTACCTTAAAAAAAGTGACACCGGGCGTGGTGGCGCACGCCTGTAATCCCAGCACTTGGGAGGCAGAGGCAGGCGGATTTCTGAGTTCAAGGCCAGCCTGGTCTACAGAGTGAGTTCCAGGACAGCCAGGACTACACAGAGAAAAACCCTGTCTCGAAAAACCAAAAAAAAAAAAAAAAAAAAAAAAAAAAAGTGGCTACCAGAAATTTAAAAGCCATAGCCAGGTGTGGTGGACAGCTTACACTTAGAATCCCAGCGCTCAGCAGGCTGAAGCAGGAGGGACGGTGAGCTCCGGATTAGCCTGGACTGTAGAGAAAGAGCAGACAAAATAAAATAATCACATAGTTGAGTTGGTCCCAGAACTCAGACGGCAAAGTCAAGAGGGAGACTGCTTGAACCTAGGAGTTCAAGACCCTGTCCCAAAATAAAATAAAATAAATCTCAGAGGTAGTAGTGCTCATCCGTCCATCCATCCATCATCCACCCATCCATCCACCCATTCATCCATCCATCATCCATCCACCCATCATCCATCCACCCATCATCCACCCATCATCCATCCACCCATCATCCATCCATCATCCATCCATCCATCCACCCATCATCCATCCACCCATCATCCATCATCCATCCATCATCCATCCATCCATCCATCCACCCATCATCCATCCACCCATCATCCATCCATCCATCCACCCACCCATCATCCATCCACCCATCATCCATCCATCCATCCACCCATCATCCATCCATCCATCCATCCACCCATCATCCATCCATCCACCCATCATCCATCCATCCATCCATCCATCCACCCATCATCCATCCATCCATTCATCTTGAGACAGGACCTCATTACATAAGCCCAAGATGGAACTGAAATAATTCTCCTGCCTCAGCCTCCCGAGTGCTGCGATTATAGATATACACCACCATGGTTGGCTTAAACATTTTCTTTTGTAATGATCTGATAGTATGTTTAGTTCAGGCTGAAAGTGGGTGAGGTCTTTTCCAGGCATGTGCGAGGCCCTGAGTTCAAACTCCAGGGCTTTGATAAGCAGCTAAATGCATTTTGAGTCCTTGCCTAAGAAACACAGGCTTCCGGTCCAATGCCTAGTGCTAAAAGAAGAGAATCTATTTAAACACGGGGCATTGTGGGAAAGTGTAAGTCATGCCTGCCTATTCCCAGTCAGAGAAGAGCACCCCAGTTTCTTTCCTTACCCCATCTCACTCGGGGTCTGCACTGGCCAGCAGGCTGTTCTCAAACTTCTTGGCTGAAACAATCGTCCTTCCTTGGCACCTTCGAGAGGTGGGGTGGCATTTGCATTGGAAGAGCCATCTCCTACCAGAGGTGCAGACATCACTAACACTGCACAGTCAGAGGGGCTCAGACGCCATACTTGCTGAGTGACGTGAGCAGGTCACGTGGCCTCTCTGAGCCTCGGTGTAGAGTGGAGCATCCCCACCCCACCCGATCCCCACCCCCACCCCCGTCTTAGCATTGACGGAGCGTCCTCTGCAAAGCAATTCTGCACCATCAGGGCCTCGTGCGTGGCACATCGACCTGAGCGGAATGTGGCTTTGTCACCAACGCCAGTGTTTATGCCACATCTTATCTGTTTCTACAAAAAGAATTGCCCACACGGGCCTGAGCCCAGCCCGAGACCCAAGGAGGCAGGGCAGAGATGACAGTTATGCCCCTGCCCCCGCGCCGGTCCTGGATTTATGGCAGAGAGGAGGAGATAAGGCACGAGTGCACACAGATGCAGGAGGTTTCGGTGACCCTGTCCCAAGACCCTGTGATGAAGTGTCCGCCCCAGATCAGCAGGTGAACTGAGGAGGACAAGCAGGTCCCCACGGCGGCGCCTTCAGAGCTGGCAGAGAGAGCTGACAGAGCAGAGCACAGCGGCACACGGTATGTCTGGCACACGAGAAACTGACACCACGTGCCTGGCACATAGTAGGGCTTCCATGTTCTCTCTTGTCGGACCAGGGCAGGAATTAATGCAGAGGCCCCGGAGGAGGGTTGCTTACGGGCTTGCTCCCCATGGCTTGCTCAGCCTGCTTTCTTTTTTTTTTTTTTTTTTTTTTTTTTTTTTTGGTGTTTTTCGAGACAGGGTTTCTCTGTGTAGCCCTGGCTGTCCTGGAACTCACTCTATTTTTAAATTTCATTTTAGTTTTTACTGGTTATCTTATTTATTTACATTTCAAATGTTATCCCCCTTTCCAGGTTCCTGTCTGCAAACTCCATACCCCATGCCCCCTCTTCCCTGCCTCTATGAGTGTGCTCCCCAACTACCCACCCCCTCCTAGCTTTCTTATAGAACCCAGGACACCAGCCCAGGGATAGCTCCACCCATAATGGGCTGGGCCCTCCCCCATCAATTACTAATTAAGAAAATCTCCTACAGCCAGATCTTGAACTTACAGAGGCACTTTCTTCCTTCCTTCCTTCCTTCCTTCCTTCCTTCCTTCCTTCCTTTCTTTCTTTCTTTCTTTCTTCTTTTTCTTTTTTGAGACAGGGTCTCTCTGTGTAACCCTGGCTGACCTGGAACTCACTCTGTAGACCAGGCTGGCCTCGAACTCAGAAATCTGCCTGCCTCTGCCTCCCAAGTGCTGGGATTAAAGACGTGCGCCACCACTCCCAGGCTCTTTTTTTTTTTTCTTAATAATTTATGGTTTTTTTTTATTTTATTTTATGGACATTGGTGTTTTTCCTGCATGTGTGTCTGTGTGAGGGTGTCAGATACCCTGGTATTGGAGTTACAGACAGTTGTGAGCTGCCATGTGTGTGTGCTGGGACTTGAACCTGGGTCCTTAAAGGAACAGTCGGTGCCCTCAGCTGCTGAGGCCTCTCTCCAGCCTCCAGAGGCGTCTTTCTTAGTTGAGGTTCCCTCCTGTCAGATGGCTCTAGCCGTGTCAAGGTGACACATAAACACGTCACCATGGAGACCCAACCTCCCCTTTCTCATTCATCACCGAGATGGCACAGTAAGAATAATATTACATAATAATAATCACGTATGACAACCATTCCAAACATTAAAAGTCCCACAATCTTCAAAAATTCAAACACTTAAAATTTTAGTCTCTTAACAGCTGGAGAGATGGCTCAGTGGTTAAAAACACTGGCTGCCCTTTCAGGGGACCAGAGTTCAATTCCCAGCCCCCATGTAGGAGCTCACAGCTGTCTGTGACTCCAGTTCCAGAGGACCTGCCTCCCTCACACAGATGTGCAGGCCAAACAGCAGTGTACATGAAAATAAAATAATCACAAAAGTTATGTTTCTTTAAAATAGCTAGTTTCATTCGAAATCTAATGTCCGGAAACTGTGCGCTCCTATAAAATAAAATTTAAAAAAAATTAAATACTTTCTTACTTCAATAGAGAAGAACCGGAGCACAATCACAACCAAATAAAAGCCAAACTACAAACTTTTAACTGTGTAAATCACTCTGTATTCGATGATCTGGAATTCACTCACGATCTTCTGGGGTCCTCCAAAGGGCCTGGGTCGTTTCTCTGGCTCTGCCTTCTGTGGCAGTCTAGGCCGCAGCTGACTCCACACCACGGCTGCTGCTGTCGTTGGTGGTCATTCCGTGGCACTGGCATCTCCACAGTGCTGGGGTCTCTACTGCAACTGGGCTGCCTTGTCACCATTAGCCCCTCCTGGACTCTCTTCAGGGACCCCAACCCTGTCACACAGTGCCAAGCCTCAGCTGCTCTCCACGACGCCTTCAAAACCAGCACTACCTGGGTGCTGGTTCTTACACTACCCAGTTCAGCTGCCAGTCGGAGGTGTGATCTGGCCACCTCTGGACCACACCTGTTGTATGCCGAGCCTGCGGAGACACTTCAGAAGACTTCACCTCAGTGATGCGGGTCTCTTCGTAATTCATCTCCAGCTGACACCACAGACTTTTCACAGAAACTGCGAGTAGAGTCTTTGCGTCCCTCTGACCCGTCACGAGCCAGGCCTCTGCTGTCTCCTCTGCTCCCCATGTTCTCACCGACCAGCCTCCGACAGGACAACTCACTAAGCTCTCAGCTCCCAATGGCTTCTCTAGCCCAGAGTTCCACAGTCCTCTCACAGTCCTCCCCAACACACAGGGTCAGGTCTGTTCAGCTGGATACTCAAATCTCCATCTGTGAGTTAAAGGTTTTGCTTCTCAGGGAGAACCCATGCCCCTACAGATGACACATTGTTCATCTGTAGCTGCCTGTGCTACACACCCGTCATTCTCCTGCACCAAAGAACTTCCTGGGAGCAAACAGACCCAGTAGTGGCTCCACCCTGAATGGTGGACAAGAAGCCTCCTCTGTATCCAGGCATCTATCTCCCACAAGACTGGCAGTGCCCGCCTCACATGGTCCTGCCACTCTGAAGACTGCCCTGAGGCCTCTGTACCTGGAAGGTCTCCACAGTCCCTGGGTGAGGCTCCATCTCTTAGACACATGTATGAGCTTCCCCGGGGACATGGTGGGCAGGTCACTCTGCTGTCAGGGAAAGTGCCCAGACAGTCACAAGATAGGATTTATCCCCACCGGCTCAGGAAAGCCTTTCTTGGGTCTCAATTCCACACCCTCCCGATGGCCACAAGACCGACCGGCTACCTAGCTGGGAAGTTTGGCCCAGACTTAGCTGCCCTTGTTCCTGCCTTGTTTATTTGTTTGTATATGATTTTATTTATTCTGGTTATTTTTTGTGGGTGCAAGGGTTTCCTTGCATGTATGTCTAGGCGTGTACCACATGCTTGCCCAGTGCCCATAGAGGTCAGAAGAGGACATTGGATCCTCTGGAACTGGAGGTACAGACGGTTGTGAACCACCATGTGCGTGCTAGGAACTGAATCCTGGTCATTTGCAAGAGCAACAAGTGCTCTTAACTGCTGAGCCGTCTGTCTCTCCTGACCCTTGGCCTTAAAAACAACAACAACAAATCTTTTATTTTAAATCATGTCGGTGTTGGGGGATGTGTGCACACGTGGAGACAGGTGATGGATCCGGGAGTGGGCGTCACAGGTGGCTGTGAGTTGTTACACGTGGTGCTGGGAACAGTACTCAAGTCCTCTAAAGGGCAGTACACACCCTCCTGACCACCGAGCCAGCTCTCCAGACCTGCTGCTCTGTCTTAATAGGAAAAACAAAGTCAAACCAGAGCTCGCAAGCACGGCTTGTGTGAGGCGGCGGCTCCCTCCCCCAGGAGCAGTCTGAAGCAATCTGCCTGAGGCCAGCGGCCCTCTCTGAATCTATCAGACATTCTATCAGCAGAGGGAAACTGAAGCACCAAGAACACAGCCCGACTTCAGCTCCTCCCTCTGCCCTCTGACCCATGCTCTCAGAAAGGAGCCTTGGGGCGTCAGGAAAAATGACTGAAAGAAAATGGGCAACCGAGTCTGGCAGCTCTCTACCCTCGGCAAGCACTAATCATATAGGCACTTATACACACACACACACACACACACACACACATACACATACATGTACACATTAACAGACATACACATCCACACACACATACACACATGCACAAACATACACACACACACATATATGCACACCCATCCACACATACACACACACATCACACATGTGCATACATATACAAACACATATACACACACATACACACATGCACAAACATACACACACACATATATGCACACCCATCCACACATACACACAAACACACATCACACACGTGCATACATATACAAACACACATATACATATACACACACAAACATACACATACAAACACATACATACATAAATAAGCATACACACACACACACACACACACACACCCTATAAATGTAATTAAACATAAAGCCTTAAGCCGGGCGGTGGTAGCACATGCCTGTAATCCCAGCACTCTGGGAGGCAGAGGCAGGCAGATCTCTGAGTTCAAGGCCAGCCTGGTCTACAGAGTGAGTTCCAGGACAGCCAGGGCTATACAGAGAAACCCTGTCTTGAAAAACCGGAAAACCAAAAACCAAACCAAACCAAACCAAACCAAACCAAAACAAAACAAAACACCCTAAATCCTTCAGCCAGGGAGTGGTAGCACACATCTTTGATCCCTGTACCCAGGAGGCAAAGTTGGGCAGATCTCTGAGTTCAAGGCCAGGCTACACACACAGAGAAATCCTGTCTACTAATAAACAAACTTTAGTTTAAAATAAACGAATTTTAGTTTAAAAACTAAATAAACAAACAAATAAAAAATTAATAAAATAAAAACTTTAAGGCGTTTAGAAAGTCGGGCCGGAGCTGGGATGTGCTGGTAAAGTGTTTTCCCAGCACGTATGAAACCTTAGTTTCAATTCCCAGTGCCACCAAACCAAGCATCATGGTGCATACCTGCGACTCCAGAAAAATGGCTAGCCTGGGCTGCATATGGGATTCAAGGCCAGCTTGGGTTCGCTAGGATGGGGTTAAGACAGAAACATCCCTTCGGGCTTGTGTGTTGAATGTCCCAGTCTCAGCTGGGAGCACAGTTTTGGTGGGAGGTGGGGCCTTTGCAGTGGAGGTGGCAGAGGCTAAGCCAGTGAAGGTCACCCTGGGTCCCTAAGCCCTCACTCAGTGGTTCATCAGCTGGACTCGAGTGGAATCTGTCCTCTGGTCCGCCATGAGCTTCCTACCCAAGCTGAGCATACACGTGTGTCGTGTCTTTCCAGGAAAAGTTTTGTCGTACGACAGGGTCCCCGAGATTTGAACTTGGGGTCTCATGTTTACGCAGGAAGTTCTAACTGCCCTGCCAGACTCCGTTTGTGGACACTGCTTACCTTGTTCTTATAACTCACCTAATGGAGAATTTGCATTTAGCAACCGGTTCACAAAATATCGTGAGACTGTAGCCACGAGTGCCGGCAAGCCGGTGCCAGCCCAGCACCCCCCCCCCACATGTGCTGGACAAAGCCCTGTATAGCCACTGACCAGTGCACACTGTATCTACTGCCCACCAGGCACTGTTTTAGAGGCTGGGCACACACCGGGAACTGAGCTGACCCCTCTGCTGCGGTGCTCAGCCGGAGAGACACAGGCTGCAGGGGGGCCTGTCAGTCAGTGGGGATGGCCTGGCAGCAGGGCGGGGCTCGGGGAGATCTAGTGGGAGTTGGGTAGAGCCAGGATAATAACATGACCCGAGTCTGCTCTTGGAAAAGATGGCGAGCACGGGAGACTGAGGCAGGAGGATCAGATGCCAGCCTCGGCTATACAACAAAACACGCTTAAGGGGCAAAAAAGAGCAGAGCAAAGCTTGAGTGAAAGGAAGCGCACCCTGGACTGCAGCCACCGTCAGCAGGGAGGCCCCAGGCAGCTTAGCTGCATTTGGTGGTGAGCCTCACGTGCCTGCAGGTCAGAGGCAGGACTCTGTAGGGTATGAAGCCAAGGCCTCTCTCTCTCTCTCTCTCTCTCTCTCTCTCTCTCTCTCTCTCTGTCTCTCTCTCTCTCTCTCTGTCTCTCTCTCTCTCTCTCTCTCTCTCTCTCTCTCTCTCTCTCTCTCTCTCTCTCCCTGTCTCTGTCTGTCTTTCTCTGTCTCTGTCTCTCTCTGTCTCTGTCTCTTTTTCTCTGTTTCTCTCTCTCTCTGTCTCTCTCTCCCCAAATGAATAAACTGGGGCCTCACTTCACTAAAACCCAGATTTGGGGTGTGGGAGTGGGGAGACTTGTCCTGACTCTAACACCTGACTCAGCACCCTTGCTCGTCTCCATTCTCAGGACTGCCAGCAGAGGTCGACAGGCCCCAGTGCCCCCCTTCTCCTACCTGAGAGGGCTCTGACCTCTCACTAGACTCTCCACCCCCTGAATGGGAACTCCCAGGGCGGCTTCCTGGATATCAGGACTGACTGACACCCAGGGTTGGGATCACAGCTGGGGTCTCCACCACCATGCTGACTGGAAACCGTAGTCAGCACCCCTTCTTGGGACATCTGCAGGATTGGACTGGGCCGGGGGTGGGGGGTGTCTGGGAACAGAGGGAAGCAGACAGGGATGGAGTCACACCCAGGGAGAGGCAGCTCTGTATGTCTGCTGCCGAGCAGGACAGGATGACTTCATGGGCGTGAGACCCAGCCCTGAGTGCCTTCGCTGTTCTCCTCTCTCATGCACAGCCGCGGTAAAGTCATTCGTAGAGTTTGACGTACAAGGCGTTACACACTTTTATGTGCCTCACAAAAGGAGCACACAGCCCTTCCCTGTACTAGTCTGACAGGGGATTGAGAAACTAACAAATGGGTTCCCAGTGGGTAGGGCTGTGTGGACCAAGGATGAGACGGGACATAACTCAGGAGTCGTTTGCCAGCACATCCACGGCCCTGGGTTCAGTCCCCTATGCAGAGAAAAAAAGGAGGTGGGAAGGGAGAGGAGAGGGGGAGGAGGGGGAAGGGAGGAGAGGGGGAGGAGAGGGAGAGGGGGAAGAAAAGAGGAGGAAGAAATGAAGGAAAGAAGGAAGGAAGGAAGGAAGGAAGGAAAAAAGAAAAGAGACAGACAGAAAGACAGACAGATAGATGATAGGTAGATGGGTTCCAAGAAGTTGGATGGATGGATTTTGGGGATCTGGGTGGGTTCCAGGGGGCCATGAAGATCCTTCTGTGGCGCTGAGTAATTATAATGGGCGTGGGACCGAGGGAGAGGGGAAACGCAAGGTTTGGGCCTAGGGCTTGCAAGAGACAGGTCTCCAGCGGGCTTCTGGAGTCTGGGGCCTGTTCCTTTTGCTCTTTGTTTTAATGCTTTAGCCCAGCCAGGGCCCTGTGGTCCTACGCACAGTGTGAGGAGTGCCACAGACCGGCTGCTTGAAGCAGACAATTGTGGTGGCCTAGCCCAGGCCTGTTCGATATTCTATTGACAAATTCACCTTGGCAACCTGAAGCCCAGTTCCTCAAGAGCGCTGCGACCTCCTGGTGATACTGTGCCTTAAAGGCACCTCCAGAGGCTCCTAGCTGTCCTGTGAGTAGGGGAAAGGAGATGGGGCCAAGCAGGAGCATAATGTGGGGGCCATTTGTGTTCCCACCCTCTCCAGGCCCAGAGACCTCAGGATAAAGCCTCCCACCATGCTTGCCAGATACAGAGGCTCAGCCTTACCGCTGGGCTGCTGTAGAGGTGGCATCTGAGGGCCAGAGGAGCTCGCTGAGGGGGAAGTCACTGACGTACATTACTACTGATCAGGCCTCTAATGAGAAACATGAAAACTGAAGTCACTAATCAATGCAGCTCGGCGCGTCGGCTGGGGCTCTGTGGGCTGTGTCCACGAATGCCGCCCTTTCTTTCTGAGGAGCAGGGCTGCCTGGAGCGTGGGTTGCACGCTCTAGGACACACCCAGGTGCTTCCTCATCGACCCTTCAACCCCTGAGAGTCAGAACACAGGCATGACTCCAACCGCTGGTTCAGCCTGAAGAGCTAGTGAAAAAAAAAAAAAATCTGGGCCCAGCTCTGGCTCAGGCTCAGTAGCTTAACTCCATACAGCATAGAATCCGTGTCTGACTGTCAAGATCTATTTGGGGAAAAAAGGCAGAAGGTAGGCGGGGCACAAGCGGGGATGTACCTTTGGTAGGAAAACAAGAAGAGATGAGCAGAAAGCCACTGCAGCCCAGTGTGGGAGGGGGAATCCTCAGCCTGTCTCTGTGGATTTAACAGCTGCCGCTGTCTTTTAGAATTCCAAGAAAGAGTGCTCCCCCACACCAGCTCCTACGGAAGATTTCTGTAGCTCTATTCAGCATTCGTTGGCTTTTATAGTACTACTATCTTGAAAAAATAAAATCCAGCTATCATCGGCAGGTTGAAAATTCCAGGTATCTTCTCTCTCTATGGCACTCCGTTTGCAAGGTGACTCCATTCTCTCTAATAGGAGCTAACACCAGCTTCAGGCAAGGGGTGGGGAGTGGGAGGCCCGTTCTGAACCTTCCCATTCAAACGAGTCAAAGAATACAGAATCACCCCATTATAATCATTACTGTCAAATCACAGGGCAGTCAGCTCACTGACATAGGCCAGATGGACATCCGGGAGAAATTGGTAGTGCCAGAGCTGCTTCTGTGCAGAGAGAAGGGAAGAAGCAGGCGTGGGGCTTCTGTTCTGGCCACATCTGCTGCTCCTACAGCGCCCGTGTCTGCTGCTTCCACAGCCTCTATAGCCACAGTGTCGGACAGTTCCCCAAGGAGGGGACATGGCCAGAAGATACCCATGTTCCCGGCAGGGGTCCCCGTTCTCCACACCTCCCTGAGATGTCCTTCCACAGCCACAGCCAGGGTTGTCTTCTGACCTTCATGGAGTCCCAAAATATCAGCTCTCAGAAAACAGTATTAAAAGTTACATCTTCATGCTGGCCTAGTGGCGCAGGCCTTAAATCCCAGCACTCAGGAGGCGGAGGCAGGTGGATCTCTGAGAGTGGAGTCCAGCCTGGTCTATGCAGGTTTCCAGGACAGATAGGGCGACGCAGTGAGATCCTTTCTCTTTTTATTTTTTAAGTTTTTTATTGTCTCCTTTGAAAGATTTATTTATTTATTATATGTAAGTACACTGTAGCTGTCTTCAGACACCCCCAAAAGAGGGCGTCAGATCTCATTACGGATGGTTGTGAGCCACCATGTGGCTGCTGGGGTTTGAACTCAGGACCTTCGGAAGAGCCATCTCTCCAGCCCCAAGATCCTCTCTTAAAAAAAAAAAAAAAAAAAAAAAAAAAGTAAAAATAAACGACACCCTCAACCGTGTTAGCATGACTAACACACAGGTTACAATGAAAGCTAAAGAATTCCCCTTGATCTTGTCTGTGCTCCTGATTTCAACAATAAATATATCTGCCTGCCATGGACTACCATTCAGCCTTCCTAAGGAAGGGGATTCAGACGCCTGTGACAACCTAGAGAAAGCTCCAGTCACCATGAATGGGACACAGGAAGGCAATGCTATGGGCTTCCACCTACGGGAGATCTTAGGTCAGGTGCAGGGCTGGAGCAAACGGCTGCTCTGCTCAGTGGCGGGGGTGGGGTGGGGTGAGGTAGGGTGGGGGGTGGGAGAGAGGGCTCCGTGATTGACAGAGAGACGGCACTTGTAGCTCCTGCAGGAGACACAAGTATCCCAGCACCCACGAGGCAGCTCACAGTCATATAAAACTCCAGGTCCAGGGGATCCGTTTCCTTCTTCCTACCTCCAAAGACACCAAGATACACAGCACGCACAAGCGCAACACACGTAAAGTAAAATAGATGTTTTGAGGGCTGGAGAGGTGGCTCAGCGGTTAAGAGCACTGACTGCTCTTCCAAAGGTCCTGAGTTCAATTCCCAGCAACCACACGGTGGCTCACAACCATCTGTAATGGGATCTGATGCCCTCTTCTGATGTGTCTGAAGACAGCTACAGTGTATTCATATAAATAAAAATAAATAAATCTTTAAAAAAATAGATGTTCAAAAAGAGTCAAGCTCACAGAGGGAAGGAAGAAGGAGGGCTTGGAACATTTAATGAAGAAGACAGGCTCCAGTGTGGGAAAATGGAAGAGTCTTCAATGGGGTAGCCTGCCTAACAATGTACATGAGCTTAACAGAGCTAAACTAAGCACTAAAATTTGCTTAATTTCCCAAACTGGCCTTGAATTTAAGATCCTTTGGGGGTGGTGGCGGCACACACCTTTAATCTCAGCACTGGGGGTGGGGGTTGGGGTGGGGTGGGGACAGAGATAGGCAGAACTCTAAAATCTACAGATCCAGTTCCAGAACTACACAGAGAAACCCTGTCTGGGGAGGGGAGAGGACTGGGTGGCTCAGTGGTTAAGAACACTTGTTCCTCTTCCAGCTGTTAGCCAGGGTTAAGCCCCCTCAAGAGACTCACCGCATCCTGTAACTTCAGTTGGAGGGAGTCAATACCCTCCTCTGGCCTCTGTGGGCATGAACATACGTATGTATACATACACTTAGGGACACACACATACACATGAAATAAAGAAAAATAAAGAAAAGATTGTCTTGCCACAGCTTACTTAGTAGCTGGGATTGCGGGCATGTGCTACCAGACAGAGATTACCACAGATTTTAAATATGTGATTTTTAAAAATAAATTATGACCCAGTGTGGTGCCACATACTTTTGATCCCGGCACTCAGGAAGGAGAGGCAGGCAGAGCTCTCTGAGTTCAAGGCGAGCCTGAACACATCGAGTACTACATGTCGACAAGTTCTAGGCTAGCTGAGGCTACACAGTGGGGCCTTGTCTCAACCAAACAAAACCCAACCGAACAAAAGGTAATAAAGGAAATTAAGGCTGGGGAGATTGCTCAGCTGGTCGACCACTTTTGTAGCTCACACAAACACCTGGATTTGATCCCCAACACTGCACCAGGATGTGGTACACAACTGTAATCCCACCACTCGGGAAGTTCAAGATCACCCTCAACTACAAAGTTTGAGGCCAGCCTGAGCTACATGAGACCTTGTCTGAAATAAAAATAAAGCATTTTCAGAAATCCCTAAGCGTAGTGGGCACTGTACCGGAAACGGAGAGCCATCCGGAAGGACTGCAGGGCGCCTCCATGCAGGAGTGTGTCCTTTCTCGAACTGGAACTATCCTTACAGTAGTTCTTTCCACCAATGATGAGAGCCGGAGGCTCGGAGCTCTGTCTAGAAGGTCACCCCATGATTATAAATACGTACTTTTCAAGACAGTCTAAAACTGCATAGGATAGCCCAGGCCTGTAATCCTAGTGTTCAGGAGGTGGAGGCAGGTGGATTAGGTGTTTGCACCCTAGGCTACAGAAGGAACCTGTGTCAAAACAAATAAATAAAACCCAGCGAGACACCGTCTGACCCACCCCTTATCCATCTAGTTGTGTAAGCCTTGGGGTCACTCCTCCCCTACCTAGGTTATCTCTTGAGGCTCTAGTTTCAGTAATAGTCCCCAGGAAGCAACTATCAGTAGACACAGTACACGCACTTACTTCACTTTGAGATGGGGGTCTCATGTAGCCCAGGCTGACCTTGAACTCTCGGCTCTTCCTGCCTTTCTTCCCAACTGCTGATATTAGACATCGGCACCACTGGAACCTGTTAGGCTTCTTGTAGAAGGCCATGTGTTTACCAGCTGACCTTTGCCAGTGCGCCCAGGACCCCCACTACTGACTGTAAAACTGGCTCCCCTCAGGTGCCCGCCCCTTCTTCATTGTTCTTTTGAGACCAGAACAAGGGTGCCTGGGACCCCTTTAAAGGCTTCCAATTTAACAGTGCAAGCTTGCCTCTAGGAGACTCGTGTCTGGGAGGAAGGGCACCGAGCTTGGGGTGGGGAAGTGGGGGTTGTGGGGAGGGCTCAGAGGAAACAATGGCCCTCACCTAAGATGTGTTTAGTCCTGGGTGTTCAGGAACTCCTAGGGTTCAAAGTCTCTCCGAGGATGGCTGTTTCTATCCAAAGGCGCAGGAGCGCCAAGGCGGGGTTGAGCACAGGAGGCAGGGCCTTAGAAGATTGCTTGGCCACCTCAGCGACAGGGAGACACCCCTCTAAACACACTGGGCCCAGCGTACAGTCAAAGAGACTCAGGATAGCAGGGGCAGTCTGGGAGCCTCGAGCCAGCCCGAGAGGAGCTCGCCCCCTAGGGGAGGGCTCAGCAAGTGCAGGTCCCTGCGCCCCTGCCCCAGCTCGGGCCACTGAGCATTAGAGCTCGCAGGTGAGGGGCAACAGATGTCTCAGGGATCCTCAGGGACCACCCTGGAAAACATCTTTGCGAAGTGAATTGGGCAAGGGGACTCCTTGACTGAGACTATCTTTCTGGAGGTGGAATCAAGTGGGTACCCACACATTTCAGGATTCAGGAGGGCTAGAAGGTTGGACTGAATGACCACATCTCACGACTTCGTCATCGTGCGTGGGGGTGGGGCCTGGACCCGGGATGTTGGGGGGCGCTTCACTGCGAAGGACAAAGTTGCACCGAGGTCAGATTAGGTTGTAGAAATGCCCAGTTCGACAAACGCAACGTAGAATTTTGGGGTGGGGGTGCCCAAGGCGTTATGTGCAAGCCAAGCAGCAGGCTGGGCCCTACCAGCCGCCATTCACTGCCACAAGATCCCGGACCACCATCTTCGTTCGGTCCTAGGTCCTGCTGGGACAACCCCCCACACCACCCCCAGGTGTTCAGTGTAGCTTGCGGCGCTCCCGCCCCAGGGGATCGATCGGCTGGCGGCGACGCGCAGCCCGGGCTCCCAGCCTTCGCCTCCACCCCCTCCCCCGCCCGGGCTGCGCAGGACGCGGCCTCCGAACAGCGTCCTCGCCGTTCCGGGCCGCGGCCAGACCGGGCTCCGGGCCAGCCAGGGAGGTGGAGACGCGCCTGGCCTTTCCGATCCGACCCGCCCCTCTGCCCCGGGTTTTGGGGGAACCAGACGAAAGCTAGCCCCGCTACTCTGCCTGCTGCGCCCGGCGCCCCCTCTTCTCCCACCCAGGATCCAAATACCCCCTCGGGCGCGCGCTTAACCCTGTGCGCGCCGTGAGACTAGAGCTGGGGAGGCGAGTGGGGGCGGGGAGGCGGTGGCGCCTCGGCTGACGATCTCTTCGGGGTCCGCCGGAGCGATTTTCATTTCATTCCGGGGCTGGCTGGATCAGCTAGCCCTGGTTGGAGGGGGGGAGTGAGGAAGAAAGAAAGAAACCTAGCCTGTGTGTGGGCCCCGCTGGGTTTGGGCGCGCGACGGGGGCACCCGAGAGCAAAATGCAAGGGGCGGGTGTGTTGGGGCTCACCTCCAGGCCACAGGGGATCCCGGGCCAGGCGGTGGACTAATGAAACCCAAATAAAAAGCACAGGTTTTGCTGAGGCCGTTGTGCGCGCGTGCTAGCAGCAGCGGTGGTCGATTGTGTCGGCTTCAAAGATCATATGTGAAATATGGTCCCGGGGGCGCGGATCCCCAGGCCGGCGGAGCCTCGCGATTGAGCTCGGGGCACGAGGCGGGTGGGCTCCTTCAGGCCAGCCTGGGGAGGCCTCTTGACGTTGGGAGAGGACGGGCCAGCGGACGTCGCAGTCCCCTCACCCGTCCCGCTTCAGCGCCCGCAGACCCCGGCGTGCCGCAATGCAGAGGCACGGCCCTGCAGGGCCTGTGTGGCCCCCAAGGGTGCCCAGGTCCTGACAAAGGGCCACTGCCTCACTGCCCCGGCCCTCTGAGCCCGCGGCCCCACCCGTGTACCCCGCCACCTCTAGTCTATCTGCACCACAGATCAGCACCACGCGGGCAAGATCTTGGAGTGGAACCTGAGGACGTGGGGGGGATGTCTTTGGGGTGCAAATGAAAACAAATCCTTCGCGGGTGGTTTGACAGAGAGCAAAAATGGGGGCGGAGGGGACGCGTGGAAGAGATCCCTGGCAAACAAAGCCGTTTCTTCCTGGAGGGAAGGAGCGTAGGGCTCCCTCTCGCCCGCCCCTTCCCCACCCTACCCCCCTTCCCCACTCTCCCCTCCCCCCCGGCAGTTTCGCCGGGTCAGCCCCCCCCCCAAGCTAAGCTGCCGCTTAAAAATTGTTTTACTAACGTCAGCTCTCAAGTCAAAGACAATTTCCCTACCAAAGACGTGGCAGAGAAACGAGCCCTTGCAGTTTGGTAGTCATGCCCACTGAAATCCCCTTGGCTGTCTGAAATGCACCCGGGGCAGCTGGTCCGGGAAGCTTCAGGCCCCTTATTCCAAACAGAGCCCAGAGTTGGGGTCAGAGGGCGGCGACGGCAATCTCCCGTGGACCGAGAACCCATTCACCGAGACGGCTCCTTTAAGAAGTTTATTTTCCCCCGGTCGGCACGGGTCACGCTTGTTCCAAGACTGGATTCTCAGTAACCATTCTCCACTCTTCGGTCATTAAAAAGTTCCCAGCTTCTCCGGGACCGGCTCCTCTGCCCCACCTTTCTAAGCCGGAGCCTACCGCTGGGCGAGGGAACATCGGTCCTCTCTTGGGGCCCCTGAAGGCCCCTGGGGGCCCCAGCCTGCGGCGGCATCTGGAAGGCTTCTGTTTCTCCGCAGAGCCGACACGACTACTCCCCCTGTTTGGAAAGGGGCGGTGTCAAATGCACTGGATTAAGGAGTCCTATAAAGGTTCCCGTGGGGCCCCTGGGCATCCCCGGTTGAGGACAGGGGCCCCAATAGAAGGCTCTGGGAATCCCGGGGTTGGAGTCAGTCTTTCCCGTGATTCCCTGGAAGGTGCCCAGACAGGGGGTTGGGAAGGTAGGGGCCGCCCCAAGGGAGGCTTTTAAGAAGGGTTTGGGCACATCAGGTGACCTCATTGGCCACCCCCGGGCTTCTGCCCGGCTTTCTCCCAGCCTCGTATTCGGGCTGGTGGGTCCGAGCGGTCGCTATGGTAGCTGTCACAAGGCAGTTGGTCTAGAACCTGCCTTCAGGTTAGAACAGGGATCCGAGAGTAGGTCACTTTCTTCATCTGCCCACCCTCCACGAGGACAAATTACAGCCCGAAAGAAGCGAGTTGCTGCGTTGGCGGGTACTTCTGTGTTTCAGCCACGTTCAGAGCTGTCCAGGGAAAGGCCTTTGGAGGGCTGGGCAGTGGCGGGTGGCTTTCGGTGTTTGAGGTGATTCCAGAAGGCCCCCTCCGCAGTTAGGGAGCCCGGAGAGTCCTCTAGTTAGATCATAAGCAACTCCAGAAAAGATCCTCTGTGCGGGAGAGTGCGGGCGTTTCTTTCCCAGCTTGCGGAGTGGTTCCTGCGCAAACTCGGCATCGGTGCACCTAGCTCCTTTCAGTGGCCCCTAAGGTCCAAATCTGGGCCCCTGAGGGCCCCGGACCCAGCGAACCCAGCTGTCTTCTATGCAGCCCGACGCCCCTGGTGGCGGGCAGGCTACAGCGGCCGCCTGCCCTCCCCTGAGCTAGGGTTCTGGATAACGCAGGAAACACCCAGAGTAAACAGATTTTCCTGGGGAATTTTGAGTAAAGAGACCAGCATTGTCGGGAAGCTCAGCTTCCCAGACTGAGGGACTGGCCTACACAAGGTTGCCCCAGACCTTCTGAATGACGGGCTGTGCGATGTCCTGGGCGGCTGAGGGTGAGTGGGGGCTGGACCACAGATCCTTGGCCCATGACCTTGAGGACTCCTCTTTCTGACTGAACTGTCCCGCAACAGTTTCTCGACTTGAGCACACGTTAGGCACTGTGTGTGTGTGTGTGTGTGTGTGTGTGTGTGTAAATAATCCAAACACACTAGGGGGTAACCCTTTTCTAGCGCCCCTCAGCCCCAAGAGATGGGGCGAGGGTAGTCACTCACATCCCATCTTGTGCCTCTCCCCTTCCTGGAGACTCAGATTTGGGCCTCATGATAGTCAGAGACCAGCGGCTGCACACTGAGTCCTCCCTTGCCTCCAGAAGACGACCACCTCCACCTCAATACTCTAAAGAGTAAATCCCGGGCGAGCTAAGCAACAGCTGAAGCCAGTGTTACAAGGTGGAGGGTGCGTGGAGTGCTTATGTGTGCAACACCCAACTAGCCGGCTGAAGACTTTTCCTGGATTCCTGGGAAAACACAAACCCTGGCAGACTTTGGGGGTTCACTTCTGCACCTGGCCCTTCGCAAGTCACCTCAGCGCAGTCCTCACCAGGCATTCTGAGACGCAGTAAAAGCAGGGACAGAGACCCGGATGGCTCCTTGCCCTCCCCCTCCCTCGACCCACTCTCCTCTTTTGCGCTTTTTCTGTCTCTGTGGACGCTCAGCCAAGGGATTGCGCAAGCTTCCTGCTGCACGTCCTTCAGGAGCCCCGAGCTGGGGCCCCGGACGCACCACAGGCAAGGCACACCCTCACCTCTCCCACTTAGCATGACTTGTTCTCCGCCAGGTCTACCCACTGCGACCCCACGGATCTCGCCGGCCCACCGGTGGCGCCCTCGGAAGGCCGCGTCTGGCGCAGCAGCTCCCCCAGCCGGACGCTGGAGCTGAATACCCTGAACGTGCGGGGCTAGCCGGCTCCGAGGTGCTAAACCTCACACTCCAGGGCTCCAAAGGCCGCGTCAGCCGGGCTTGGCTGTCAGAGACCAAGGGACGGGAATTCAGGAAGAATATGTGACTCCCTCCCCTTCTCGCAGCCCACTCACCCACCGCCACGCCACCCCTCGGCCTCAACTTCTGCTCGGTCCTCCCCACTCTTCCTTTTGAGGCTCTTTCATGAACCCCCACGAAGTCCCTCTGGACCTGCAGCCAGACTCATTCACCCCCATTCTCTCTCTCTCTCTCTCTCTCTCTCTCTCTCCCAGTGTCTGAGACTCTGGGGGCTTGCTAGAAACTGTCCCTTCCCCGCGAATGAGTGAGCCAAGTGTAAATTAGAAGCCGCTCCGAATCTTAGGCGGGATCGGATTCAGAGCCCCTTTCTGCTGGGGTTCTTCAGTCCTAAATGCCCCGTGGCCAGCTGTTCCTTTGTCCCTGTCTTCGCTTCTCCGTGCTCCTCGACTTGTCCAAGTCCTCAGTCTTCTGGCTCTTTCTCTCCCCACCTCCTGGCCTAAATGCTGGGAGCCTGGCGGGGCGGGGCGGTGGGCACCGAGGGTGGGGACCTGAATTGCCCCCGCCTCCATTCTGCCCCCTGCCGGAGAGTCCCCTCTGCTTCCAGAGCCTTGCTGGACAGTAGTTGGGAGCAACTAAAAAGTGCAAGCGGGTGCTTCCGTGGCCCCCAGCAGGGATCCCCGGGCCGTTCACAAACAGAAACAGCGGCCGAGGGTGGGGTCGGGAGAGTCCCAAGTGTCCAGCTGCGGATCAGAGTGGGCCCGGTCGAGGTGCCCACACTGGCCGCCTAGGCAGACACACCTCTATTCCGCGGCCCCAGCTCACTTTCCCGGCTCTCAGATCCCTCCCCTGCACCTCCCCGCGCCCTCCTCCTCCCCAGCCTCCTCCCGCGCCCTCCTCCCCCCGCTGCTGCCCAGACCGGGGGCCTCCGGTAGGCCGGGCTGCGCCAATCCGAGGCGCGTCCCGCCCCCTGACGCCGAGCTGGGCCCTGCGAGGCCCCGCCCGCTGACGTCCGGGATTTGCATGAGTTCTCGTGCCGCGGCGGCCCGGGCTCAGTTGTCTGAGCGAGCGCGAGCGGAGAGCCGGCGGGTGCAGGCAGCGGCGGCGGCTAGGCTGTTGAGGGGCGAGTGGCGGCGGCGGGGGCCGGGCGCGTGGCAAGGTCCACGCGCAGGACCGCATCGGAGCGCCGGCGGGAGCCAGCTGTGTCTGCAGCCGCAGCGGTCGCTCGCGCCCCTGCGCGCTCGGGTTCGGCCATGGAGCTGCCAGCTGTTGGCGAGCACGTCTTCGCGGTGGAAAGCATCGAGAAGAAGCGGATCCGCAAGGTAGGGGTGGCGCGAGGGTGGCGGCGCCGAGGCGCGGGAGCGGCGGCGGGAGCAGCGAGCGAGAGGCGCGGAGGGGGTGGGGAGGCTGCGGGCCGGAGCCGGGGATCCCGCGGAAGCTGATGGAGTGCTGTCTCTTCCCCCCTACAGGGCAGAGTGGAGTATCTGGTGAAATGGAGAGGCTGGTCCCCCAAGTAAGTGGCGGCGGGGGCCCGGTGCCTCGGCACCAGGCGCCCTGGCCGGCGGACCCGTGGAGCTGGTGGGGTGGTGGGGGAGCGGACGGGAGGCGGGGTGGAGGTGGGGTGGAGAGAGGAGGGGGTGGGGAAGTCGGTGGCAGGCACTGGGAAGCGGAGCAGCCGAGCCCGAGCCGGGCGCCCTGTGTTGTGCTCCGCTCTCCGGGAAATGCCATCACTAATTTATGCGCTAAAAGGAGCCGGAGGAGCTGGAGAGACGCGGGGCCGAGCCCGGGAGGCCGGCGGAGGGAGGGAGGGCGCAGGCACTGACTGATGTGCAGCAGAAAATGGCTCCTTTCCCCTTTCCCTCCACCGAACGGCTCCATATTGCAAAACCAAAAAAAAAAAAAAAAAAAAAAAAAAAAAAAAAAAAAAAATTAAAAGCGACGAAAATGCAATTGTGTGCGTCCTCCCTCCTGGTGGTGCAGGGTAGAGAAGAAAAAAGGCAGAAAATGTTGGGAACTGTCACTGCAGCTCTTTCGATGGGGAATTTTTTCTTTAATTTGAAATGCGAAGGCACCGGATGGAGACAGGCGCAGGCACACACACACACACACGCACACGCACGCACACGCACACACACACACACACACACACACACTCGGAGAGGGAATGAGAGAGGCATATTTTTGTACTGCTGAGTATTTGGGGTTTGCTTGCCAGTGACAGCGGTCTCCTGGGCCTTGAGGGGGTGGGGGGGGCGCTGAGCTGTGAGTTATCGGATTAGGGGTCCAGTGCAGACCAGCTGAAGCCCTACTGGAGACTCGGGCTGGGGATAGGAAGGGGACTACTTTTGGGTTGCTTTGCACGAAGGGTTTCTGGAGAGGAAAGTGGCCTTGGAACAGGTCACAGTAACATGCTTAAAATTCTTGACGACTGCAAAATAAACTGCTAGTTTCGTTTTCTTCACCCCCCCTTTCCTCCTGCCCTTGCGTGTTTATTTTAACTTGGGGGGTAATCAAGGGCGGTGTAGGGCCTAAAGAAACCTACTGTCTACCCTCCATATCCAGAGCGTTTGATTCAGGAAGCCACATAGGGCCTTATGTCATTCCCCAACCTGGCCTTTTTTTTTTTTTTTTTTTTTTTAACGCTCTGCCCCCCCCCTTTCACTTGCAAGATATAACACGTGGGAACCAGAGGAGAATATCTTGGATCCCCGTCTGCTGATCGCCTTCCAGAACAGGTGAGCATTCCCTAGCAGCCTGCCGCCCTGGTGCCCTGGCCATAGGTGAGAATCGGAAAGTGGGTGACTGCTTGCAGCCGTAGGAAAGGGGGAAGGGGTGGGAGGGGGCAGGCAGGAGCCCCACCCCCAACAAACCCGGATGGGCAAGGCTGCGGCCTGGGCTTCTCTAACCAATGTCCTTGGCGGTTGCTGCAGCTTGGGAGTGGGGGCAGGGTAGGGCTGGGGAAGGTAGGCTTGTGTTTTGGGAAACTGCTGGAAGAGTGCGTGGGGATGACCCTGGATCTGCCTAGGAATACTGTCCCCGGATCCCCGTGGCCCCCTCCCTGAGCAACCTTGGAGCCCCACCCCCAGAGCCTAGGTGTTGCTCTCTGCAGCCACTGCTAGCTTGGCACGGGCACCTCGCGGGGCAGCTCTGAAGGAGCTGGCATTGTGAAACCGCCCCGAACGTCATGGAACTGAACTTAACCTTTCGACAGCCGGATAAAAGTTGACGAGGCCATATGCCTCCGACCCCCCCGGGGTGGGGGGTTGGGGGACAGCGAAAAGATGCATTCCCGAGCCTGGGCTCCTCACAGCCCTACTGCTGTATTTTGTGGGGTAGATTGCTCTATCAGATCCGGGGGAAGGTTGGCCCGAGGGCATGGGTGAGCGCTGCCTGGTGGTTGGGGGGTGCCCATCCTCCTGCAGACAGATGCTTGCCACGCTGCAGCTGCTGCAGCTGGATTCACCACTGGTGGCTGTGGTTCGCCGCTTCGTAGAGGGTAGAGGGGGGAAGGGCGTGGAGGCGGGGGAGGAGCCCTCAGAGCCACGCCACCCCCAGCCTTCCATCCCTCTTTTATTTTGAAGTATTTCCTGTGGAGCGTTTGTAAACTCTACACCCTGAGAGCTAAAGTTGCGTTCTCAGAACACCGGGGGGTGGGGTGGGGGTGGGGCGGGGGTGTGTAGGACAGGGAACTCTCGCATGGGCTTCACCTGGGACTTCACCACACTGTAACCATGTCAGCGGCTGATGCCATGTTGCATAATGGGTCCCCGAAGAATTATAATCCAGGCTGTTGCAATGCCATGCAACTTTGGAATCAGACCCCAACCCGGCCCCAGGGCATGGCAGAACTTCCCCCCCACACACACACCCGGGGTTGGCTCAGGGGCTTTGGGGTGGGGGTGGTGACTCGGGTCACTGGAGACTGGGTCTCTCTGATCCAAAACTTGACCACCTCTGGAGGCTGGCTCATGGAGGGCTGGGCAGGGCCTGGGACGGTCAGTCACTCTTTGGGTGGCCAAAGCACGCGGAAGTTTTCCGTGGTGACCAAGGCACCCCCCCCCCCATTTGAACTATATTAATTTTGAAATCCGGGTAGGAAGGATCTTGCTCCTCTGAGGGGGCGGTGCTTCGGGCAGCCACCCCGCCCACTGGCTGGGGGGTGGGGTGGGGTGGTGCCACTTCTGGTTCACCAGGTGGCTGAGAACCTGGCTAGACCCTAGCTAGCCTCAGAGGCGGTCCCCCATCCCCAACCCCTAATTGGCTTATTTGCCGCTATGTAAACAAGAGCTCAGTCCCTCCGTTTGATGCCTGGCCGTTAAGAAAAGGAGCCCTCCCTTTCAACTTCGGCTCTCTTTATCTGAATCTTAATGAGGTAGTTAGCGTCCACGCTTCTGATTAGGGAGGGTCCTTGAGGTCAGCTCGCACCTCCTGTTCCCTGAATTCCTAAACCCAGTGCACGGTCTGCAGAGCCACAGGCCCAAAGCTGTACCCAGTGCTCTCCAGTCCGCTCCAAACAGCAATCTTCTGGACACCAATACAGTGTTGCAGCAGGTGGGGGAAGGGGGAGGGAGGAGAAATTTTACATCTGAGTGTCACGTGGGGGACCCCTCCCTCAGAAGCGCGAGTGTTACAGAGGACGTTAGGAAAGGTGCCGAGCAGACACAGGCCGCCTTCTGTCTCGGCGTGATCCCTTCCTTTTGTAGCAAAAGGAAGGCGGGTCAGGGAACAGGGTGCTACCGGCCTTAGGGGAAACAGAACACTAACCTTGTGACTCTGTTCCCTCCCCCAGGGAAAGGCAGGAGCAGCTGATGGGCTATCGGAAGAGAGGGCCCAAGCCCAAACCGCTGGTGGTGCAGGTGAATACTTTGAGCTGGTCCTGGGGTCCCAGCGCAAGCCCTTCCCTAAACATTGCTTCCCAAATTACTTCTAGTTCCCGGGGGAGCACCCCAATTGCACTAGAACTCCTGGCCCCACGCCCTATGATGCAATCTCCGCCCGTGGGAGCTGGAGCATTCCCGATGCTCCCGGCCTGCCATAGAGCCAACCTTTCCCCTTTTTCCTCCCCCTTAGGTACCCACCTTTGCCCGTCGCTCCAATGTCCTGACTGGGCTTCAAGACTCCTCCGCTGACAACCGTGCCAAGCTGGAGTTGGGCACACAGGGCAAGGGCCAGGGGCACCAGTATGAGCTCAACAGCAAGAAACACCATCAGTACCAGCCACACAGCAAGGAAAGGTCCGGTAAGCCGCCCCCACCCGGGAAGAGCGGCAAGTATTACTACCAGCTAAATAGCAAAAAGCACCACCCCTACCAGCCAGACCCCAAAATGTACGACCTGCAGTACCAGGGCGGCCACAAGGAGGCACCCAGCCCCACCTGCCCAGACCTGGGCGCCAAGAGTCACCCTCCTGACAAGTGGGCAGCCAAAGGCTACCTCGGAGCAGTGAAGCCCCTGGGGGGAGGGGCAGGAGCTCCAGGCAAGGGCTCGGAAAAGGGCCCCCCCAATGGCATCACACCGGCCCCTAAGGAGGGGGTGACCGGTAACGGCATCGGGGGCAAGATGAAAATCGTCAAGAACAAGAATAAGAACGGGCGCATCGTGATCGTGATGAGCAAGTACATGGAGAACGGCATGCAGGCCGTGAAGATCAAGTCAGGCGAGGCAGCGGAGGGCGAGGCTCGCTCCCCCAGCCACAAGAAACGTGCTGCCGAGGAGCGCCATCCCCAGGGCGACAGGACTTTTAAAAAGGCTGCCAGTGCTTCTGAGGAAAAGAAAGCGGAAGTGCCCTGCAAACGCAGGGAGGAGGAGGCTCTGGTGTCCGGGGACCCTCAGCCCCAGGACCTAGGGTCTCGAAAGCTCTCCCCGACCAAGGAGGCCTTTGGTGAGCAGCCGCTGCAGCTCACCACCAAGCCAGACCTGCTGGCCTGGGACCCAGCCAGGAGCTCACATCCGCCCGCCCACCACCACCATCACCACCACCACCACCACCACCACCACACGGTGGGTCTGAACCTCTCCCATGCGCGCAAGCGCTGCCTCTCCGAGACCCACGGCGAGCGCGAGCCCTGCAAGAAGCGGCTGACCGCCCGCAGCATCAGCACGCCGACATGCCTGGGGGGCAGCCCGGTCTCTGAGCACCCTGCCAACGTTTCCCCCACCGCAGCCTCTCTGCCGCAGCCCGAGGTCATCCTTTTGGACTCAGACCTGGATGAGCCTATAGACTTGCGCTGTGTCAAGATGCGCAGCGACGCCGCCGGGGAACCGCCCAGCGCTCTCCAGGTGAAGCCCGAGGCTCCGGCGGTGGCGGCAGTGGTGGCGCCGGTCACTGCGGCGGAGAAACCTCCGGCTGAGGCCCAGGAGGAGCCAGCGGAGCCCCTGAGTGAATTCAAGCCCTTCTTTGGGAATATAATTATCACTGACGTCACGGCGAACTGCCTCACCGTCACTTTCAAGGAATACGTGACGGTGTAGTGGGAAGGGGTGGCGCCCACTGGGACTCAGCACCTGCAATCTCGCAGAGGTTCCTAAGGAGAAGTCGCCCCAGCCGCGGTGGCCGGGCCCCTGCTCACTCCCTGGGATCCCGATTGCGTTGTCCCTCTCTCACTGTCTCCTTCCACGTGGTGCCTGCGGTCTCGCCGCCACTTCCCCTTCCCTATAGGAGACCCGAGCCCTCCCTGTGGACCACCAGAACTGACCCCGCAGCCCCGAGGCGGTCTCAGAGCTATAGTATTATATTTTAACCGTGCTAACTGTCAAGTGCTGACTCTACTCCGGTTTGTACGTGGTGTTATTCTTGAAATGTATTGTTTGAGCTCAGAAGGCCCGACTACCCCCCTTCGGGCTGAAAAAAATATATATATATATATTTATTTGTAGGTATTTATATATTGAAATATAAAAACCTAGATTTATGGAGTTTCCTCTAGATCATGTTATATTCTATATCAGACAGACTATTTTAAGTTGGCCTTTTCTTTCCCCTTCATTCAGTATTTTGATTTTATTTCCCCTTCTCCAGGAACTGCGACACCAGTAACCTTGGTATATATTTTTTGATACTGTACACATGGGTGTGTTGTTTCTATGTGCAAAAAAAAAAGTTTGTTAAAAGGCTAAAGAGCTCTCTAGAACCTGCTGCTATAGAAATGTCTGAACTATAAGCTTCCAATTATTACCTGCTTGAATGTAAATATTAAATGGAGATGTTGAAGGTGCAATCCGGTGTCCGAGATTAGCTCCAGGGGGATATCGGAAGTTGGGGGGGAAGGAGGATGGACCCTCTCTCACCCCACTTGCGCCTAGGTCACATGGAAAAAGACTCTCTAAAGCTAAGTCTTTGCGCAAGCCAAGCCGGTGGGGTCTGGTGTCTCCAGAGCCGCTCCTTCATTGGAAGGTGTCTCGGTGTGGGAAAGTCCCGTGGTGCTGGCCCGAAGGCTGGAGTGGGGGGAATGCACCAGAGGCACCCTAGTCCCCAGGGCTTTCTGGCTGGCGATGCTCATGTGGCTGGCAAACCCAATAACTTCTGTGTTGTGGAGGGGCCAGCAATGGGTGTGCTGCACCCCCTTCCTGGATCCTGACTCTTAGGCTGGTGGCCCTTGCCCTGCCTCCCCCCAAAGCCGGGTCCTAGAAAGTTCCTCAGCCCTCCCTGCTGTGGGCCAGGACACTAGCGAAGTAGACCCCAACTCTCCTGCGCTGACACTGTCGACCCCACCCCTCCAAGGAAGCAGAGGAAGCCCTGTCTCTGCCAGGCTCTCTCCCCGGAAACCAGCAGGCCAAAGGCCAGGGCTGGAGCTGGTGAACTGCTGTGTGGGGAACCGAGGGCCTTCTGCTGGATGGTTTGGGAGGGCCATGACTGGGGCCTGCCACCCTCTCTAGCTTAGCTTTGTGAGCTGGCACTGGTTGCCCACCCCCTTGGTGGCAGCCAGGCCGAGGTGCTAGGTGTGGTTGGAGAAGGGAAGAAAGGGGTTAATGGCCCCTAGGCTAGGGGTGCGGCTCCGCGGGCCAGGAAGCCACCACCAGAGGCCAGCGTTCTGCAGACACAGCGATCTTCCTCCTGGTTCGGTGGCTAAACAGGCCCTGGGGCCTCCGGTCTGGGGAATCTGGTGAGTTTTAGGATTCTCCCGGCTGGCAAAGCCTCAGTTCAGGACCGAAGGTCGAGCCTATAGCGACACCAGAGCAGAAGATGACAGCGTGGTTCAGAGTATGTGGGGGTGGGGGGAGGGGGTACTGAGGTAGTTCGAGGAGCAGAGTGGGGAAGGCTGGGGACGAGACGGGGAGGAAGGCCTAGAGGGCGGGAGGCTGGATGCACGCAGTGGCCAGTGTTGGCTGCAGGCCATCAGCGGCTGGGGCTGGGGGAGGGGCGCGGGGCGGGGGAGGGGAGGAGGGAAGGGAACCGCTTTTTAAAAAAAAAAGCCTTTGGGAGTTTGTAGCCCCGGCTTTTGTGAATTGTCCCTCCCACTACCCCATCCCCGGGAGCCCCCTTCAGAGTGAGTTAAACACCCCTCCCCCTCTGTGTAATGAACGCCCTTTGCCACCCTGTGAGTGGAGGAGGCTGATCTTGCTTCTGGCAAGCGGCCTGCTCAGCGCTAGAATTGGGCCTGTCCTTCACTGGCTGGTGCACAAAGGCCCGTGCCAGGCAGGAACCTCAGCCCCTGCGTTTCCAGTTCATGAGAACTGAACCCCCCCCCCCCATGCTGCCCGATCAGACCCAGAGGTGGAGCCTTGATAGTAAGTCTGGCCCCTGAGGTGGCCCCTGTCCTGCCAAGCTTGGGGAGAGGACCGAAGGGGCAGAGATGGCTCTCCTAGATAACTGCTAGCTCACTACTGTTCCTGGGAAAGCCTGGTCTACAGGTGCCAGGACTCCCTGAAAGCTGGGTATGGGTGCAGGGCCTGTGGGGTGATCTGGGCAGAGCTGGAGCCCCAGTCAGAAGGTAAACAGAGGGGTCGAGATCTAAGGGGGCAGATAAGGTGCCCAGTCTGGCTGTCAAGACCCCCATCTGTCCCCAAAGGGACAAGGACTTGTCATTTACTAGAGCGTCTTGGCCTATTTAGTCCCCAGAAGGACAGCTCGCTGTGACACAGGTTTGCAGTCCTGATGGGCGTTCCCTAGTTCTTGCCTCGATTCTGGAACTAAACTGCCTGACCCCAATGCTGCAGGGAGGCTCCCGGGACTCTGCCCTCTCAGCCCCTGGTGCTGGTCTCAGAGGACAAGCCTAAGGGATAGAAACAGACTTCCTCCTCCAAGGGGCATTGGGGCAGAAAGGTTCAGAAGGCCCAGCTCTCCTGGTCCGACCAGCCCTTTACAAGCCGTTGGTCAAACTCTCTTTGAAGGATCAAGTTCAGATTCAAGGGTGAAAAGACTTTGCATTCTACGCATACCCAAACTGTCCAAAGGTCTTCCCCCTCCCACCCACCCACCCACCCACCTCCGCCATCAAGATGAACCAAGAACTGTTGCTATATGGTCAAGCCTCAGACACAGAGGCAAGAGCCAGCAGTGCAAAGGCCCGGGTTATCTGTGAAGCCTCCTGTCTGAAGCGGGCGTGACTGCAGCTCTGGTCTACTGGGTGCCCGCCCTGACTGTCTGAGCTCACTTCCAGACGAACCAAGTTCATCCCACAGTCTTTACTCCATCCATGGCCACCATTAGTTGGTGTCATCTGTTGGGGATGTCCCACAGACCCAGCATGGTTTAGACCCAGAGTTGTCAAGCCAATCAAATAGGAATCTAGGGTTCTTAGTTCAATTTGGATAGCACGTGCATGTAAATCAATCAATAGTATATGCATGTAAGTGCTTGTAAATAAGTATTTTAAAGGTTGGTTTCTTTTATGCGTATGGGTGTTTTGCCTGCATGCATATATGCACACCACCTTTGGGCCTGATGCCTGCAGAGGTCAGAGGAGGATATCAGAACTGAAGTTATAGGTGATTGCAAGCTGCCATGTGGGTGCTGGGATCCAAAGCTGGTCCTCTGAAAGAGCAGTTGGTACTTACAAGTGCAATAATACATACATTTCATATGTATGTGTATGTGTGTGTATATGTGTAATATATTATGTACATATAATACACACACACACACACACACATATATATATATATATCAGAGGATGACTGAAATTCTGTTCCTCCTCCTTCTACCTCATGAAAGTTGAGATCACGCCTGGTGTTAGGCAGTGCTGGGAACCAAACCTGGAGTTTCTCGCATGCTAGACTAGACTCTACATCCTCAGCCCTATAATGAATCCTATCTAGCATATACTTATGTCCCAGGAAACATTTGAGAGATCCTTCTAAAGCAGAGGCAAATTTTTCACTATTTTAAGTGAAAATGGAGTTTAGTTGAGTCCCCTAGATTCGGTCTGGAAGCTGTTTCAGCCCAACAGTCACCCTGTCCGTCCCTACGGCGACATCTCAACAGAGAAGCATGGGGCCCTGGAAACCGCCAGCCCTGTAAGGTAGTTGCAGTAATGACTTCGAGTCAGGGGGCATGGAAGGGTTGCTGGGTGACATGGGGCCCTTGACCGGCCTGGGGGTGAAGTGGGAATTCTCTGAGCTTATGACGCTCTGAGACAAAGAAAGGGGGGAAGGCCAGAGTCTACACTTGGCCTTTGTCAGCAAACCTCGAAGACTTTCAGGAAAACAGAGAGGATCTAGTCGCAGAGCCTCCTGCCTTTACCCCAAACTCTCATCTTCCTATGCATTTTTTTCTGGTCATATTGAAGGCAGAACCTTTGAGGGAGAGGATCAACTACATCAGGAGGCAGCCTCGAACATTTTGGAATACCCCTACCTTAAATAAACGCTCAGATCACTTTTTTTTGCAGGGGAACACCCCAGGTCAAGTGCAAAGTCTCTCCACAGCTTCTGGCCCACGGCACTGACTGACCACGTAACAGATTGAATAGAGATGCCCGGTTCTACACCACTGTTGTCCGACGCCACCTCTCCTCTAAGCCAAATGTCCTCAGTCCCTTCAGCATGGAATGCTGATGTCCAGGGGATCTCAGACCTCTGGATGTCTGGGAGGGACGCTGGGGCTGCAGAGTCAGGATGAGGGCCTCATAGCAAACGTGCTCCTAGAACAAAGCTGAAATCTCAAGTGTTTGGAAGTGTGTGGATTCTGTGCTTGCTGTGTGTCCGAGGTGAAGATTTTAAAGAGGAAATTGTTACTGAAAGTCTGTTATTCTTGGATACAAGTGTCTACTTCCTGTGGCCCCTGGGTCAGAAATCTACCCCTCCCCTGCCTACTGCTGTTGTTGTCCTTCCCAGTAAGTGATAAGTTGGTGTTGGTAGCTTCCAAGGGGATTGTTGTGCTGACTTCCCTTATCTCTGTGAAGCGGGCCCCGTTGCTGCTTTGCAGGTGGCAATATGAAGGCTTAGTGGCTAACCTGTGCAAGCCAAAGGGCCAGGTAGAGGGTAAGAGCCAGCAAGCTACACATCTGCCTCTCCAGAGCCCTGTTCCCCATCTCCCAGAGTCTGCCGGTGGGTGCTTCAGGGCAGGCCCAGGCCCCACCACCTTTCGGAAGCTGTTGAACTTTCCAACATGGCCGCTGCCCGAGGAACATCTAAGATCTTCACCATTTACTGTCTCCTGTCACCTCTGCCCAATACTCACCGTCAGCTGCACGTGCCGACCGATGTGTGTCTCTGGGCCTTGAAGCTCTAAGGCAGTGGTTCTCAACCTCGACCTCTCTTAAAGCCTCTACCCTTTAATACAGCTCGTCGTGTTGTGATGACCCTCAACCAGAAAAGTATTTTTGTTGCTACCTCATAAATGTGATTTTGCTACGGTTATGAATCCAAATGTGCATATCTACATTTTCCAACGGTCTTAGGTGACCCCTGTAAAAGAGTCATTTGGCCCTCAACGGGGTTGGGACCCACAGGTTGAAAACCTTTGCCTCGGGGCACTAAGCTCTTGGAGGGTTGGCAACGTTACTTCAGGTCATTTTTTCAAGCTGCTGCCACTGCTGTCCGTCTTGCATCTTCTTTGAGACTAGGAGTCAGGGAGCCCAGGTTGGCCTTGAACTCATTATATAGCCAAAGTGACCTTAAACTTCTGTTGAGTTCTGTCTCTGCCTCTCAAATGTTGGCACGGGCCATCACATGTACTAGGGGTGAGAGTTGGGGTTTTGTATAAGCACTCCAACAATTGAGCTACAACAAACTAAGCCCCTTGTTTAACCCCCCCCCCGTGTGTGTGTGTGTGTGTGTGTGTGTGTGTGTGTGTACATACATGCGCTTGAGCGCAAGTATGTTTACCAAGGCCAGAGGCATTAGTTCCCCTGGAGCTGCAGTTACAGGCAATTGCGAGCTACCCAAGTTGGGAATTGGTAATCAAACTCAGGTCTTGTGCAGGGTGCAGTAGGTGTCTTTGAGTGCTGAGCCATCTCTCCAGCTCTTCTATAGAGCTCTTAACAGGAGCCCTTAGATTCTGATACCTCAAGTACGTGTCTACGTGTGTCAAGTTCTGCGTGTGCATGTGTGTGTGTCAGGGTCGCAGATTGCTAGCCATTAATTGCGTCCTAAGCCAAGGGTTGTCCAGGAGCCCTGATCCAGGCAGCTCACTCCCCAAAGACATCAGGCCCATCTCTCCCCCACTAGGAACCAAGCAGATGTGCTAAGATCAGATCCCACCGCCCCCTCACTCTATCTCAGTGGTTTGTGAGGATTTCTAGAGGCTCCAGGTAATTATGTAGTAATTGAATTTAAAGAAACAGACCCTAAGGATAATCCTGGAGAAGGATGCGAGAGGAACCGTGGTTTAATTTCCGCACAGCGGGGCAGCCATCTCATCCTTCTGGATGTAGTTTGAACGTGTGACTCGGGATGCTGGACTCCCTGGCTCCTTCTGTGCACACATGCCCACACAGCCTTCTGTTCTCGGGCAGGTGTGCTGAGCTTTGTGCTTCAGGCCTGAAACACAGACCCCTCTCCACTGAAGCTGCAATTGTCCACAAGGCTTCATGTCTAGACGGGGGCTGGGAGCTGGCCTGGATGGAGCATGTTCTAGGACGATGAGGGTGCATGCATGTGTGTGCACACCTGTGCGTGCATTCAGGGCTGGGGGAGGGGGACAGCGCCACCACCTGTGGTAGCACAAACACCTCTCCCCTCGCAGCAGCCCCGGTGAAATGTATCACACCATGGAGCTTAAAGTCACGAATCACCCCCCACACACACACACACACACATCCACCCCTGAAGCCTTTCAACCTGCGCCAGGTGCCCTGTAAACCTCCCTGGATTTCCGTCCTTTCCTGTTTCATCTGAGAAATTCTTCACTAATTCCATGGTGTCTGGTTTCTCATTGTTTCTCTCTGCTTCAGACAGCCTCTTGGGGGGTGGGGGGCTTTGGAAAGGTGTGCTTAACGCTCTCGTCCTTCCGAAAGGATGCGTGTGTCTGCACTTGCTTTGGCTGTCCTTGGAGACACTGTCAGGGTAGGGTGGGCCATCCTCTCCTAAGGACAGAAGCAAATAGCTATCCACCGTCAGAGAGTGTTCCAGCCGACTCAGCTCCCTATAGCAGACTTCGACATGAAGAACGACCCAGGGGCACGGTTCCCTTGGAACAGAATGCTGAGAGCAAATGAAGGCCGTTGGTTGAGGACCAAGGAAACTGCAGCCTTTGGGGAGGAAGCCCAGGCCTCCTAAGTGTTCAGAGGGCCATCTAGTCCTTCATGAAGCCTCGAGAGGTGGCACAGATTTAAAAAAAAAAAAGGACATGAAAAAGCTTTGGGGTAGGGAGGGAAGACCCTAATGAGCAGAGCCCCTCCTGTGGACAGCATAGAAGCACCAAGCGTTTAGTGCAGATTGCTGTTTCCTGCTCTCTTTATGCCGCTCCGCCCTCCACCTCCCACCAGGGCTGGAAAGGGCAGAGGGAGGACCCTGTGGGGTGAAGGAGACTCCAGACCAGCTGTGTTCACCTCAGCCTTCCACGCTCCTTCCCGCCGGCCGGCTCCTCTCCTGACACTGAAAATTATTTATGTTTGCAAATTGCTTTTGGTTCACGTGAGTGAGTTACTCCTTTGGCCTGCCAACAGGTCTGGGGACAAGAATTATCCAGCCTGCGAGGCGGGAATCCAAGGGAGACAGATGAAGATGCAGCGAAGTGGAAGTTGAAAGCCCTGGGATTTGGTCTCCGCTCTGATGCCGCAGAGACCGTAGTGTCCCTTGCCTGGGCCCTGGGTTGCTCACCTGCAAGACAAGGGACGGGTGGTTTGTGAGTTTTCCTGGCATCTGTGGCTATGACATCTCTCGAGTGCAAGGCACAGCAGACCGTCTCCCGGCCTTCTGGCTGTTCCCCGATAAACCCTTATTGCTGTAGAACCTGAGGCTGCCCAGCCCTCGGCCAGCAGGGAGAACTAGCTGGGTGGCCAGGAACGCGTCTCTTCTTTGCCTCTTGCTTGGCACTGCCCTTGATGTCCCGTTCTATAGGCAAAAACAGACATCTGCAGGGGAACAGGAAGGGTGGAAAGTCCCCGAGGCTGGTCCAGGAGAGAAACACACACAAACACAAGAATAATCATCTGTATTCCCAAACAGGCCAGAGCAAGAATGGCTCGCGGAGGGTGGATGAAGTCACGTGGCTGCTGACGGGAAAAGGGTCAGCCTGTGGTGGCGAAGCTTAGTGTGCAGAACTTCCGCCTCAAGCCCCTCACTCCGCAGATGGGGAAGCTGAGCCTCCCCAAAACCAGAGTCCACATCGAGGTGAACTATCAATATCACAGAAGAGATCATTCTGTGTGTCCAAGTGGCTCTCTGGGTCCCAGTGTGGAGCACGGCTCACTCCCTCTAACCCTGACGAGAGTGACCCTGAGGGACTCAAAGTCCAATGTCACCATGGGAGGAAGTGGCCGCATGCACCTGGAGAGAGAGAGCACTGTGGTCTAGAGTCCCTTCTCTGGATTGTGGTTTGGGCCCTAACCTAGAGAGAAGAAGACATGCAGAGCTGGGCCTGCACTCTTCTAATCTCCTGACCACCAAGCAGTTTCTGGAGGTAGAGAGAGCCCTCCTGACTTCAGAATCTTAAGTCTGTTGGCTTTGGCAGAAACTCCGTGTTTACTCAACCCTGACTAAGTAACAGTGCGCCTCAGCCCCAGCCTAGAGGGGAGATGGGGTTCTGTGTACCCTATGGTGAGAGGGTACCTATGGGCGGGCAAATCACAGCTGCATTGGGGGAGAGGGACTCTCCCCAAAACCTGTGCTGGGGGGGGGCGGGGCCCTTGCTTTTACAACTCCAGCGTCAGGCAGGTGCACGCCACTGAGTTCCTGTTGTTTCCAGGAGCTCCCAACCCTTTGATACATAGCAGGAAAGAGATACAAACAAGAGACCTTACTCAGGGAAGAGGCCAGCTGCTGCCAGCCAGAGGCTCGGGCTAAGTGACTTTTGGCCTTTGATGGGGCATATTTTGGAGAGAAACTGGAAAGAGAGATAATGAGACCAAAACAGAGAGAGGAGAGGAGGAGTATGGGAAGAAAAGAAAACCAAGAGGAGTCCAGAAAAGGAAGGGAGAGGGGAGAGAAGAGGGAGGGGAGGAGAGGACCAGGGGGAGAGAAGGGGACAGAGTGTTGGGGGAGGAGGGAGAGGGAGGGCTGGCGAGATGGCTAAGTAGCTAAAGGTGCTTGCTGCCAAGCCTGAGGACCTGAGGTTGAGCTCCATGTCCAACTTGGTGGAAGGCTCACACACACACACACACACACACACACACACACCATAATCAGAGTTGTTTTATAAGAAGAGGTGGGGAGAGGGTGAGGATGAGTTGGGGGACCCAGGACAAGAAATAGTGCGTGGTTCCAACAGACAGAGAGGTGGCAACAGGTGAGAGGAGAAACCAACCAGGCAGGCAGGAGGCCCAAAGGCTGGAGCAAGGTGGGGAGAAACAGAGGAAAGAAGCCGAGTTAGAAGGGGCCAAGGGACACCCTGAGCCTCCTGGTGACAGGCACAGAGTCGGCATGTCACTGCCGTGGGCTCCCTGTCAGAAAGGAAGATCTTGCAAGAGGGAGGCCCTGCCCAGTGGGAGGAAGGAAGATGGAGAGCAAGGCCCTGCCAGGGAGGGAGGGATGGGAGGGAGCTGGGCCCCCACCATCCGGGGATGCCTCTGGGAACAGAGGAAAGAGCTAACGGCAGCAGAGGCTGCTAAGGAGACTGACATGTTAGAGCCCTGCTAACTCCACAGCACGGGTGGATGCAAACAGCTAGGTGCTAATAGTTGCACCGTGGTCGCCTAGGAGAGTGCCCTGAGCTTAGGAGCAGTTAGGCACAAAAGATGGAAAATCCTCAACAGAGGGAGATAAAGGAAGGAAGCTGAGATTCCCAGACCAGCTTGGGCTGTATATTGGGAACCTACCCCAAAAGAAATGAAGCAATAGCAGCAAAGAGACAAGACCCAACTACTAAAATAGGTCTTTGTGATTGTGTGGCTCGTGTGTGTGTGTGTGTGTGTGTGTGTGTGTGTGTTGTGATGTGTAGTGGGTGTGTGTGGTGCATGTTATATGTTGTGGTGTGATGTGTAGTGGGTGTGTGTGGTGCATGGTATGTGTGTGTGGTGTGATGTGTAGTGGGTGTGTGTGGTGCATGTTATGTGTGTGTGGTGTGATGTGTAGTGGGTGTGTGTGGTGCATGTTATGTGTGTGTGGTGTGATGTGTAGTGGGTGTGTGTGGTATGTGGTATATGTGTGTGTGGTATGTGTGTGTGTGTGTGTGTGTGTTGTATATGTGTATGTGTCTGTATGTGTGGTATGTAGTGAGTGTGTGTGGTGTGTGCTGTGTATGTGCTTTTGGTGTGGTGTGGTGTGGTGTGTGTGTGTGGTATGTGGTATGGGTGTGGTGTGTGTGTGTAGTGTGTGGTATGGGTGGTGTGTGTGTGTGTGTGTTGTATATGTGTATGTGTCTGTATGTGTGGTATGTAGTGAGTGTATGTGGTGTGTGCTGTGTATGTGCTTTTGGTGTGGTGTGGTGTGTGTGTGTGGTGTGTGGTATGGGTGTGGTGTGTGTGTGTAGTGTGTGGTATGGGTGGTGTGTGTGTGTCTGTGACCAATAACAAACACTGGGGCCAATGACATGTCTTAGTGGGCAAAGATATTTGCCATGTATAGTGGTTTGAATGAGAATGCCTCCCCTTAGGGTCATATTTCGAGTGCCTAGTTCCCAGTAGGTGGAACTGTTTGGGAAGGGTTAGGAGGTGTGGCCTTGTTGGAGGTTGGCCATTGGGGGTGAGCTTTGAGACTTCAAAAGCCCACAGCAGGCTCAGTGTCTCTCTCTGCTTGCTGCCTGTGGGTGAGGTTACAAAGCGCTCAGCTGCTGCTCCAGGGCCTGCCTGTGTGCCTCCCACCATGATGACAATGGACTAGCCCCATGAAACTGCAAGCCAGACCCCTCAATTAATGCTTTCTTTTATAAGAGTTGTCTTGGTCATGGTGTCTCTTCACAGCAACAGAAGAGTAGCTAAGACAGCTTACCAGGTATGACCTGAGTTCAATGCCTGGAACCCGCATACCAGTAGAAGGAGAGAATCAATTCTACAAATTTGTCCTCTGGCCTCCACACACATGCTATAGCACATGTGTACACACACACACACACACACACACACACACACACTAAAGTCATAAAGGGAAAACAAAAACACATTGCCTGTAGCTCAGTGGTAGAACCCTTGCCTAGCAAGTTTAAGGCCCTTAGGTGTCTCCCCAACACCTCAAAGACAAAACAGTAGATAGAAGCTGGGGTTTTTGTTTTGTTTTTGTTTTTGTTTTTGTTTTGTTTTACTAATTTTGCATCTTTTCTATAAATTAGCAAAATACTTGATCAAAATTTTTTTCTTCCTTTCTTTCTTTTTCAATAGAGGGTTTGTCTGTGTATCATCCCTATCCTGGAACTTGCTTTATAGACAGATAGACTGGCCTCCAATTCACATAGATCTGCCTGCCTCTGCCTCCTGAATGCTGGGATTAAAGATGTGTAAGGTCAAGCCTGGCTCTCAACTGCTCTCTCTCTCTCTCTCTCTCTCTCTCTCTCTCTCTTCCCCTTCTTTTCTTTTTGTTTTGTTTTTTGTTTTTGTTATCATTGTTATTGTTTGCTTTTTCAAGACAGGTTTCTCTGTGTAACGTCCCTGGCTGTCTTCGAACTCACTCTCTGCCTGCCTTCACCTCCCAAGTGCTGGGATTAAAAGCATGTGACACCATCACTGAGCATCCATTAGACTCTGAGAAATTGTTGTTGTTGTTGTTATTGTTGTTGTTGTTGTTATTATTATTATTATTATTATTATTGTGTGCACACACAAAGGCATACATCATGAAATCAGAGGTCTCCCATCTCCTGGTGCCGGGAAAGGAGGGAAATTCAGGTCCTCTGCCAAAACAATGCAGGCTCTTAACCCCTGAGGCATTCTCCAGCACTGGGTTGGATTCATAAGGAGTCTCTGACACTGGGGACAAGCGCTGGGCTGGTGTGGGGACCTCGCAGACTGACCTGGAGAAGTCATGAAGATTAGGGAGAAGCTAAGAACCCAGGACTCTGGGGGTCAGCCTAACACTCCTCGGCAGTTCCGAGGGGCACGTTCTCCTGCCCTTCACCCTATGACTTCGACATCAAGAAATGGGGGTCCACGAGGTGGAGAGATGGGTCGAGGGCTTCGTCCTACACCCCCTTGGCAGATCCTAGCTCCTCCCACCAAGCTGAGCCCAACATTCTTTGTCCCAAGGACGAGGCAGGATGCGGCCTGGCAAGGATCGGCAGTGAGCCGGGTGAATCCAGCTGAGGTGCGACCTTCTCTGCTCTGGCAGAGGCTGGTGGCTCCAGTCCCCCTTCTTGCCATCTAGTCTCCAAAATTTTATCTCTTGAGAGAAATTGCCCACTCTCCTGGCCTAAAGTAGACTTGTTTGTTTTGTTAAGCTTCTCGTTAGTTCATTTGGAATGGAAGTCTTTGTCCTCCTTCCCACTGCCGTGATAAGCATTGTGACCAAAAGCGACTTGAGAGGAACGGGCTTAATTTGTCTTACAAGTGACACTCAAGGCAGGAACTCAAGCAGGAGCCGGGAGGCAGGGACTCAAGCAGAGGCCGTGGAGAACTCTGTTTACTGGCTTGCTCCCCAGGGCTTGCTCAGCCTGCTGTCTTCTAGAACCCAGGAGCACCTTCCGAGGGTGGCACACTTGCCGGCCGAGGGCATCTGTCTGATGGACCTCAGTTGATGCTTCCCTTTTTGCAGAGGGCAAACCCCAGCCCGTACAACCCTTGTCGGATGTGGTCAGTGGCCCACTGTCCCCAAGAATATAAATGCCAAGAAAGCAAGTCCCTGTAGGTTTCTTTTTACCAGTTTCTTCTCAGAAACTAGAACTTTGGAGATACTATGAGATACTTGTTGAGGAGAGGAATTGAGAAAGGGAAACAGGAGAGAAGGAAAAGAAAAGGAAGGAAAGACAGAAAGAAAGAGGGAAGGGGAGAGAAAGAAGATGGGAGGAGGCAGTGCAGGAGGGGGAGGAGGGGGGAAGAGGGAGGGAGGGGGGAGAAAGGAGGGAGGAAGTCCTTAACTCTCTCACCAAACTCCTAACACACGGTGCACCCTGAAGAGGTGTAAAGACCTTGACCCAGGATGGGTCCTAGCTGACGTGTTCCCGACCATTTGGTCTTCTTCTTCTTCTTCTTCTTCTTCTTCTTCTTCTTCTTCTTCTTCTTCTTCTTCTTAAACATTTCATATGGGACAGGTCTATGAGAAGGGGTACATTTATTCAGTTGTAATGAGGCCACGTGCGGGTCCAGTTCCCAAAGATGGCACAGGCCCCAGAAATAAATGCCCTTGACAAGTGGAGGAGTCTCCATCGTATTCCCAACTCCCCAGCCCTGTGCTCAGCAGGGTTCCCTTTGGACCTGTGGGGCACACTGGGCGGCCACGACAGGAGGAAGGAAGGCTTGGCAGCCTCTTGTGGTCTGGGACACAGTGGCTTCTGGTTAAGCTTGTCCTTAGACACATGGACGGTTGGGAAACACTGAACAAGACCTTCCTTTAGGCCTGACCTTGGGGTCCTGAGGAGGAGGAGGAGGAGGAGCTGGCTCTTTTGAGAAGTTCAATTTTTCAAATAGAATTGGCCCCTCCCCGAGGCCAGCGAGGACCCAGGAGAAGAACCCAAGCTAGGGAGCTGCTCAGAGCAGGGGGGTCAGAAGCCTCGGGGTACCCAGGCTTGTCCTTGACCGCAGCAGCCTTCCTCCTGACAGGGTGGAAGATCTGAACATGCGCAATTATGGATGACGGTGCGCACACACGCACGCACGCACGCACGCACGCACGCACGCACACGTGCCCGTTTAGCTCATCAGAGCTTGGCTGTTGACAAGCAGGAGCCATATTAACTCTGAAACGGGGAAGGCTCTCCTTTACTCAGCTCCTGTACCCTGTCTGCCCCCAGCCAGCTGGGCAGAAGAGCGCACAATCACTTCTCTTGGCCCAGCTGGGCCCTGTCTAGGCAAGCCGTCTCTGTGTGGCCCACACCATCCGGTGTGGTAGATGTGAGGTTGCTGTGTTGAATGGACAGCAGATGAAGGAAGCCACATAGGACTTGGTTTCCTGAATTCTGTCCTCAAGATGCGGATAGATCCACCCACCTATGGCGGTTGTTTCCTCCAGTGGCCTTCTCAGAGTGCCCTGGAGATTGTTGGGTAACAGTGTCCTCTGATATTAAAAAAAAAAAAAAACAAACGAACAAACAAAAACATTTCACAGCAGGGTGGGGGTGACACATGTACCCACATACACCTTCAGTCCCAGCACTCCTGATGCAGAGGCAGGAGGATTTCTGTGAGTTTGAGCCAGCCTGGTCTACAAAGCCAGATCCAGGACAGCCAGGGCTACAGAGAGAAACTCTATCTCGAAAATAGCAAAATAAATAAATAAATAAATAAATAAATAAATAAAAGCAAAAAGCAAAGCAAAACAGACAAAACAAAATTCATACTGCAAGGGATCTCATTAAGCAGGGAGATAAACAACTTAAAAAAAAAAAAAACGGTGTCAAGAACTGGCCAAAACCGGCCAGATTCATTGACCCCCCCCTCCCTGTCAGAGTAAATAATTAAGAGTCCAGCTGCAAAGAAGACGATGGAGTGACCTGGGATGCCAAGGTACTGAGCTACACGGCCCCGAGACAAGAAAAACTGCTTGGAGCAGCAGGAACCTGCCCTGCTGCCTGGAAGAGCCTCAGACCGACTGAGGTGACTGGAAAGGACACCCTGAATCTGCCTGCAGGCTGTGCCGTGCTCTCCAGAGTCTCAGCTGTCACTGATGCTGGGGTAGGCCTTGATGACACAGCTGTCTTGAGTCATGTCTGCTCCTGTAAGTGACCCTTCACCCATACTCCTGTAGTAACTCCACCGAAGCTCATTGGCTCCCGGTTGGACCTTGGTGGTATCCACACTTCGGTCTCTCCTAGGCTCCCTATGTGGCATGAGTGTTTCATCTCCCCAGGAAAAGTTTTGTCTCACAACCTAATTGGTGCCTGAACAGGAACACGACCACGGTGAGTTGAGGACTGAGTTCGAGGTCTCGGCTATAGTAGCAGGGCAGGCAACTGTGTGTATGTGCGTGTTAGTGTGCCTTACCGCCACAACAGCAGTTCCGTGATGCTCCCCTTTGACTCCCACAAGCCCTCCCCCAAAGCAGGGTTTCTCCATGTAGCCCTGCCTCTCCTGGAACTCCCTGTGTAGACCAGGCTGGTCTCGAACTCAGAGATCCACCTGCCCCTGCCTCCTGAGTGCTAGTGGTTAAAGGCGTGCGCCACCCTGCCTGGCCATTGCATGGTCCTTGTTTGTGGGTAGTGAGACATACAACTGAGGCTGAGCCATCAGAATTAGGAAGAATTCCCAGATAGCAGTGTAGAGGGGATTTTGCAATCCTTGAAAGTAGTGTGAGTGCTAAGACTGTTGGCAAGCAGTGGCAGAGGTCACCTGGTCACTGTTTCTGTAGTTGGAAATGCGTCTGAGGCTGTGAGGACGGCCGGGCAGGAGTTTGTGTGAGAGAGCACAGGCAGCGTGGCAGTGCCCTCCGCCCTCCATGTTAGCCTCTGGTCTGCCAAGTAAATCTGATAAACAGGATGAGATGGAGGTGCTGGCTTGCTGCTTCGGAGGGTTTGAGGGCTGCAAGAAGAGAGAGTGCAAGTTAGATCTGTGCTCAAAAGCCCTTCCTGGGATCCACAGACTTGTGTGGGATGATCTGGAGAGGGACTAGAGCAGGTAAAGACTGATAACAGATGCCCCGGGGCTCTGGCCTTAAACAGAAAGGGGAAAATCTGTGATCCAGCTGTAGACATGGGCATTAATACTGGTCCAGTGCAAGAAACTCTGCTAATAGTGGGATATTCGGTGCCTGGGCTGCTGGAATTGGGGGAGATTTTTAGTAATAAAAATTTTAAGTAATAAAAGAGCCGGGCAGAGCCTGGCTTGTGAGGCCGTGGGGCAGGGAGCAGGTGGGCTCCCTCCTCAAGGCGAAGGCTGCATGGCCTGAGGCGTTGTGTTGCGAGTCAGTCCCTAGTGACTGGCCCATGAAAGGAACACCTGGTTATCTCCCCACAAATACCAGGGGCCGGAGGATCAGGGAAGAGAGACAGACATTATTGAGGGAACTAGGGATAAGACGGGCTGTGTTTGAACCCCAGTTCACTGGGCCAGAGAGAACTGTTCGCGGTGGAGTTCGGAGGCTGATCCAGTAGGGACCTCGAGGCTGGTGTGGACCTTTAGTGGCCTGGCTGAGTCCATTTGCGGGGCAAGGTCTTTATAAAGTAGGAACAGCTTTGGCAGTGAATTAGAGCAGGAGAGAGAGAGAGAGAGAGAGAGAGAGAGAGAGAGAGAGGGAGAGAGAGAAGAGTAGCCTAGAGGAGACATTAAAAACATAAAGCAGAGGAAGAGGTCTGTCTGCATTATTTGAAGGCAAATGTGGTGGGATTTGTGTTGAGCTGGAGTTCCTGGGGGGGGTGCTGGGGGGGGGTAAACTGAGAAAGCCAAAGTGTGTGCTAAGGAGCTTCCAGTGGTCTTTAAAGCCTGAGTCGCAGTTCACAGAACACATGCGACAGAGAGCAAATACAGGTGAAGATGCTCAAGCGTGTTTCCCGGTGGGCGAGTCATTATCCCCCAGACCAAAGAGGGTACATTCATTTCCAGCAAAAGATCATACCGGGGTAGACATGGTTTGTCCCAGAACACCCAGATCTGATGACTTGAGAGGCAACAGTCACTGTGTCAACTGAGGTTCACTCTGACCCAGGGAGGGTCTGTTCACCTTTGACCTTGAATAGGTATGAGCAAATTGAGTCAGACCCACCGAGTTCTTCAGTGATGGAGAAATGTAGAGACTCCATGAGCTCCAGGGAAAGGAACCGTAATGGTTCAGAGGGAATGACTGAGGTTTACCAGGAGCTGATTAAGTTAGCACTTCCTGTCCGAGCTTTTTACCCAACCTTGACCGTTAGAGGAAGCAGCACATACAAACAGATGAAGCCTTTCCCTTCTGGGATCGACCTTGTTTTGGCTTTAATATCATCTTAGTTGTGAACCTCTAGGGTCACCTGACACAGACCATCTTAAAGCATTTGTCAAGGTGATCTCTGGAACCCTTCGTTATGGGACAGGGGTTTGGGATGTCACCTTGTCCTGCCCATCCTCTGGGAAAGATTTTATTATATAGATAGCATAATGCTAACCTCTGGGTGTTTTGCAGATTTGGAAAGCCATTGGAAAGACAAACAGGTACAACTGTTCTTCTACTGTGTACAATCCTCCTAAGGCAGTTGATAGGAAAAATGGATTAAAACCATAGTTTAAATTCAAAGGGTACACCCTACATGTGTGGAAAAGGACACTCTCAGGGGCCATGAGGCTACGGAATGAAAAGCCCAGGAGCCACGGGTGTTGTATGCCCTGTGAGTTGTTGGCCAGGGAATTCCCTGAGGTCACACAGACCATGAAGGGCTATTGCTACTGGGGTTAGTTGTATACCTGAACTATATGGTAAGACCCAAAGGTGCTACATGAGCACATTTTTTTTTATTGCAGAACAGGGAGAAATTGAACTGGAAGTGAACTGGAAACTCCCACCCTGCTGGCTGGTTTTCACGGAGGGGGCCATGCAGCCCGCGGCTGGAGAACTGTCTCCAACATTCCTACTAGGCAACAGACCCTGCCTGCCGCTGTTACCCTAGCTAAGATGCACCTGCCTGTGCAATAGTGGCCCAATGTCATAGGTAAGTACAACAGCCTTCCAGATGGATTTAAGGCCCACTCCACAAGAGAGAATTCGCATCTGGTATGGTAAGCCAAGACAAAAACCTGGGGCTGGGGAGATCATACATCCCAACAGGAAAGCAATGTCTGTGGTAATACTAGACAGATTTGATGTGCCTGTCAAACTGCCCCCTGAACGCGTGCTTACACCCAGTGATTGCTGGTGTTATCAGTGTCAACTCATACCTACTAGGGAAGTGGCCTTGAACAAGTGACTGCCACTGTGGCTTGGTGGCCTATTTCTTAGGGTGGCACCTGTAGTCACTCCCTCAAGGCTCACATATCGTTGAGAGGAGGGATGTAAGAACTGGTAGAAGAGGTGGAGTGCTGGGTGACAGTTTCCTCTGAGATTCGTTTTTCAGGGGCGCTCCTTTTGCAGGGAGATGAACTAGTAAGAAGCTGCACCAGGAAATCCCTGAAACTGACAGGATTCACTAGGCCCCTCCCTGTCAGAGTAACCAGTAAGCGCACAGCTGCCAAGAAGACACAGCAGGACCTATGGATGGCTTCTCTGTGTCACGCACGGAGCTGGTTTGCACTACCCAATCGCTTGGAAACCCATGGCAGAAGAGTCTGGCTTGAGGCTACCAACCCTGAACTCTCCACATCCACTGGACTGCTTCTCCAGCTCCGGGTGGACCCTGTAACCATATGTCTGCTCAGAAATGGCCCAGTGCACCTCCTGCTACTGTGGCGCCTCTACCTACAAGCTAGGAAAGTATCTAGGATTCCAGACTCAGTCCCTGTGCTTGGGAAGGTCTGACCTCGTCTCTTTCCATCCAGGGAACTCGTCTCTCTTAGAGACCGCTAGAGCCAGTATGGGGAAGCCTGCTAGATCCAGAAGGAATAAATGAGACGTGTGGATCAGGCCTTAGTCCCCGTTGCTGCCTCCAGGAAGAGTAGAATCCTATGGACTGGGGACTGCCCTTGGCAGACAGAGCCAGGATGACACACATCTATGAGGGAATGTCCTGGAGACTTCCGGTAGGTTCCCTCTTCTTTCTCTCTCTTCTGTCTCTGCTTTGTGTCTCATTCTTCCTGCCCTTGGGAGTCAGCTCCTGTGGAGTCTTGGGTTCCCTGCATCTCATTAGTTTCATCCTCAGCTTAACAAATTCGATCAGTGCACACTCCTGCCTACAGCTCTGAGCCTGCTTCCCACATCACTTCAGGTGTCTGCTGAGCCAGGCACCGTGTGTGTGTGTGAGTGTGTGTGTGTGTGTGTGTGTGTGTGTGTGTGATTGTAGACTCTCTCTCTCTCTTCCAGTCCTGGCAGCAACTTAACGTTGTATGCGTTGGTGTCCCAGTCACAAAGAAATGGAGGTGTTGAGGCCCTGCACTACCATTGACTAGGACAGCGTGGGGAACAGGAGCTGCCTCCCAGCCGTAGTGGCCCATGACCGCCACTTGGAGTTCATATGGGAAGAATACGTTGACCATGATGCCTTCCCCAGGAGAGACAACACAGCTCGAAACTCCTACCTGTCAGAGACTTTTGCTGTGGACCAGGATGAGCTCCACAGGAGGCATGGCTTTCTAGAACCACGGGGTCAATGTAAGAATGGAGCTGATGGTGTGTGTGTGTGTGTGTGTGTGTGTGTCCAGCATGGAAAATGAATAGATAAATTAATTAGCAGAGAAAACAACACAAAACAACAACAAAAAGAACAGAGCTGTCGGGGAGCCCTGGGGAGGGGGCTCGTTTTACACAGGAGGCAGAAACCATGGCATGTATCTGCAGAAGGCCTGGCTGAGACTTAGGCACCTTGATCCGCTTCAACAGCAAGCCCCTAGGACCCTCCCAGGGTGTGCTCAACTTTAGGGTGCCCTCCAGGAGACTCTGCAAGCCGCCTCAATGGTGCGTGCCTTTTGCTGGTGATCTGCTCATTAAGACTAGAAATTGTCCCTTCTCATCCACAAGGGGTTTTGCCTGGCAGGCGTGGTGCTGTGGACTAACCCGGGGCTTCAGCACCCCTAAGCAGGCAGCTGAGCTGCATGCTCAGCCCCTACCTGAGTTTCTTTGCAGCTGGTGAGAGTTTTCTTGTGGCCATCTCGACCGCATAGTCAGATTCTTGGGCTGTCCTCTAAATGCTATGGTTGGGTCTGTCTTGGGGGGGGGGGCTGAGCTTCTGGCCCCATGGTTCTTTCCAGATATCTTATACTTGGTTTATTGCTGCCCTGCCCCCCCAGATGTATTTTATCTCTTTTGTGCACTCAAATGCATCCAGGGCACTTCTCCTGTTGCAAAAGACATAGCACGTGGCCTTGGTTCTCCTCCCAGCCCCGGGAGTAAGATGTGGGCAGCGGCTGAGTTCACGGCATTGGTGGAAACACCTCTAGCCTGAGCAGAATGCCTGGCCAATGACATATCTAGGAAGTCTGTAGGAGAATAGCTAGATCACTGGACACACTGGCAGCAAAAGAGGGGTGGAGGGGGTGCCAGGGAAGAGAGTAGGTCTGTGCTTATAAGAGCTTTCCTGATGCTTCACCTGTGCTGGTGGCACAAGGGACCCTGTAGCCACATCCTCGACAGCCTCTGTGCAGCAGCTGGAGCAGTGGTAGCAGCAGAAGTGGGTTCAGTGGATGAATGTGGTGCATTTGCAGGTGTGGCGGGGCAGAGGCAGGGGTGCTGCCATGGGAACGGGGCTCTCCTCCAGCCCCTTAGCCAGTGCTTGCTCAAGTGTCAGGGACCTTGGTGTCATTTCATAGCGTCGCCCTTGCGTCCCTACTAAGCAGACAAGGATAGAAAAGCCCGGAGAGGCCCAAACCCTGCAGGGTGCCTGTAGACCCTTTGATTTTGTTCCTGGAACTGTGAAGCCTCGGGTGGAGCCGCTAGGAGCCAGGTCCGCCTCCTACCGAAGCGCCAAACCCTGACATTTCCCATTTCAGGCTAGGGGAGCCCAGCGCACGCCTCAGGATTGCTTGCTCTTTCTCAGCCACTGCAGCAGCAGCAGCAGCAGCAGCAGCAGCAGCAGCAGCAGCAGCAGCAGCAGCAGCAGCGTCTCTGCACCTCCCCTGTAGGTGTGTCCCCAGCCAGGCTCAAAGGCTCCCTGGGTGGATGGAGGAGAGAGCTTTGGCAGGTGACATCAGCCCTCACTTGGACATGGTCTGTCAAGTTTCCTTTCCTGGCAACCATTTCAGAAGGAAGAGCAGCCTCTACCTAGCGTGGCGTGATAGTACCCCGTGGCTTTTCCTGTTTGGCTCCACTTCCCGGTGGTTGCCCCCCTCCCCCCGCCAGCAGAAGGATGCCAGCAGATGGGGTGGCTGCCTTGACAGGTAGCACTCTTCTAGCCTTCTCCAGATCAAGCGGAAAGGGAGGCATCCGCGATAGATAAGAAACCCTACACCAATACTGTCTTAGAGCCCAGTCTGTACCCTTGCCTCCAGAACCGAGAGGTCCACGCGGGAAGAGGATAGAACTCTGGGCAGGGGAAGCCCACCGGCAGCGTTTGGACCCTACTATCTAAGCAGGACTAGTCTCCAGGGTCCAGAGGGACACTGGGAGGAGCAGGAACCCTGTGGATGAACGCTAGAGAATGGCGTCTCTCCTCTGGATACATCTGCCCGTCCTCCCGCGGCCCTGGCGACTCTGGCATCGAGCCATTTTCCTTTTTGGACCTGGTGGCGCCAGAGCTCAGACCCGCACTGTGCTGCGGCCGCACGCTCTGCACCTGGAGACCGCAGCCCGGGGGCCACGTGCCATCCTATGGCCCCAGGGAGAGCTAGTGAGCTGTGCATACAGTCACCACCACGTAGTGGGTACACCCAGGCAGCTCCGCCTCTAGGGGATTCGCGTGGACAGGAGCCTCCTACTGGAGGTTGGGGCACAGTTGCATCCTTGAAGCATCGCCCGCAGTCCTTCAAAACACGTGCACAAGTGGGCTGCAAGGCCATGTGCCCAACCTCCCATCGCACCAACAACTGGGTTTTGCCCCCCCCAACCCCCCCGCCTCGAGACCGTCCAAGTTCGGCGGCCCGGGGCTCAGTGGGGCACTCTGGACCCACGCAGCCTCCCCAGCGCGGCTTGCCGCCCTGTAATGACCCACCACTCTGCTCCTGACTCAGCTCAGTGGCCCATGCCTACAGTAAGCAGGGCTGGAGCAGCTGAGCTTCTGCAGGTGCGCACAGGACATTGAGCAAGGAATCGCTCGGCGCTGGCTGTGGAGGGAGAGGCGACGAAGGTCGGGAGTGGAGCGGAAAATCGTTGTTTTTCGTGCTGGGGGAGCGGCCCTAGGCTCCCAGTGGCGCGGGCGGGCGCGTCGCTTTGACGCCAGCCTTCTGGGCAAACCTATTCAGTGCTGGGCAGCCCAGGGGAAGCCGAGCCGGGCTCACCCCACCCTTTGCTGAGGCTTGGGAAATAGGCGAAGTGGTCAGACTGGTTTCCGGGCCAGGATCAGGATCCACGCGGGCTGGCAGGCATTGGTGGGGAGGACTGGACCCCGAGGGTGATGTACAGACAGGCCACCCCAGGGTACTCTCTTTTTCGACCCCTTGGGGGTGAGGCGAGCGCAGGCATGGAGTTGGGGAAACAGTTTTCAAGCGTGGGTCAGGAGACTGGCCGCTTCCATTCCCGCCGCTGTGCCCAGCCCCCGCCAGCTCCGTTCTTCTAGCATTGGGGAGCATCACGGAGCCTGGGCTTTGTGATCTTGGGGGTTAGGGTTGGGTGGAAGAGTCAGTTCTGTCTTACCCTGGACCCTCGAGCACCCGCGCTTTCAGCCTTACTTTCTTTATCTATCACTGTCCCTAGTAGTGGATACTCCGGAAAGCCTAGGTGGATGGGGGATGGGGACTCCCAGAGGGTGAATGGAGGAGGAAGAAGGGTCTCTAGAGCGGGTGTTCATGGCACCCACTGTTCCTCCAGCGAGGAACTAGGAACCCCGGTGCTTCCATCCCATTGCCAGGCTCTGGAGACCTGCAGACAGGAAAATGGAGTCTTGAGGAGCAAATTCCCCGTTCAGTGTAGCTTAATATTTGACTCATAAAACTGGCAGGCGCCAGGGCAGTGGGTGTTTCTGGTCGGAGAAAAGGGTCTTTAACTCCCCTGACCCACCCACGGGTTCTAGGTCTGGAGTCCCAGTGTATGTGCGTCGAGAGAAAGGACTAAGCAGGCTAAGAGACTGAGGCGATACTATTGTTATCCCAGAAAATGGAGTTTCTTAGGTCTGCAGGGGCCACTGAGCAGGGGTGAGAATGGTCTGGAACGCCGCCCTTGCTGCGATTTTATTGGGGTGGGGGGCGCAGAAACAACCCAAGGACCTGAGTTTGTTTCTACTACGGGCTGGAGGGACCGGGGACCCACTCAACCCTATCAGAACGCGAAGGACTCGGAGCTTTGAGGGTGACGAGTCCTCCTTTCTGTTTCGCTATGGGACCTCTGTTCCCCCCCGCAACCCCACTGGGCTGGGGTTGGGGTGCGGGTCCATCAGGGCTAGCTGCTGGGGCTGGGGGTGAGTGGGAGGGGGCGGCCCCGCCACCCTCGGAGGCTGTGCGAGTGGCCAGCAGCACACCGACCCTCCCTTGGGCAGGGGCGCCAACCGCAGGGGAGGGGTAGGGCAGTGTGCTAGCCCAAGGGGTCACCAGGCTCGCCTGCTTAGCCTGGGTGGGCTGCAGAGGCCCCCGCCGGCCCGCCGCGGCTTTGTCTGCGCAGCTAGTCTTTGGGAAGGCGCCAGCCGGGGTACAAGATGGCGGGGAAAGGGTGGGATCGCAGGCGCTCTGCACGCGTCGCAGCCCGCTCTACCCGCGCCATGGCGGGGGCGGGCGCCAGTCCCGAGGTCTCCTAGAGTCCCCGGCGCCCCGGTGCCCGCGACCCTGCATTGGCTGACCGCCGCCTGCGCCTCACCGAGATCAGCCCGGACCCAGGCAGCTGCAGAAAATGGCTGCCAAAGCGGCGCCAGTCGCCACGCTGCCCCGGGCGGGGGGCGCGCCGCAGCCGTGCACAGTGCTTCCTTTCCTCTACAGGGGACTCTCCTGAAGCCCAGACCCTCGAGGCTTAGGGGGCTTACGGGCGAGATGGAGGGGGAGGGGCTGCGACCTGCAGGCAAGGGTTTACCAGGTTGGGGGTGACAGAAGACAGTATTGGAAGGGCACTCTCCGTGTCCCCACCCCCACTCACATGTCCAGTGTCCTCTTGAGGTCGCAGCGCCCGGGTGGGGAAATGTTAATGGGGCGTTGACCTGGGTGACCGCTTGAACCGCACCCATCTAGACATCGTTACTTCCCCCACCCCCACCCTCCAGACCCTTTGCGCCCCCCTGGTGTTGGAGAGGTCTGGCTAGTTCAAATGCTGCCCGAAGAAAATTAAATAAATAAATAAATAAATAAATAAATAAAACAAATATAAAGCTGTGTGTGTGTGTGTGTGTGTGTGTGTGCGCGTGCAGACTACAGAACGACCCAAGCCCGGAACTCAGCCGAAAAGATCCGGGTGGATCTCGGGGCGCCATGAAACAGCCGTGGCGGCGCTCCAGCAGGTGCGGAGCGCCCACCGCCCTCACTGCGGGCAGCCGCACCCAAACCCGGCCGCCTGGGCACCGAAGGGAACCGCTGGCCCCGAGGAGGTGCCTTTGGCCATGCCACCACTGCCCGGCAGCCAGGCTCAAACACCCCTATTTTGCACCAAGGGGAGCCCAAATCTTGGGGAGGGGCACTTAGATTGATCTGGATGCCCCAGCTACGGGCACGATTTCTGGGTAGCACCTAAGGCTCACCAGAGAGAGGGAGAAAATTGCCCCTTGAGCTACAAGACTGAGGTCTCAGAGCACTAAACGAAAAGTGTGAATAGAGGCTCGGTGGGTGGGGTTGGGCTACAGAGTTAGAACCCTTTGGCCTAGGCGGGTAGATCTGTAGACCCATGTTTCCCTGGGTGGAAAGGACCCAGGATCCCAGCGGGCTGGACCACACTGGCCTGGGAGAGGTGTGTAAATTTGGGTGTTTTTTCCTATCTATAAGTTTCTCTTACTGCCCCTTCTGGCAGCCGCTTTCTCCATGTCTGAAGATCTCACCAAGCAGCTACTGGGAAATTAAAATTCCAGAAATAAGAAGGCCAGGACCAGAGAACCGGAGCCAACAGGTTAGGAACAGGCGGTTCTAGATTCATTCTGGAGCGCCTTTGCAGCTGGCTTTTTTTTTTTTTTTAAGGGGTTCGGGGGAGCAGGAGAAGCATGCTTAAGAAAGCTCGCCCTTGATCAGGGAGAATCTGGAGGACCTCTGCTGCCCCGCGCTCCCCTACACACCTGGGCGGAGTGTCTGTAGACGCAGACACGTGGGTTTGGAGATTTAATGTAAATGTTTTCTCTAAATGGGCTTGGGCGGGTGTGGGTGTGCGTGCGGGGTGGAGGGTATGCAGAAGATACAACCCAGGTTTCCAGGGTTCGAAGACCTCCTTCATCAATGGTAGAGGTCCGAAGCTGGACGCAGACCCGAACCTTCTGCTCAAGAGCACCCCCAGGCTCTCCTTAGCACCGAAGCAGCAAGTCACCGGCAAGCTCTGAGGGGGACGGAGCGAGCACTGAAGCTAATGGGGCCGCAGAGCTTCTTTCTGCAGAAACAGCCAGGCAGCGACGGAGGGGTGGGGGACAAAGCTAAAATCCTGCTGGCAGCGACCTCCCCAATTTCGCACTTGGCTTCCCTGGGCGTGCCCACTTCCACCTTCACCTCCCCCGCCCCCGAACGGCCAGTTTGAGGGATTTAAGATGGACTGGGGATAATGTCCCGAACCAAAAGGTCAGGCAGGTCGTCTTTCCCCGATCCTATTGCCCGTCTTTCTCCCTTAGAACCCCACCTGCTTGGTGTTCTTAGAGCAGGCTGTCCAGTAGGGGGCATCCCTGTAACCGAGCTCGGTCATAGGCAAAGTCCCCAGGGTGCTAGGGCACCCATTGTTTTAGCTGTCACCTTTAGGTCCCTCCTGTTCTCAAGACAGAAGTAGGATCACCACGGGGTAGCTCTGGGACCTCGGACGTGTCTAGAACACCCGCGGGTACATTAGCGACCGCCCTGGAGGGGCCAACCGGACACCTGTACGTGCGTGCGCGTGCTCGAGCTCTTGCGGATGGGGGAGGGAGCGAAGCGCCCTTGGATCGAGGTCTCGTTTCTGCCTGACTTTGAGGTGATTGGGTGTCTCGTCCTTAGAGAATTAGCGACATAGCGACACCTTCTGCCTCTGCCAGTTCCCACCCCACCGTGGGCCCAGCGCTGGGCACCTGACCTGCAGCCCACAACCACTGCACCACTGCATTCGGCCAGTATATCCCTCTTCTGGGCCATTTCCCCCCATTCGCAGGGTTTCTCGCCCCCTCCCCTGCAACAATTCTCAGGTTTTAAAAGTAACCTTTAAATGAGACATCGATTTATCATTATCATGATTGTATTCAGAAATCCAGCCCGAAGGGACGCTCTGGGAGATGCTAATTTGGTGGTACCCACTGGCTGTTGTGGATTTGCACACCCCTAGCCCCGCAAGCGTTTTCCTTCCGAAGCTAATTGCTCTGATTAACGGGTGGGGGGCAGCATCTGAGAGAGGGGCTCTCGGACTGCTCCCAGAGAGCGGTGCGTGTGTGCATGCGTGGACCTGATGCTGCAGAAGCTACTGCGGCAGACACACACACACACACACACACACACACACACACTAGCTCCTCTCCCGCATCCGGGCCTTCCCGCCCATCTCCGTTGCTCTCTGGGTTTGGGGAGGGGGATTCGTCGGGGGGGGTGAGCAAAAGGGTGGGGGGCACGAAGAAAGGCCGAATGGACATAGGAGGAGAAGTGACGACGACGACGAGGGCGAAGGGGAGGAGGAGGTGATCAGCGAAAGAAAAATTGGGAAGAAGGTGCAAGAAAAATGGGGACTAGGCAAGAAAAGGGGGTGCCGAGGCGAGAGGCTGGGATGCCAAGGGAGAAAGAATGGGAGGGGGCGGGGAGCGGGCGGGGGCGGCTGGCTCCTTTCCACTCGTGAGAGCCCGGTTGCCGAGAGACGCGTCGGCCAATGAGCGCGCACCAGCTCAGCCCGGCGCCTGCCGTGTGTCCTTATATGGTGCGGCCGCTCTGCTGGCGCTCGTGCACATCGCCATATAAGGACAGGAACCTAAATACAGGCTATACCTTGTTCTCAGCTCCCGGCCTGGGCGATCGATGAGGGCGCCGCCGAGCGGCTGCGGTGCGCAGCTCCCGGAGCTGACCGCGGGAGGCCCGCAGTAGCCACTGCACTTGGCCAGATGTGGCCGGCCTAGTGGCAGCTCGGCCAGCTGTGGTGCGTCTCCTCCTTCGGCGCTTTCCCTCCCCCACCGGGTTTCAGAGGTGCAAATGCAAATGAATCAGGATTGAAATCTAATTGCTTTTGTTTAAAAAATAAATAAAAGGAGCGAATCTGTATCGGCTTAAGGAAAGGCGAGTGCGGGTGGAAGGTGGGGTTAGGGATCCCAGGAAACCACTCCAAATGCCTGGGGATAGGGAGGGCTAGTTCTGTATTTGGGGGTTCAGAGTCCCTCCAGCTGTCTTCTGAGATTTTGCTTATCCCTCGGTGTCCTGAGTCCCAGGATCCCACCTTTCCTGTCCCTTGGCTCCAGACCTATCTGATGCCCATGGCCCAGGTCCAAGGGCAAGGGCTACAGGTGCTGTTACTAGGTGGAGGCTAGAAGCTGAACCGAGGGCCTGGAGCCCCGGAGGCGGAGAAGGTCTGAAGCCAATCGAGCTGTGTGTAAGGAATAGGTAAGAGGTGTGGCCATCCCATCCCTCCCCAGTTGTGGGGCTGGCCCTACTTCCCGGTGACAGCTTGCTGTGGCCAGCCAGGCTCCCTTGAACCTAGCTCAGGGAGCAGGCCACCTGGGTAGAATTGGTGCTGGGTGGAGATGAAGAGGCAGTTGGCCCAGGTGAGCCCTGCTCATACCCTGGTCACCCTCCGAGACTGTTTGGATTGCTGACCCCAGTGCTCCAGCAGGACATACCACTTGCGTTCTCTCCGAACTCAAGGCGGAAGAAATCTGAGGGGAGGGTGTGAATCCTGAGCAATGATGTCCAAGATAACGGTGTTGAGGCAGAAGGACTTCTAGCTGGGCAGAGTTAGCCCAGTCCCCTGACACCCAGTCCGCACAAGCTCGAAGGTGTTGTATGGTGATACAGATCTAGGTTCCTCACCCAGCACATCCCAGAAGCCCTGCAGGTTTTCCTCTCTCTGCAGTTTCGTCTGAGCCTAGCTGAAGCTCTCCTCGTGCCTGGAGATGCCTTAGAGAGAGCCTCACCCTCCACAGAGGCCATTTCCAGTAGCAGGATGCCACCTATAGCACGTACCTGGAATTAGTCCGACTTGAAGCTCGCCGCCGCTGGCCGCCGGTAGTAGTGCCGAGCTGAGCCGGAGTGAGGATCTGTCTCTCCGAGCTGTCCATTTCGAGCAGGTGGTCTAGCAGGCTAGAACACCCTGCTGGGCTCCTCCTCCCGCCTCCCGAGCCCTCCGGTAGCTCTTGGCTAGGCACCATTGCATCTTGGCAAGTGAAGTCTGTACCTGGTGAAGACAACTTGGGCAGGAATATGTTGTGCCCACTAGTTTTTGCAGGCTGTTCTGCGTGTGTGCCTTGGTGGTCAGCAGCCAACCACCAGCAATTATTCTTTGGAAATTCCAGAACACCAATAAACCTGTCTGAATGCCCTCCCGATGCACACGGAGGCCAAGCTGTGCCCCGAGAGTGATTGCTCGAAATGCTCAAGTCCAAGGGAGAAATTGCCATCGGGACCAAATGATATTTTCAAAGCTCCATAGCTAGCCAGGGGAGGAGCAAACCTGAACAGCCCAGGCTTGGTCAGTATGGCATGTTGGCCCACCCAAGCCCCAGCATAGGGACTGGAGAGGCTTCTACCCCCCCACACACACACCCACCCCCGTTCTCAGCAGTCACTCTCTCAGCAGCCCTGGAGAGGCGCTCATTAGCAGGAAATCCATCTAAGCCTGGTCTATACCTGTGAGAGCCACCTTGAGCCCCTCCCTTCACTTCTAGGTGTCAAACTCAAGTCAAGCCTGCCCCTCAGCTTGAGATGCTCATCAGAGGGGCACTGGCCGCTCTGCGCTCTGCGTCTCTCCTCTTGAACACCCATCAAAGGATGAGGAATGAAAGCCCAAGATGCTTTAGGCACAGCGCTTAGGACGCTTAGGACGGTGCAGTCCTCATTGCAGGGACGGGAGCTACAGATACCCACTCTGGCTCACCCTCTTACATCAGGCTGCATGCGTGGGTACTGGAACCCAGCACCCCCCAGGGGCTCCCCTGGCTAACGTGCTGATGGATATCAGTTTCAGCACCTCCCTGCCTTTCTATAATTGCCCCCTCTCCTACCTGTGCCCTCCCTCTCCCTGCTGGTCGCTCCAAAAGTCCACACGCACCCAAGTGAGTTTCCTGGATCACTGGAGCAGCCGTGACAGCCTTGGGAGCTTCCTCCCAACGAAAGGAGTGTCTGAGAGGTAGCAGCAACCTTGTGACTTTAGGACACCAAGCCTGGGACCCTTAGGCTTGGCTTGGGAACTTAAAGGTGTGTGTGAAGGGTCCTGAGTTTCTGGGATTCAGAGAACTCACACCCAGAGGTGGAAGAGGTCTATCCCAAGCAGCGTAGTGGGAATTTAGAGGTGGGAATTTAACCTGGTGGTTCAGGAACCTAAATGCTTCCTGGATTCTGTTGAGTTTTAAACCCCACAATTAAGAGGGACCCCTAATCTGCACAGGGGTACTGGGGAGAGTTCTCAGGCTAGCAGATTAGCATACAGATTCAGAGAGGTCTCAGTGATACACTGACAGGGGTAGAGAAAGTGGTTTTGTTTTGCTCCCCACCCCCACAAAACACACACACACACACACACACACACACACACACACACGCTTTGCTGTCTTTTACTTCTGTCATCAAAGCTACCACTCTTTGTCCTGGAATTTCAGGGAACCCATGACTTGTCTGTGAGCCCCCATGACTTCTAGATGCCCCCTCCCTCCTTCCTTCCCTCCTTCCCTCCCTCCCAAGAAAGAACACCTTGGAAGGGCAGCCAGACCCAGCCTCTGCCAACCCCCATTCGCCTTTTCCTTCTCTGCTGGACATCACTGCCGACCAAACTTGAGCAAAGTTGAGCACAAACTTTTCTCCTGACAAAACTCCAAAACCCCGGGATTTGTTCTTAACAGCCCTCGGCTGCTGAAAAGAACGCATACCAACCCCATTGCCTTCTTTGGGACCTGCAGACTGAACTGGTGTTGAAGCCTTCTAGCCCCTAGCCCTCAGGTGCCCTTCAGTGGATCAATATTTGATCTCCCCACCTGCCCTGTGGGGAGCTCTTTCTTTTCCTTGACGGGATCTGAGTTTGCCCCTTTTCAGGGGCAAACGAACCCCTTGCCCTGGTCCTTCTAGGTTGGGTGGCGCCCACAGACAAGGACAGGGTCAGCCCTTGGGCTCGGCTTGATGGAGGTAAGGGAGAAAGCTCTGAGGGCTCCAGGAGCATTCTGCAAAGAGAACTTGGCTGTGTGCTGATGCAGTCCTGCAGCCCGAGAGACGTTTCTGGTTCAAGAGAACAGAGCCCTGCAAAACTCTTCTGTCTCCCAACTCTGCTGCTAATCCTTCGTGTATCCTCTACAGTGTGGAGACACTGAAGCTGAATCCCATCGACCATCCAGCTCACCAGCATTTTCCTGGGTGGGTCAAGACATGGTGGTAGCTTGGAGTTTTTGCTTCCACGAGGATAGCATTCCTCTCAGGGAGACTGTGACAATGTGCTTTACTTCTCTGTCTCTGTCTCTCTCTCCTCTACCCCATCACACCCAAGCTAACAAGGTAGGGCTGTGCCAGCCAAGCAGGCATCAAGAAGCCAAAACAAAGATGTCCTAAACCGTCCCGTGCCAAGTCAGAAGCCCTATTTTTCCAGGGACTTACTTGCTCTGTGAATGACCTTTGCAGGGTCCTCCTGCCACTCAAAGGACCCACCCTCCCAAAGGGCTCCACATCCTCTGCTGCCCACTTTCCTCCTGTCTCCCACCTCCCCCTACCTCCTCCCAAGAATGACCTCCTTGGATTCCTCCTAAGAGGAAGTTAAGAATTATCTCTGATTCCTTGTTTGCAAGCTTGAGTTGTGGGCATGCCCTTCACTAAACACAAGGCTTACATCTTTTCAGTGGAAGTGGGGGATCGGAGGCAGCATGACTCTTCGCTCTTTTCCCTTCCCAGCATTTATTGAAAGGGGAAGACAATGGCGGTGGAGGGAACATGTTCCACAAGGAAAAAAAAAAATCCCTTGGAGCCTAGGACCGCCAGAGTGGCCCTAATTATAATTCTGGTCCGAATTCATTTACCGTATTTATTTACAGTTTTCACCTCCTACTCTTCTTCATATTTAGGAAGCTCAAGCAGGTTTTTAATGTGTAAAAGATGTTTTTCCCCCATAATGCCCCCCCCGTCTCCGCCCACACACCCGTCTACTCAGCTTTGAGTCTAAAGACGTCTGCTGCCATGGTGGAAGAGATAACGTCCTGGAGCAAGGAGTGTTCTGATCCAACTGTTCAAAGGCTGGGTGGGCAACTGAACTCGGTCCTTATGCCCCGCCTCCATCTTTTCCTGACCAGCTCCAGGTCCATACCCTCCACTAGGCCATTTTCACGCCAAGTGTCTAATTATGACACCCCACCCACCCACCCATCGGCTAATGACACCAGGATCAGAAACTTCCACCTTAGAAGGGATAGCAGACAGGGGGCCAGAGGCGGCTTTTACAGTGGCTCCGCCCTTCATCGTTTGTGTCTGGAGTAACTGAGCTTTGTAAGGTAGAACCTTGGAAAAATCCTGAAACTCACAGTGAACCTTGCTTCTAAACTTCTCTTTCTGGTCCTAAGAATAAGACATCCTCTAGAAAACCAGCCTTTCTAGCCCTAAGCCTGATTCCAGAATCTCACGGAGGAGTCGAAGAAAAAATTAATTTGCCTGTTTGGTGTGTTGTTCCAGATAAGCCATTAATATGCAAATCAGGGAGTTGGGCTCGCGGAGTGAATGGGAGCGGTGCGGGTAGGCACGCCGGACAGCCCCAGATGTTTGCATAATTACTTCTGCCCCAACTTCGGGAGTGCAAAATGTCAAGGGAGGAGGTTGTGAGCGTAAATACAGTGCTACATTCCCTGAATATGAGTGTGTGGAGGAACCCAGGCTTCCTTTGCTTAGAGAAAAAGCGAGGCATCGGGCATCTCTGGTTAGGGCCTTCTGTCAGTGGGCTCTTCTGGGTCTTTCTCGCAGGACCGAGTCACTGGGAGCGGTCGGGAAGGGTGGAGACGAAGCCATCGCTGGCCCCACGAGTTCTGGCAGCCCCGGGACTTGCGTCTGGGCATGCTCCAAGCACCAGAGCGCTGACCTCGACGCCCGCCAGTGTCCCCTTCTTGTAGGAAAACGCTTGGGGCCGCCCACCGAAAACCCTGTTCCCGAGTGCGGGCAAGGACGCCTACTAGAGTGTTGAATGCTGAGGCTTTGTGAAGCCCTCTGGGGGGGGGGATCGTTGCATTTTTCCGTGGACTCCCGCACCGCTGTCTCGGGGGTTGCCGCCAGTCGTGCACACCCAGAGTCGCCCACACCGGCGGGAAGCCGCGGGATCCATACGTCCTCGGGAAAACCGAACCTCGCGCGGTCTACTCGCGCTTCTCGGAATGACGGGTTCCAGCACCTCGGATTTTCTAAAACAGGAAACCGGACTGGGGCTGTCTGCGCAAACCACCTCTGGAGGCAGTGGGCACTTGTCTGGAATTAACGTCTGGGAAGCGGGGCGTAGGGTGGGGTGGGGTGGGGTGGGGAGAAGGGAGAAGTCACTTCAATTCCTTCCGCTTGGGGGCGGGATAGGAAGAGAGAAAACCTGAAGCTGCAGACCGCCGCGTCTACCTCTGAAGCTTTTGGGAACCACACACAGCTTGTGTGGGGACTTGGAATGGGTGTGTGTGTATGGGGGGGGGGGATGTGTGTGGAATTTGGACTGCACCGTCCAGCATAGTTAGCGACTGGAGTGTCACCCTGGCCAAACTCCAGCTTGTGGAGGCTCAGAGGGCTAAGCGTGTCGACAGAGCTCAAGCTCTGGCGGCGCCGTCCCTTGCCCGGCTTCCAACTCCGGCTTTTCCCATGGGATGGCGAGGCTTTCCTACCTTCCTAATGGGCACAGCGACCCGGCATGAAGAGAGCGCACTGGTCGGAAGGCACACCAGGGCCAATGCTGACTCTGCAACGCTACACTAGGGGTGCCTAGAGCAAAGCTGCTGCCGGAGGGTTGTGTCGTCCGGGACAGCCCAAGAGTCCACATCGCAGGCGGAGAAAGCGGCTTCGAATACACCCCTGATCTTAGATGGGACTCCTAAGCGCTGTATCCCTGCCAGGACACTGTTGTGTCACCTCACCTCACTGCCCCACCCCCTCCCCGCCCACGGTTGCGCCCTGGACTTAGTCCTGCCGAGCCGCGTCTAAGCGTCCTTCCTAGCACGTGGGTGGCGGTGCAGTCATTTCACTGTCTCTCGGGCTTACAGCCGAGCCGCCTCCCCTTCTAGGCCAAGAGAGCCTCCGAAGTCCCAGAGACGCCTTTCGCAACCTACGCCAGCCAGGCTGCTTTCCCGGGGAAAAGCTGGGGAAGAGGGGAGAGGGGCCGCCCCACGTCGCGCATGCGTGCTGGTTTAGCCGCTGTGCGCGTGCTCCAGCCACCAGGCACTGGGCACGCGCTGGGCAGGCACTCGAGGAGAGAAGTTGGAGTTTCTCCGGGCTAGCCACCATCCCGGGCGAATCTAAACCGCGTCCAAGAGGTGCGCAGACAGATTTCCAGGAAGGGTGGGTGCCCCTCATTAGCAACTAGTTGCAACACTGGCCTTAGAAAAGCAGTAACTGCCACAGTTGTAACAGAGATAAACATTTCTCTGGTGGTATTTCCCTGCGCTCTTCAGTGTCATCCTGCCTTTACATTGCATGTAACCCATTCTGTAGACTCTGTTCAGCAAGCATACTAATATTCCTTTTAAAACCTTCGCGAAAACCAGGATGTGTTGGCACAGGCCTTTAATCTCAGGCCCCGGGAGACAGAAGCAGGAGGATCTCTGTGAGTTTGAGGGCAGCCTCGTATACACACACAGTGAGAGCTACGATGGGAGACCTCATCTCAAGAAACAAACAAGACCTTAGTGAGAGTCTGTAAATAGTGGCACACACCTGCAATCCCTGTATTTGGGAAGCTGAGGCAGGAGGACCACGAGCTTGGTTACAGACTGAACAATAGCAAATCCCCGTCTCCAGAGGTAACTAAGGGTTAGACGTTCCAACAGATGAAATAACTTGCCCATACAGGCAGGCAGGCAGCGGGCAAGCGGGCCAGTCGCAGAGCCACAGTAGTTGTAACTATGAAGACTTCCACCCACATCCAGCTCGCAACTCCAAACGGCTTCCTAGAACCCCTCGACTAGCTTGCTGAGGGTTCTGCGAAGGGGCTTGTGCTACCAGCCTAGGACCCAACCTCAAGCTCTCTCTGACCCTCAGTTCTTCCTTAGAATCCCAAGGGTAACTGAAACGCACGGAGAGTTTTTAAGCTGTACTGTGAGGAGCCTGGGAACCCTGTCTGGGGGAGTTCCCAGGCAGAGAGCCTTTGCTGCTTGGTCTGGTCTGCTTATGCCTCAGTTTTACCTGCAGATTAGGGACTGGATAGTTGACCTTCCCTGGATGCCCCGAGTGGCTGGGCAAGAGTTAGGTCCTCAGCAACTGCTGCATAGATGAGCTTGGGGCGCTTTTTGTGGAAGGCTGTGTTTGTGTGTGCGTGTGCGTGTGCGTGTGTGTGTGTACACACGCTCGCACGCGCGCATGTGTGCTAAGAGGGAGATACCAAAGGTTCTGGTGTGTGGAGGCCCCAGTCTACAGGTGCTCAGCCCTTCCTGTCGGTCACTGCGCATTCTTCGTCCCTAGGAGGGAGTGAGCGGAGAACATAGAACAGAAAGGCTGGGGCTGTTCTGAGAACAACAAGACATCACTGTCAGCCTGCACAGGTCAGGCCTTCGGACTTCTGTCCAGAGTACTGTGCCGCCGCCGCTACCACTTTCCAGCGGCAGGCGGCAATCCACTCAGCAGGCATTCAGTCCTAGCTGTGGAGTCGCGAGGCAGGAGTGGATGGTGCAGGCAGATCCAGCTCCAAGTCGGCAGGAGGTTAGCCACGGGCCACAGGCCCTGCAGAGGCCACGGTACGCACGGCCACGCCTCGGAGCCGCTCACTTAACAGCTCCAAATCCGCCCGCGTGCGTGGCCAAGATTGGGCAGGTCCGACGCCCGCCAAGCCGCGCAGTTGAAACGTACCCAAAAAACTAGGCGAGGCCTGGCCTCAACCTCAAGCTGGAGGACGCGCTGGGACTTGCTGGGCTGGCCGGATACCCAGGATCCGAGCGCCCAACTAGGCTGCGCGCTCATCTTCCCCGGACTGCTCCAATCTCAGACTCCTCTCCCGAGAGGTTGAGTCCACGGGCAGCGGACCTATCCAGGCCTAAGTGGCCTCAGACTCAGGCCTGCCGTGAAAGTCGGGCTCCGGGACAGGCTAGGGACCTTCGGTCGTCTAGGGCAGGAGAGGGCTGGCGAGCAGGCGCCCTGCTCCTAGTAAGAGCTCTTGATAGAGAAGAGCAGTGGGTAGTCCCACGCCCTGGTCACCTAAACCCACCAGGAGTCTGCCCGGATTGTGGGGGAAGGTGAGGGTTATGGTAGCAGGTGTCCCCCCCCCAGACAAGAGGGTGCCTGCATTTCCGTAAACAAAGAAACCGGGTAGTTTGTCTGGGGGGTGGGGTGGGGGTGGCTGTTAGAATCGCAGACAATCTCCTTCATAAAATGCGATCTAAGAGCATTTGATTTCCACTTTCACTCCCCCCCTGTGTCCCTCCCTCCCCGCCCCTACACACTCACTGTCTCCAAAGACACTCAAATTGCAGCCATATGGGCTAAAGTAATAGGAAGCAGTTACCTTATTTACTGCAGAGGCGGCGCAAGCAAACCTGGCAGCGGTGTCTGCTAGAAGTGGGGTTGAACAAACAGCCTCGGGTTCTTGTTCTTGGAAACTTTTGTTTTATTTAGTTTTGGGAGGAGCACAAGGGAACAACAGATTATCTAACTTCAGAGGGGCGGGAGGAAGGCCTTGTGTGGAAGAGAAAAGAGGTGTGGAGAATTGAGCCGGTGGGCAGGAGAGGTTTAAAAAAAAAAAGGTAGGCTGTGGGCAAGCCTTCTTTCATTGGTTCCAAGGGAGGTCCCACGGACTTCGCTGAAAACCGAGAGGCCCAAACCCGCTCCAGACTTGGCTGTAATGAGGGCAGATGCTAGTGCCCCCTCCTGGACCACACAGGCATCTTCCCATTCTGACCTAACCGGACCCCAGCTCTGGGTCTGTGGGACTGCAAGCCCCTTCCTTCCCTCTCAATGTGTCTAAACAGTCCAGGGCAGAGGCCCCCCGGAGGTCTGAGTTAACACCTCTGCAACACTATTCTAGCTCCTGTAAGCTTGGGAGCACGTTGGGTAAGTGCAAAGGTAACACCCCGCCTCCTCCGAGTTGACCCACGGGAGGACTAAACTCTTCTGAGACAGGAACCAAGTTCCCGACCTCTGATGGTTCTGTTCCTTCCCCTTGCTCCTGAATCCAGCTCCGACTTTGCAAGGGGCTTCACGGGAACTCCTGGCCTTTCAAACTCAGAGCGCTCCCAAGCACTAATCTTGTCTGGAGCAGGCTCTTAGAGAAGAATTACCACCAGGCATAAAGGCAGGGGAATACAGCTAGAGGGCAGAGACTATCACTAACTGTTCCATCAGGGTAGCAAGCGCAGGAACTGCCTTTCTTCACGTAAAACTTCTCAGGGTAATTAGGCAAAGAAGCAAAATTTAGGGACTGAGCAGAAGAAGAGAAAAGAAAGGAAGGAAGGAAGAAAGGGTGGGGGGGACAGGAGTGGAAGAGAGCTGGATTTTTCGGTAAAACTGAAACCAGCAGTCGACCCTCTCCTGGAAACCCCGGGCCCATGAAGACTGTGGACAGCACATACAACGTAGGGACAGAGTTCGCTTCAAAACCCAAGCTGAAGGGAAACCACCATCTTTCTCTTGACCGGCAAACTTCCCAGGGATGAGAAAGAGCAGAGGAGAGCTGGTCCACTCCACCACCACTAACCACTCCACACAGTTCCCTGCCATTGGCTTCAAGGTGGCCCTGAAGCTGGCTTGCAGAGCCGCGGCCCCCGCTAAGCTCCGGGTGGCCCGACAGCCAACGCCCGCGGCGGGCAGCAGATTCCAAGCGCGGGCAGGCGGAGCGACTAGAGCGACCCGGGCGGAGGGTTAGGGTGGCCTTTCTCTGGGCGGGGAAACCAGACACTTATAGGCGGCTGAGGCCGACTTTATTTTTACTGCCCAAACTGTTGGAAAGTATTTAAGCTTAAACAGAAACAGCTGTATCGCTGGCACCGGCCGACGAAACTATTTGTTACCAGGAATGACTTTTTATGATTAAGGACCCAGCCGTCGGCGGTCTCCTGAAGGCGGCGGGCGTAGGTCGCCAGGGCGATCTGGGCATCCTGGATCCGCTGTTCGTTGAGAACCGAGAGGACTCCTCACCTGGAGCACACCTTGTAAGGTCTAGGAGTGAAGCCAAAAACTGGAACCCGCGACTGTAGAGGCAACAGGAGGCCTGGGGAGTACCAGCGCAGCGGGCTCAACTCGGCGCTTGCCCTAAGGCCAGCAACCGGCGGGTGCAGTGCGTAGCGCCTTGGAGCCGAGGCTAGCTTTGCGCTCCGGGCTTCCTGCCTTCCTAAACAGACTCTTTAGCTCGCTGTTTTCCGTGTCTGTCATTCTTTCTCTTTCTCCCTTTTCCCCAACCCCTTCTTGGTCAGAGGAAACGTCTTCCAGCCAAGTTGATATCGCGATTTAAATAAATTGTGTGTTCCAAGAGGTCGGGCTCTGTGATCTGGAGTTTGGATGGTAAAGGGGAAGTGTGGCCACAGCTGCTGTTGAACCTCAGCGCCTCGACTGGTGTTCCCACGAGGGGAGGAAGGAGAGCCCAGGAGCGAAAGGCCATTGAGTGTACGCAGGTGTGCTAGGGACTGAGGCATCTCTGCACGACCCTCGTCCCCTACCTGGGACTTGCCATCTTCGCGGCGGGGTGGGGGGCTTCTTTTCCAGGACGCACTAAATACCGCCACACCCCTCAATTTCCACGCTGATGTTTGTCGGGTGTCCTCCGCATACGACGTCTAGAAGAGCCCGAGACAGAAAGTGCACTAGCTCCGCACCCAGGTCTCGAGCAGATTCGCGGCGCCTCTAGACGCTCACCCCCGAACTGGCCAGGTTCTAGGCTCTGCCTCAATGGTTATAGGCTCCCTAAACCCACCCAGGCCGGGACAGCCGCGGACAGGGTTGACTTCTCTCAGGACCGAGGAGTGGAGAGGGCGGAAACTGTAGGCTGGGTCAGGGACAGAAGCTGGGGCAGGGCAGCTGAGACTTGGGGACAATGAGGGTGGGAAGAGGAGGCTCGCGACCCCTCCTGCAGGGTCTCGATCCAGGATGGATCCAGGCGGTAAATACCGGCTCGCGCCAGTCTGCTTTGGGCTTCTGAGCCCGGAGAAGCGCCCACGCCAGCCCGCAGGACCCGGAGGGTGGAAATGGGCAGCGTTGTGCGACTGGAGACTGGAGACCAAGAGCAGGCTCATTGATTTGTTAGCTGGATGGGACTGGTGATGAAGGGAGGAGGGGGCGTTGCCATGGAGACCCAGGGTGCGCGGCCGCAAGGGAGGGGGGTCAGGGAATTAGTAGGTTCGTCGCAAGCGACGAAGGTCCAGGGGTTCGGGCGCGGCCCGTTGTGCCCCAGCACCTGTGCATTGTGCTGCACCGGCGGTGGGCAACGGGCAACGAGGATGGCGCCAGCCAGGGCATGGGCAGGTGGGGAGGGCCTGGGTCTGCAGAGGGGCAGCGCCTGGCTTGCACCTACTCGGGGAGCCCTAAGAGCTCGGCGGGGCAAGCCACGCACCCGGGAAACGCTGGACAGCCAGGCAGCGGGGGGCAGGGGCCGGAGCCTGGGGCAGCGAGTGGCCCCCCTGTCCAGCCGTGCAGACTGACAGCAGCCGGGCCCGCCCCACTTCGCGTCACTTCCGCTGACGGCACCACCCCCCCTTCTGAGTCTCTGGAGTGGACAGAGGCTCCGCCCCCTGGCGATTGGAACGCGGGTCACGTAGCAACGCAGGGGAGACGGGGAGAGGGGCGTGGCCGGGAGCTAGTCCAATCAGCGCCCGCAGAACTGGCCCAGGACGCTTGGCTTTAGCAACGTCGTTAGCAACACGTGGGGCGGGAGGCAGCGTTGGGAGGGGGTGGAGGGAGAGAGAGTGCGCAGGGGAGGGAGGAGAACTGACGTCAGCGGGAGAGTATTATGGGCTGTCGAGGGCTGGCTGCTGCTTTTCTGCTCCTGGAAGCGGCTGAGGGGGGAAGCGGCGAGTCAACATGGAGCTCTCGGCGGTGGGGGAGCGGGTGTTCGCGGCCGAAGCCCTCCTGAAGCGGCGCATTCGCAAAGTAGGTGAAGGGGAAGGCGGGCAGCGACGCGAGCCCTCCCTCACCAGGGCCCGGGCTCCCTCCCCCTGTTGCAGCCCAGCCTCCCTTCCCCCAGGTCCCAGCAGCGGCCGCGGCCGTGGTGGCGGCCGCGGCGGCAGCTCAGCCCCAGCGCTCTCCTTAGACTTGCAGCCCTGCACAGATTGCATGGATGGGGGGCGGGGTGGGGGGATGAATGCCGGTGCATGCACTTTGTGCAGCGTTTCTGCAGGGGTGCTGCAGTAGGCTGCTTCCTTTGGCGGTAGTGTTTGGAGCCTTCATTTGGTGCATGCATTTTCGCGTGTATTTCTTGTGTCCTCGTCATGCATTCCTCCCCACGCACACACATACACACGCATTTTCCCTTTTGCATCCGCAGGGACGCATGGAATATCTCGTGAAATGGAAGGGCTGGTCGCAGAAGTAAGTAGGTTATATGCAGTCGCAACCCCACACTGATACCGAGGAGGATTCTTTCTTCCTCTTTTCCCCCTTCACATTGAAATACAACACAAGGCAGCCGGAAAAGTTGCACACATACACGCCCTCCACTCCCTCCTCTCTCTCTCTCCTGCTCTAGGGACTGATGCAGGATTCTTCCTGGTTTCCTTTAGGTACAGCACGTGGGAACCCGAAGAAAATATTCTGGATGCTCGCCTCCTTGCAGCCTTTGAGGAAAGGTACAGCCCCTTAGCCCAGCCACTCACTGGAACCCATACAGGCTGACTTCGGTGCAGCCAGGACACACCCCCTTCTATCTCTTTTCTCTCTGTAGGGAACGGGAGATGGAGCTCTATGGCCCCAAAAAGCGAGGACCCAAGCCCAAAACCTTCCTTCTCAAGGTATGTTGTGGGAGGATCTGCAGGGCTTGTAAATGGGCTGGGCGGCCATGCCCTGTGCTGATTTGTAATCTGGGCGGGTGTCTTCTGTCAGAGGCCGCATCAAAAGGTTCTAGAGGTGGTTCTTAGCTGCACCAGAAGGCCTCCACTCCCCCTCCAGCCATCCCAAGTCGACCTGTAATGTTATACAAGGAGTCTGTTGGTTGCAAATGTCTGCTTCCAGACAAATCCTCTTTCTCCTCCCCAGACTACTACCAAAAGCCCACCTCCTCACTCAATTAGAATTTCCCAGGCATCCAGGGAAAGTTGGGCAGTCAAAGCTAGTAGAGGTCCTGTGGGGTGGGAGGGGGCAGGGCTCTTTTCTCCTCACAACACCTTCCTTCTTCAGGCCCAGGCCAAGGCAAAGGCCAAAACCTATGAATTCAGAAGTGACTCTACCAGAGGCATCCGGATTCCGTACCCAGGCCGCTCACCCCAGGATTTGGCATCTACTTCCAGGGCCCGAGAGGGCCTTCGGAACACGGGGCTACCCCCAGCAGGGAGCAGCGCCAGTACCTGCAGGGCAGATCCACCACGGGACCGAGACCGGGATCGAGAAAGGGACAGGAGCACCAGCCGTGTAGACGACAAGCCCAGCTCACCAGGGGACAGCTCCAAGAAACGAGGACCCAAGCCCAGGAAGGAGCTCCTAGACCCTTCACAGAGACCTTTGGGAGAGCCCAGTGATGGCCTTGGAGAATACCTCAAAGGCAGGAAGCTGGATGAGACCCCTTCTGGGGCAGGAAAGTTCCCAGCTGGCCACAGCGTGATCCAGCTCGCTCGAAGGCAGGACTCAGACCTGGTACAATACGGTGTGACCAGTCCCAGCTCAGCAGAGGCCTCGGGCAAGTTGGCTGTGGACACCTTTCCAGCCAGGGTAATCAAGCACAGGGCTGCTGCCTTCCTGGAGGCCAAAGGCCAAGGTGCCCTGGACCCTGGTGGTACCAGGGTCCGACATAGTTCAGGCACCCCAGGCTCAGTGGGAAGCCTATATCGGGACATGGGGGCACAAGGGGGAAGGCCCTCCCTCATCGCCAGGATCCCGGTGGCCAGAATCCTGGGGGACCCAGAGGAAGAGTCCTGGAGCCCCTCTCTGACTAACCTGGAGAAGGTGGTCGTCACAGATGTGACCTCAAACTTTTTGACCGTCACCATTAAAGAGAGCAACACGGACCAAGGATTCTTTAAGGAAAAAAGATGAATCTCCGGGGGGTGGGGAGCCCAGGACCAGAGCAGGGGAGAGCAAGCTCAAAGGGCTTAGTGCTTCTGAGTTCTGGGTGACTGTGGCCTCTGGCTGGTCCTGTCCTCCTTCACGCCCCTCCCCCTTCCATTCCTCCTTCCTCAGTTCTGGTTGGAAAATTATCTCTAGAGTTCTATTTTCTATTAGATGTAAATATGTTATTTAAGAAAAAAAATATCTAAATATATATATTTCAACTCTTGAAGTTCTTTTATTTAAACAAGGAGAGAGAGAGAGAGAGAGAGATTGTGGTTTGGTAGGGCAGACAGACTGAGCTGGAACAGGAGGGGCCCCTGTCCCCGCAGGGCACCAGGAGAGTTGAGGGCCCAGGCCCTGGGATTCTGGAGGGTGTGTGGAGGCACTCAGCCCGCCCACCTCCTCCCTCCACCACCGGATTTCCAAGGCCCCTGGCACCGCAGAAGATTCTTGCTCTCCTCCCCACTGGCCAGCTAGGCCAACAAAAGGTTGGCTTCCCAATCAGAAAAAGGGGGGTGGGGTCAGACCCGTTTCTTTTTTCTATTTTCTTTCTCTGTCTTTTTTTTTTTTTTTTTTTTTAAGATGAAGAGGCCTACTAGGGGAAAAAAAAAAGTAACAACTCCAATAACTTTCTCACATGTGTTGTTAAAGGTATAAAAAAAGTCGCGAATGAGTGGGACGCACTTCTCCCCGAGCCACAGCAGGCGAGTGCACTTTACGGAGGCGTGAGTGCCGTACACGCGGACCGTGTGTATGTGTCACGTGGACAGAAATCTCCCCGTTACCTCGATTCCTTCCCTTCCTTTTTGCAAAGAGAAAAGAAATCCAGCGAATTTGTTTACATTCCCGAAATGCCAGGATAAATTGGGAGGATTGCGTGTCAGTGCCCAGAGCGCCAGACAGTTGTTTTACAAGAAAAATATTCGGGTGGACTTTTTCTTTTTGCATCTTCTAGATTTGCCTAAAGACAGGGCAGCCCCACCTCCCAGGAAAACTTGGACAAGCCTGGCTCGCCTTCGGGAGGGTGGGTCTTGTTTTTAGAGGAGCGAGCAGCCGCCAGGCCACCCTGCCGGGCCCGCAGCGAGTTGTGTACCAGGCCGGCCGGTCGGGCAGGGCACGGGGTCGCAGCCCGAGTGGAACTTGGTCAGGTGGGGCTCGTGGCCGAAGGGGAAGCTCGGCGGGGTTCCCATCCAAGAATGCGCAGTAGAACTTTAGCGTTTTTCCCTCTTCCCCCTTTCTTAAAAGCAAAAGCTGTAATTTATAGTCCTTTTCGATTCTGGGAGTGCTCGCTACGTGAACTCGACGTTCAGACTCCGCCGCAGGGGGCGGGGGAGCGCGAGGTGGAGCGGCAGCGGCCAGGGACCAGCGGTGCCCCGAGACCATCTGCGCCCCTGGTCCTGGCCCACTCCGGACCGCGCCGCGCGCAGCTCGGACTCAAAAGCACAACTCTGTCCCCGAGCCCACAGTCGCTGCTTCCAGCAGGGCTCCTGCGGCCTCTCCGCCCTCCCCGCCCTTAAAGGGCCAGCAGACGCTCTAACTTCCAGGGCTTTTGGAGGGAGGGGCTCCAAGCTTTGCGGTGGGGACAAAGCACAGACTTCAGGGGCTCTAGGCTGGGCTGGAGGAGCTTGATAATAGGGAGGGACTGAGAGGGACGTCAGCCCCGTCCTCGCACTCCTGGCTCTCCATCTCCAGCCCCAGTCTCTCCTCCAGACTTTTTTTTTTCCTTTAAAGAGAGGGAGAAAAAGAGGAAAACAGTGTATTCTACGTGTTTTTATCATTATTTTTTATTTTTTGAAAATCAAACTGCGCCTAAAGAGAAGCCCCTAGAATGGGGATTTTTATCTGCTCATATTTGTAAACCTAGTATTTTCGACTTTGTATAAAGAAGCGCTATTGCCTGTGTCTGTCTAGATGTCCGCTCTACTTTCAGATGAACCTGTTTTGAAGGGTCCATCTGTGACCCAGTGGACGTAACTCCGGGACAGGAGCTCCCCATCTGGCTACCGACTCCCCTTCTCTTCTCTCCTTCCTCGCTTGCATCTTCCCTTCAACCTTCCCGATTCTGCCCTCACTGCCCCTCGTCGTCCTGCCGTCTGTCCATGGCCGTCGTGTGTGTCTCCTTAGCTCGCTCTTGAGAGGCTGACTTGGGGGGTGGGGTGGGCAGGGGTCTGGGGCCACGTGGCTCAGAGTCTGCAACTTCAGACTGGCCGAGTGGGTGTTGGGTTTATGAGTTCTCAGCTATGTATAAATCTCCAGTTGATCTCCGCCTCAGCTCAAGAGTGAAACCTCGGTACCTATCTTGGGTTGTGAATGTGTCTGTATCCAGTATCACTTTTTACGTGTTTAAATATATACTTTGTAAATAGACACGTGTCTTGGCTTCATTATTTTGTTGATTTATTTCCCAGAACAGGGAAGCGGTAGCCTGAGAAGGCAGGATGCTTGCCACTCTGACTTAGTGTCCCTTACCTCCACCCTCATGCTCTCAAAAAGGGCTGGAGTCCCGACGAAGGGCCCTTCCCGACCTGGAAAGCCCTCAGTGCGAGTGAGGGGAGCTGGGTTGGGGAGGGAGCGAGTCCATGACCGTTCTGAGCTTCCTTGCGAGCTGCCTTCACTGCCTGCTTAACTTCTGTGGGTTGAGGGCAGAATTTGGAGACTCCTGAGGTGACTGAGCGCGACACCTGGGCTCTGCTCACTGTGAGGGTGGATTCCCCCAGCGCCAAATACCCTTCCATGCCAAACTTGCCTAGCTAGCGCCAGGAGCTTTGCCGACTCACTGCCCGTGACCGGAGCCTGCTCCTCAATACTGTCACAGACCGCTCCAGCCTCGCCCGCGCTCCCCGAAATGCAGAGTCTCCGGCTATTGATTGAGGAATTGAATCCGCGGGTATTGCTAGGCAACTGCCTTCTTGGAGCCGGCGCGGAGCGCGCTGATGTGATTAGTGAGCCGGGAGGCTCGGATCCTCAGCCCCGCGCTCCCACCCCCAGTCCCTACGGCTTCTGGGACCCTAGCGTTCTTTCGGGAAGACACCCCAAGATTGGAGAAGGAGCTGTCGTTGGAGAACTTAGCGTGGGGTGATGGTGGTGGGTGTTCTCAGTCTCCTAGGCTGCAGACTTCTCAGCAGAGAGGCGGGGGTCCTGAGGCTGCAAAGGCGACCCATATTCCGGATTCCCAAAGAGGACCTTACACTGAACCCGGTCCCACCTCCATATTCCCTGGCAGACGTCGCTCCCTTGCGGGGGGTGGAGGGGAAAGCTGTAATCTGTGCGAACTCGCAGAGCCCAGGGGGAGGGAGGGGAGGAATACGGACCGGGTCACATCTTTTGCCCTTGGCCCAGTAAGCAGGGGCCGGGCCGTGGGCAGAGCCCTCCCCACCTTCCTCCTCCGGCTCAGAGACCTGTGTGGGAGGCTCCGGGTCAACGCCTGAGCTCCGGGGTTGCCACAGATGGGCATTGAGTGTCCCGTACTCTTGGACGTTGAGCGGTCAGCTTCTCTCAGGCACTAAGAGGTCCAAGGTCTGTTTCTTAATCCCCCTCAAGGTGCTCTGGGCCGGGCAAGCTCTTTGCTGGGCCATCAGGGAGTCAAGAAGGCAGTAGGTGACTGTGCCTGGTGGCTTTAGCAGTAGCCCCTCCCTTAAATATAGGTTGGGATCCCGCACTGGCCCTTCGGGATTTCCCCGCTTCTTTGGTCACCACCAGGGCTCAGAGCTTCGTCGGGAGAATTTTCTGTACATTCTCCCTGAGAGCAAAGACCGGTTGTGAGGACCCCTAGCTTCAGACAGCCTCTGCTCAGACGGATCTCCCTCCGACCGTCCTCTTTGGCAGGACACCTTAGAGCCGCTGTCAGAGCCGAGCCTGGCCCAACACAAACACCGGTTGAATGGAATACTTTTGGCTCTGCAGAAAACCGTTTTTTTCCCCCCTGACTCGGACTCCCACAGCGTGCAGCTCTGACAGGACGACAACGGTATGCAAACCTGCCCCAGCTCTCTGCAGGCGCATCCACAGCTTTTTCCTGTTCACCAAAAAGCCCTTCAGGACAGGGGTGGCTCGGCTACAGCGGGAGCCCAAGGTAGGAGCGCATAGGATCCCCAAGAGGTGCCATCAAGGATGGAAATCAGTTGACGACTGAGGCCTGGACTTTCATTCCGTGGCCAGAGTCTGATCGGCTGGTGGTTACTCTGAGCAGCAGGGGTGTAGACTGTGCAACTGAGTTCCGGACAGCACGGGACAGCGGGGGATTCCGCCCTCCTCCCCATCATCATTCAAAGTCCAGCGACCCTAACTTCGTGGGGAGCGCGCGCCCTCTACAGGCCACGGCGTCAGCCCCTGTCCCAGGTACCACCCCTCCCCCTCTCTGATTCCGGATAGAAGTGCAGACAAGCCTCCTTTCCTCTTAGCCGGCTTCATGAGGCATCATCTCTGTGTCTTTGTGAATCGGCCTCGACCCACGCAGTGTGGACGACAGGAGGGAGGTGGTGTCCACTGGCCTAGAACCCAGCTGCATCAATTGTACCAGGTGCCCTCCACTTGCTGCCAGTGGAGCCTATTCCAGGATGGAGGTGGACTGACTAGGCGGTCAGACAGACCAGCTGCACAGAAATTAATAAACATCAATATAGGCCAGCCCCACCCCCCAACTTTGGTCTGGAGACCTTGTCCCTGTAGGCACAGGTTTTCAGAGAGCCTAGCTGGCCGGCCAGTGGTCCCCCAGGACCAGAGGTGGAGGATCTAACTGCCCCTGCCCACCTTCTTATAATGAAAAGAAAAGAAAAGAAAAGAAAAGAAAAGAAAAGAAAAGAAAAGAAAAGAAAAGAAAGACATGGAAGACCATGAAAGGGAAATCAACATCGCCAGCAGCCTGCTTTGCAAGAATTAAAGAATGGGTCTCCTTGGTTGGAGAGATGGCTCAGCTGTTAAGACCTGGGTTCAATTCATATAGCATCCACCTGGCAGCTCAAAACCTGTAATTCCAGTCCCAGAGGATACAACATCCTCACCCAGACATTTGTGCAGGTAAAACAGCAATGTGCATAAAATAAAAAATAATTACTTTTTTTTAAAAGTTGTGTTTCTGCAACAAGGTGTTTCTATTTGTAGTATTGATCCCTCCCCACAACCTGACATCCAGACCCGAGTCCCAAGCAGCCTTTCTGCCAGGAGTGGGCCCATCTTCCCTGCCCTTCAGAGGAACTCTATTCTCCTGGGAGCCCAAAGGAAATTTCTGAATAAAATTAATGTGGAGGAGAGTAACACAAGTCCTGGGCTGGAGAAGTTTACGTAATAAGTGTGTCTTCCCTTCATCAGCTGTGGGTGAGAGGCAGGGCTCAGAGCAGCCCTGACCCAACATGGTACTGTGGAGGTGAGAGTGTTGCTTTACTTTTTTGACCTCTGGGGGCTGGGGGAAGAGGTAGTGAGTTACTGTGTGTCACGGAAGCTCCCTGTGGTGGCTGGAGGCCCACAAACAGTCCACCTGCCCAATAACTAGCCGTTACTGTCCCATGATGTAGGTTACTACCACCATCTAGCTTCTCACTGCTGTCAGCCAAATTTCAATCCTTGATGGAAGCATATATATATATATATATATATATACACACACACACACACATATATATACACACACACACACACACACACACACACACGATGAATATATATATCTTGATAAATATTTAATGGATTTTCTTGATGGATATATATATATATATGATTATCATATATATATCTGACTATGAGCATGAGTAGATTAAATGTGTATATATTCATATATATGAATACATAATATTTCCCATTAAGACAGTCTTCCTGGATCTTCTGGGAAGGTGGACTTTTGTGTGGTTCTGGGGCACTCTTGGCCACTGCTACATGCTGGTAGTAACCTTCACGCCTCCCATTCATGGCTAGTGTTGCTCTTACCACTGTCCTCCCTCCTTGCAGAGCTCTCTCTCTCTCTCTCTCTCTCTCTCTCCCCTTATGCCCATGTCCAGACAGGTGCTGTGCCCCATGACAGGGGAAGTAAAGACTATTTTGTTTATATGTATTAGTTACAATGCACACCCAGGCCAGAAGTTTTAAAATATATTGATACTGAGACTACAAAAAAAGTTTCCCCACATCATTTACTGTCTTTCCCCTATAACACAATGTAACACCAGTCTAAAGGCCCTATACTCTAGGCTAATGTCACTAGAAACCCCTCAACTGTGAGATTCATGTGTCCTGCCTCACTCCAGACCCTCCCCCAGACCGCCATGGGCTTCCTGGGGCAGTCATCTCCTTGAAAGCTGGACTGTTCTGCTCCACCAGATTCTAAGCCTTCCCAGGGTGGCAACATGCCCACCCTTGCTAACCCTCTTTGAAAGCAAAAAGCTTTGGTTTAAAGAGGTGCACATCTCCTTCTGGATGAAACCTTGGGACCAGAGCTCTCTAGCCGAGGTCAGGATTGGGAGTATACCCACACAAGGGATATTCTTTTTGGTACCAACAGTTTTTTGTTTTGTTTTGAAAGCCAATACTTCCCAGGAAGAGGACATGCCAGTCGCTTTCCCTATCAGGTGCTGAAGCTGACAAAAGGGAGCTTGTAACTGTGGTACTGGGACGGCTGAGGCAGGACGGATGGCCATAAGTTCAAGGCTAGCCTAGACTAGAAGACACCTATCCTGGAATCCACTTGGCATGAAAATGTAACACAAAACACCTGGAACCCTTATGAAATGACTCTTGTCAGATGCCGAGCTGTGTGTGTGTGTGTACATGCACACCCATCCACCCACCCCAAACACTACCCCCCAAGGGGAGGGGGAAGAGAACAGCAAACAAAAACCATAAAAACCAACTACTTTATTTATCGGTAAACACGACAACTTGACTCAGAGCGTACGGCGGCTCTCACGCTGGCGCACCACACACACCTGCTTTGTAACGCAGACCACTGGGGTCACAGCACCAGGAAAAACACACACATGAAGGCAAAGTGGCCGAGGGGAAAGGATTGGTAGATTTCAACTTTGGGACTGGCGTAACCTGTAAAATAAAAGGCACCAAATTGGGGTTTGGAGACTGGCAGCGGGGGACAAAGGCCAGTCAACCTAGTTCCCCAAACAGGGTCACTTCTGCAACAGCTCATAGGACCCCCCCAAGAGACATGGAGGTGTCAGTAAGGCAGTGTCTGGCACAAAAGCTGCAGACCCTGGCTGAGGGCAGGGAGGGAAACTGATGGCCCAGCAGGCAACCCTCCCCCTTGTTACCCACTCCCGCGGCCCTGAATTCTTCCTGGTAGGCTGCCAGGAACACGGCCGGCCCCGGCACATCACAGGCCTCTCTCAGGAACCACGGATATGGGTCTGCCCCAAAAGGCACAGCACTGAGGTCGGGTTGGTCACACAAAGACCATCTTATTTGGTGTGCAGAGTGAGCTACTGGGGTGGAGGGGGGTACACTGGAAAACAGGGCAGGTCCCAGACACCTCAGCCCACTGTCTGGCTGGTTTTAGAAGGGGAACCGGTTCCCTTCAAGGCCACTGCAGTGACGAGCCCACACACCTGCTGGCTGAGCAGTCAATGGCGGAAGCAGAAACAAGGGCTTCCTACCACTCCCACTTTTTGGCATCACAGACTCACTGACCAGATCGCCACAGCCCGCAGTGATATCCCAGGACAGAAAATCCTGACGTCGGCCAGCAATCTGACAAGGTAGTTTTCAAGACAGTTACCCGGGATGGGGGACAGGGGAGAAGGCCTCTGGAAAGGGGCTCCAAACTAGACTTATCTCCTAAAGATGGGGAAGGAATTAGGGCCCCCTGCCAGGTGGGCTGCCCAACGACCCCACCCGCACAAATGGCACAGTGATAGTGCTTCTCAGAGAGGAAGGAGACACAAGCTCCCAACCGCGGGAGAGGATTGTCAGGGAAAATGGGACCCAGGAGCAGCCCACTCACCAGGCAGGACTCTGCACGAGGACTGACTACAGAAAATGCTTACGCAGTAGTCACGAGTGGCTTGCCCAGGACTCCAAGTTCCTACTTCAGCCTGCTCTGGGTTTCTAGCCTGTGCTTCCCTCAAGCCCAGGAGTGTCAGACCTCAGAACTGCAGTTTAGTGGACCAGAGCAGGGCTTTGAGTCTGGATCCAGAGGGGAACGGGGTCACTTCTCCCTGGGGCTCAGGCCTGATTGCAGGAAGGAAGCAATAAGGACATGACTCTCTCTGTCCCCAAGTTCGGTAGCACCTAGTGCCGGGACTCCAAACCCTGGCTGGGCTTTGGGGCTGCAATCGCAGCTAGAAAGGATGCCACACCAGGGACCGAGACTGAAGAGTGCCGCAGGGCCTCTGAGCCCAACCTCACGACTAATTACCCTTTTAAAAACGAAGCCATAGCCTTACTTGCAAAACATAGTGTCTCCCTCACCAGAAAGCTCCTGCCACGGCTGAACTTGGGAGAAGGTCCTACCTGCCCCACCCCTCTCCTCACTGACCCAGAGAGGGAGCTGTATCAGCGGCCCTCCCCCATCCACCTCACAGTAGTTGGGCAGGGAGGGGAGGCTCTCACTAGGTCAAGGAGGGACGCGTAGAAAGGATGCTTTGTCCAAGCAGGCAGCTTTTAAGTCAGTGGCCACCCGGCTTTCCTGAGGTGACAGGACAGACGGAAGTGGAGGCCCAGAGAGAGGTAGAATCAGCAGGAAGCCATTTCCCAGCCCCAAGTCTTAGGACCGGGCAGAGCTGGCTCCCAGGTCAGGCATCAAAGCAAAGCCAGAGACCGGAAGGCAGGTCTGACTTGGGCAACAGTCTCAATAATGCCTCAAGTTGAAGAAGCCCACGCTGGTGGGAGACTCCTTCACAGTGACAGTGATGAGGTTGGCTGTGACATCTGTGACAAAGACGTGCTCGATGAGACTGCGGGGAGGTTTCCAGTCCTGGCTGGTCTGGACAGCTACGGACAGGTTCTGCCCGGCACTAGGAAGGGAAGACGAGTCAGGTTCCGAGTCAGAGCTACTGTTCTCCTCTCCTGTGCTCATCTCAGACAGCGCAGGTGGCTTCCGGCCTTCTCCGGGGACTGCATGGCCCTCCTGCCCACCCGAGGCAGCGACACTTCTAACGGCGGCGTCCCTCTTGACAGAAGAGGCAGGCAGGGCTGCTGTCTTGCAAGCCAGTTTTTCCCCTTTGTTGGTGTCTGTGGGAGTGTTGGCTGTGCTCACTCCCGTGGGGCCGCTCCCAGGACCTTTCCCCGTGGCTGGGTTGGTAGAGGAAACAGCCTTGGCCGTGGCATGGCGGGCTAGCAGCCCCGCACCAGGAGCTCCATTCTTGACGCTCTGCAAGTCAAGGACCTGAAGGCTCAGCTCCTGAGTGGGTGCCAGCTGGGAACCTGGACTCCCTGAATTACTCCCTCTCTGCTGCTCTGCAGCTCCACCGCCAGGGGCTTTCGGGGTCTTGCTTCCTGCGGGGCTCGCCCCTAGGTCCCCTTTCTGCGTCCTCACTTTCAGGTCCAGCCCGAGGCTGCACTTGTTGGCAGCCTGGGCCTTGAGTGCCAGTCGGCTGGCAGCCTGAGCCTGACTCTGGCTCATGCGGCTCATGTAGTGTACGATGGAGCTCTGCCAGATGCCGCTTCGGTTGGGGCTCCCGGCCATGCCTTTCACCAGATTGGCCAGGTTCTCTGGGGTCGCCATAGCGCTGGGGCCACCACAGGCCTCTTTGGTGTGGGCTTTCAGGGCAGCCAGGCCTGCCACGGGGGCACTGAGCGGAGGGGGCAGCTTGGTGGCCGAGGTCCCCAGATCCCTCCGGGTGGTCTTTAGCACCTTGGTCAGGCTTACAGGTCTCCGAGCTGCCTTCTGTTCTGGGGGTAGAGGCTTGCGACCCCGTTTCTTCCGAATGGGATCCTTCGGCTCTGGCTTGGCTACCAGGATCTGGGCTTTTTTCTGAGGCACTGGATGGGTTTCACGGCCCCGGGAGCCCCTCTTGGAGTCTAGGTCGCTGTCATCTTCTTCTTCGTCCGAGGAAGAGGAGGAAGATGTGGAGGAAGAGGATGAACTGCTGGCTTTGGACTTGGAGGGCACATCTGGTTCCTGGAAAGACAAGGAGGCAGGAATCAACGCCTGTCCAGGCAGCACCAGCCATCCCTCGGCCACGGCACCAGGGCCCTCCGGACCCCAGCAGCCAGGGAGGCACGACCAGTGACCATGCTTGTGGAGAAGGGGAAAGGCGGTCCAGTGGTAAGCACAATTAGAGGTAAACTGACCTCTGTGTACTGTATGGATGCGTCACCTGTCAATTAAAAAGCCTAGGGCCTATGGCTAGGAAGAAAATAGAGGTGGGACATTCGTGAGAGAGGATTCTGGAATGGAGCCAGGAGGGAGATTAGCCTTTGCCAGGAAGATGTAACGAGTCATAGCATGGCACCTGAGCATGGGTAACCAGCTGCACAGCGGAATGAACAGTAGGATAAATTGCTTATTTTAAATCATGAGCCAGTCAGAGAAGAGCCTAGCTATATGGCCAAGGTATTTGTAATACACTCTGAATCGGAGTCTTATTTCTGGGAGCATGGGGTGCGGAGGAAGACCCAGGCCCCGACTTCAACAGCCGGGTTTCTCTTGTCAGGCCTGGTGTTAAGGCCTCTTCTGCTTCTCAGGCCCTCCCGTGGCCTGCGGGGCCAGCATCTCCCACAGTGGCTTTACGGGGATGATTGGAGCTCTAGCTCCAGTAGGGGCAGATCCCATCAGACCCTGGGCCCGATGCTTCCCCAGTAGGCACCCTAGCTCCACCAACCCACGGGAACTCCTTCTCAGTCAGCAGGAACCCAGTGTCTCACATCCTCCTGCTAGGAGGGAAGATGGTGGAGCCAGGGACGCGGAAATGAAGCCCAAGCGATGAACAAAGGCACATCCGAGCCTAAGGCCAGAACCCTTTCCTATCCTACCTCTGAACTGTCGCGGGGAGGGAAGGCAGGAGGGAAGATACCAAGTCTCTCTGACGCGTGGAAGGTCGCCTGTCTGTCATCACGCCAAGGAGGGTCAACAGGACATCCTGAGGAAGCCTCAGCATAGCATCTCTCTTCTGCCCCTATTCTCTGGCTCGTCTGTCAGCTCTGCAGGGTCCAGTCCAACTTGCCCAAATTGTCCTGTTGGCCCACAACTCCTAGACAAACCTAAACCCTTACCGCACACTGGCTTCCCTGACGGAGACTCTCCGAGGTGAGAGGGAACCGTGCATTCTCTAACAAGGCTGCTGCTGCTATCCGGGAGGACAGAGTGCAGAACGGGCTTGGGCAGAGAGAAGTGGCCCCCAGGAGGCCCCGGGGTGGCGAGAGCGTGCTCTCTGTTGCCTGTTGGTACCATTGGCTGGCAGAGGCCTGAAGGGGCAGCAGGAGAGGGGCAGCCTGCTTATGTCAGCCGCTCCCCTGAAGAACGTCTGCCTGGAGCGGCACAGGTAGGCGAGGAGCCAAAGGAGACGGGGCAGAGCCTGTGGCCACTCACCTTGAGCTTGGAGCGTCGGCTGCAGGAGGACATGACTGTGTGCTTCCTCGGCCTGCCCCTGGGCCTCTTGCCTCTCTTCCGGTTCTGAACCTCCTTCTCATGTTCCCTGGAGACACAGCACCAATCAGCTTTGAGAAGCCCTGCTTGCAAACCTGTCTCTGGCTTCAGCCTCCGCCCTCCGCTCACTCGCTTGCTCCCAAGGGATCCCCGCTGGCTGTCCCAGCTTGCAGCAGCCCCTCTGCAGCAAAGCCCGATCCCATTCGTCAGATAGCCGTGGGCAGAGGTCCAGGCACCAGCTCAGGGGGCCGGCCCACCTGCTCTTTGCACAAAGCCGGGAAGCTTTCCATTTTTCATTAAGAAAACTTTCTGTGGGTGAAGAGCCACGGAAATCCCAGCACTCAGATCCTCAAACAGCCTTTTGGGATGTTACAGGTCTAACTCGGTCATTCTCACAAAGCACAGAGCCCAAGAAGACTGCCCTTCCAGTGTGTACCAAGCTCTGGAAACCCTCATATGATCTGCTAGCTTAGGGGCTGAGGACTCCAGAGTGGCTGGCTTCTCAGGGCCAACTTGCCTATTTATGTCACCCAGGCCTTGCCTACCTCAGACACCCCCACAAGTCTGTTCTTAATGGGAGGAGTGATGTTATCAAGCTCCCGCCGGCCAGGCCTCAAAGCCAGCACCCTGTCAGCCCAGTACTAAGTCTGCACACTCAAGAGCACCGTGTCAACCTCTTGCGGAAGTTTGGCTTTCAGCCTACCCATCCTGGTGACAAAAACTCGGTGCCATGGTTCGGGAAGTAAAGACGCATTCTTCTAAGCTCAGCGACCTGAGTTTGATCCTCAGAACCCATGTGGTCAAAAATAGAGAAATAGGGGCTGGAGAGACAGACGGCTCAGCAGTTAAGAACACTGGTTGCTCTTCCAGAGGACCTGGGTTCAACTCCCAGCACACACACGGGGCAGCTCGCAACTGGGAGAACTCCAGCTCCAAGGGACCTGACACCCTCACACAGACATAAACTCAGGCAAAACACCCACGCACATAAAATGAGAATAATCCTTAAAAATGTTTTTTAAAGAGGGCTGGAGAGATGGCTCAGTGGTTAAGAGCACTGACTGCTCTTCCAAAGGTCCTGAGTTCAAATCCCAGCAAACACATGTCATCTGTAAAGAGATCTGGCCGGGGCGGTGGTGGCACACGCCCTTTAATCCCAGGACTCTGGGAGGCAGAGGCAGGTGGATTTCTGAGTTCGAGGCCAGCCTGGTCTACAGAGTGAGTTCCAGGACAGCCAGGGCTATACAGAGAAACCCTGTCTCGAAAAAACCAAAATAAAAAAAAAAAATAGATCTGATGCCCACTTCTGGTTTGTCTGAAGACATCTACAGTGTACTTAGGTATAATAATAAAATCTCCAGGCCGGAGCGAGCAGAGGTCCTAAATTCAAATTCCCAGCAACCACATTACAGCGTACTCATATACATAAAATAAATAAATAAATCTTAAAAAAATGTTTTTAAAGAATTGAGAGTACTTCCTACAGGCTTTCCCCATGACCACACAGGCCTGGCCACATGCAAACAGACAAATTGTGAAATACAATAGCCAAATACCATTTCCATGGAGTCCTGGAAGGTGATCCCAAAAAAGAAACGGATTGGACCTCTAGGAAAACCCCTAGGCTCAAACACCCCTGGTTCTCCAACTCCCCAGATCAACTTCAAGGAGCAACTCATGGCTCTGAGCTCAACACCTGATTCTACGTCGTGACTCTGACTTCCTGGAAACATAGCGGCTCCACCCTGACCAAGAAGCTAACGGCCAGCTCCTAGTGTCCAGAGCATGCACTTCCTCCCGATGGATACTCCTCTGCCTCAGGATCTTCCTTCACCAGTTAAGCTGGCTTCCCTCTACTCAAGTGTCCCCACCCAACCTCAGCGTCTCTAGCAGCAGCAATTGCTGCTACAGGTTTGTATGAATAGCACCTGGCCCAAGGGCACCACCTCAACCACAGAGAAACACAGTAGCCCTAGACGGTGCTAAGCCGTCTCCTGGGAGTTTAGAGGACGAAGCCATCAAACAGAAGGTGAGGATGTTGCTTGCTCTGTTTTCAAAGGAATCCGAGCAAGCTCAGTCACTCACACAGCCTGCCAAAACTTATCCCCTGCCCACTCCTGTAACAGTGAGGAACACAGGCCAGGCTACCAGAGAACAAGCTCGCTCGCTGGGCTGACCTCAGCTGGGGAGGCTTCTGGGCAGACCATTCATCTGCCTTTATGGACAGAGCCAGCTTCCGCAGGGTGGGCGGGGGAAGGTGTTGGTGCCAGCGGCACACATGGTACTATGTTCTGGGATCTCTGCACTGAAACCCACGCCCCTCTCCTACAGCTCAACACACCCTTCCCACCGCCATCTCACACAATCCCTATCTCAGTGACCGCCCCCTCCCCCCACCTGAGGGGGGCCTAAGAGCAGAAGCATCAACTATAATTACAGAAGTGACCTCAGCACTACTTCACAGCCTGGGCAAAACATCAAACACATCACTTTGCACTGTGGGCGCCAGGCCCCTCTGGGCCCTCTCCTGTACCGCGGCACACACACCCTGGCAGGGGCAGAGTGACAGGCATGCTTCTAAGGACAAGCTTCCAACCTCAAGTGCCATTAGTGCTGACCAAAAGTTACTCCACAGAAAAAGCCAAGAGAAACCAGAGGCTGTCTGGGAGGCCTTGAAGCCGCTGCCTCCAGCTTCCTCACACCACAGCCCCAGGCCACTGTGTCACCAGCCAATTCCACCCAATTCTCCCCTCATTCAGAGTTCTCACTTCTTCTGGAAGGCCAGGAGCAGCCTCGGGTCCAAGATGTTCTCTTCTGGCTCCCAGCTGTTGTGTCTGGAAAAGCACAGGGCGGGGCTGGTAAGCAGCATCAAGGTGGACTGCCGGGGACAGCTCCCGGGGACAGCTCCCGCAGCTGCTGGGAGCTAGGGTCACCGTGGGAGGGGCGGTCCTCTCAGGTCTCAGAAGTCCTTGAAGTTAGTTAGCATCCTAGCCTCAAACCCACAGGCAAACTGCCACCTCAAGCCCCAGCAGGCCACGAGGGGACTCAACAGTCTACACTGGGAGGAAAACAAACCCCAACAAAGAGCAAAGCTGCCGAGGGAATCCCCTGGGTCTGGCCCGGAGCCAGGGAGGGAAGGGAAGGCAGGTAGGGGAGGGGGGAGCCGGGGGCCGCAGTCGGAACAAAGTGGCGGATACCATCTAGTGCGCGGGCAGGGCACCGGGGTTTGGGGGGGTGGCACTGGGAGGGCATGGGGTCCAGGAAGGAGGGTGGCGGAGCAGCTACAAAGGAAGCCCTTTCCGGAGAAGGCCGGGTCCCCTTCCCTCATTGAGAAGAAAGCTAGCTGGGGCGGGGGTGGGAGTAGGTGGGGGAGCCCTCCCATCAGTAGGAAGCTCAGGTTACAGCAGGATAACTTGGGCAAGGGGAGGGGGCCCGCGTCCCGCGCCTGCCGCGGCCAGCTCCAGGGCGGGGGCGCATGCAACAAATGGGCGCCAGAAGCAGGCAACGCGGAGGCGGGCCGGGCCCGAGGGACTCCGGGCTGAGGCCGCCCTGCTCGCTCCCCGTGGGCTCGTAAACAAAGGGCAGCACCGGTCGGCCGGAGTCCTCTTGATCCCGAGGCACAGGACTTCCCGCCCGAGCCTGTGATGCGAGAGTTCCCACCCAGGCCGGGAGGCGCGCGCGGGAAAGCGGCCGCGCACGGGAGACTTACTTGGAGGACCAGCCGCGCCACTTGACCAGGTACTCCAGCTTGCCCTGCGGGGAGATAAGAGCGGGCGGTGAGCCGCGCAGAGCGCTAGGCGCATGCGGGGGGCGGACGGGGGCGCACGCACCTTGCGGAGCCGCTTGCTCAGGATGCACTCGGCGGCGAAGACCTGCTCGCCCACGCTGCTCAGCTCCTCCATGCCGCCGCCCGCCGCGGCCCGCGCCCCGCAGACCCCAGCTCACTGCTGCACACAAAGCGCCGCCCCCGCCGCGCCCCGCCCCGCGCACGCGCGCCGAAGTCGCCCGCGCTGCTCTACCCGCAGCTGCCCGGCCAATAGGCGCGCCGGGCGCGCGGGGCGGGGCGCGCATTGTTCGTAGTGGCCGCCGTGGGGGGACCGGACCGTGGGGTTGGGCGTTCTCTGCGTGGTGCTGAGAAGCTGAATGTTCCGGGGGTCCTGGGGTCCAGCCGCTCCGCTAGCCCTGCGGAAAACCATTGTTTGGGCAGAGGACGGCGAAGCGGGGAGCACGCGGCGCTTCTTGCCCCCACCAGCGAGGGGCGCTGCTTCCTACCAGTCCAATACTTCAGGGTCAGGGGTGTGAAAAGACTGAAAAGTACGGGGTTGGGGAGGGGACACCGAAAAGTGAGCCTCGAAGCTCTTAAGGTTGTAGAGGAAGAATTCAAGTCACTGGAAGAAGACTGAACTCTGAATTCTTATTCTTATGTGAAAATGGGTCCCAGTGCCCCCGACTTTTAATGCGCGTATGGGGACACAACCCATTTGATTTTTTTTTCTTAGTTTATTTCACGATTTTGGTGACGTCGACGTGGGCCAGAGGGGACTGTGTGCAAACTTGGGTGTAACTTCGGATTCTTGTCACAGCTCGCTAGCTCTGCCAGTAAAGTCCTTTGGATCAACGTCCAGGGGTAGAAGTTAGGGTGGCCTTGGTCCTCCCAGGTCGCTATGGGTTAGGCGCCCTACCCGTTTATTTTTTCCCCTGCTCAGACATAAATTCCGTTGAACAGTCTCCTTTATAAGTTTTGAAGCAAGTCAAGTACATGACGAAAGGCGTTCTCTCGTTTAATAAAGTAGAATCCAGTGAAAATTAGCCCTCTGGTTTTGCCTCTTTCTTGGACACAGCTGCGAACCCAAAGTCTCACTCTTGTAGGACCTTGTCTTCACGAAATCGTGAATGTATTTATGAAGGACTGACATTTTTTGGTTGTAAAGCTTTCTGCCCTAAGAAACGATCATCCGGGAAACTACTGGGTTTTAGGATGTTCTTCAGTTTAGTTGGTTAAATCTGCTTTGGAAGGAGCTTACCGCTGTTTGCAGAGGGGGCAGGGAAAGACAATTTTTTTTTCTTGAGAGCACAGGGATTGCTCATTTAGGTGCTTGGTGCAGTAGTGGGTGGGTGGGGGTGGAGGGCTCTGCAGTCTCCCAGACAGTTCTTTTTGTCTCTCTTCAGATCAGCAGGGCAGGAAATGGTTGCGCTGTACAAAGGTGTGTTTATTGTAATCCTATAAATAGCTGGATCCATTTCAACTGCTGCTTGCCCTTCAGGATTCTACAGGGTGTCACATTTACTGTTAGAATCTGTCTGCTTTTCCTTTTTTGGAACAGGGCACACCAACACAGTTGCTTATTTATTTTTTTAAGAGCAAAGAACTTTAAAAATACAATTCTTTCTCGTCTGCCAAGAAGTAGCCCAGAACCTAATATGAACACATTGGAAAAAAAATTTCTCTTTACCTGAAGTATATCTGTCACATACCTCATTTGTCCAACTTTGAATACCTAGTTGGAGGAGAGTAGTAAAAATAATTAATTTGGAGAAACAGATACAACAGACTTGACTGGAACGAAGCCATTATATCAACGCCGCCAAGGCACGATTCAGAATTTGTGGCATTTCTGACTCACTTCTTTGGCGCAGCAGGATAAGTTAGACTGGTTCTTTCATTCATTTCGCAAGCAGCTAATCTGCATTGACCATGGTGCCAGCCACACTAGCTACTGAAGCGAGTCCTTAGCAACTGTCTGACTCCATCAGCAGGATCTCTGGACACCAGGTTCCTCACTGTCTGCTGACTGGTGCAGAAGGAATGGAATTTGAAATTGTATTTCCTTTTACTTCATTGAAATTCTATGAAGTAAAAGTGAGGCTCATGGTCGCCTACAGGACTCCAAGCCAGTCCACAAGAACACAAAGATATGTGTTAAGGAGATTCTAAGTGAAAACAAAGCCGGTGGCACACGCCTTTAATCCCAGCACTTGGGAGGCAGAGGCAGGCGGATTTCTGAGTTCGAGGCCAGCCTGATTTACAGAGTGAGTTCCAGGACAGCCAGGGCTATACAGAGAAACCCTGTCTCGAAAAACCAAAAAAAGAAAACAAAGCACTGGGAGTCAGCCCCAGACCATCTGTGGATATCAATATCCTCAGAATGTTTAAGACCATGTAGAAGAGATAGAAATTCAGTCCCTGAGGAGTCCATGCGGGGAGGGAGTGTCTTGGTTGACACCACTTTCTGTGCAAACACAATGTGGACAAGTCTTATGTTTTACTTTTGTTTGGCTTGCTTTTGTTTTATGGCAGTCCTGTGGATTGAACCCAGGGCTTTGAGCGTGCTAGGCAAGCCCTTGGGCTGCCGAGCTACGTCCTTGCCTTGTGTAGTGTCAAGAGGTTGGAATCCTGCTAAGGAAGGCTAAATATGGGCTGGAGAGGCGTCTCAGCGGTAAAGAGCACCTGCTGCTCTTCAGAGGACCTGGCTTCCGATCTCGGCTCCCACATGGGGCAGCTTGTAACCGCCTGTAACTCCGGGGAATCTCATGGCTTCCAGTGATTCCCAAAAGCACCAGGAAAACATGGTACACATAACGCACACATAGACAAACACTTGTACACATAAAATTTAAAAAAAACTTTAAAACAAAAAAGGGAAGTGGAAAAAAGCTAGGCGTGGTGGCGCACGCCTGTAATCCCAGCACTTGGGAGGCAGAGGCAGGTGGATTTCTGAGTTCAAGGCCAGCCTGGTCTACAGAGTGAGCTCCAGGACAGCCAGGACTACACAGAGAAACCCTGTCTCGAAAAACAAAAAAAAAAAAAAACAAAACAAAACAAAAAAAAAAAAAAAGGGAAGTGGAGGCCGAGGAGAAGTGCTCACTTCTCTTGAGGAGAAACCTGTTTCCAGCACGTATATATGTACACATGGTGGCTCACAACTGCTTCTCACTCCATTGCCACGGGATTTTTGTTTTGTTTTGTTTTGTTTTTTTTTTTTTTGAGACAGGGTTTCTCTGTGTAGCCCTGGCTGTCCTGGTACTCACTCTGTAGACCAGGCTGGCCTTGAACTCAGAAATCCGCCTGCCTCTGCCTCCCAAGTGCTGGGATTAGAGGCGTGCACCACCACGCCCAGCGCCGCGGGATTTTTGATTTGCTTTTCTGTCTCCTCAAGGCACCCGGACACGCGCAACCCACAAACTCTCATGCAGGCACGCACACGCACATACATCAATAAAAATAAATATTTTCATTCTTGCTTGTGGTTTGAGGATCAGAACTACCGGGGACAAGGACATACATGTGGGGTCAATCCGCAGCCAGTGGCGATGCCGGGAACGGAGCGCATCCGGTGGCCCCGAGCTTGGCAGCTGAAACTAGGTCTCGGATATAACCTTACTAAACAGCTTCGCAGCGGCTCATTTTATCAGAAGGTCCATCTTTGCCGCCGTGATCCAGGAGCCATAGTTTCCCTATAAGGGATCTGTGTGAGGTAAACCAGGACGTACGGTCGCCTCCTCTTCCTCAGGCTTTCCCCTGCATTTGCAAGATCGAGGTGTGACTTACAGGCTCGCTGTGTCAACTGATGTGGTTTCTGTCTACACGATGGGTAAACAGGGTCTGCACACTCCATGCGTGGTGCTTTGCTCGCCTGTCAGTCAAAATAACCACGGCCAGGGTGCTTGCCGAAGTGTACAAGTCTTTGGTCAGTCCCTAGGCACAGAATACAAATATTGACACCCCCTGACCCACCTCACCCAGCATCCCCAGCCTACAGCTCTCACTGTTTTGGACACTTCTCAGAACAGGCTGTCTGTCTGAGCGTTCAACCTGGAGACAAGAGAAAGGAATTCAAAACTGCTTCTAGTGCATGCCCGTGACCCTCAGTCTTGCCTGCCCTTTGTCTGCCCAATGTCAATGCCATACACTCTGCAAGCTGTGTGTAGCCTGCTCTCCAAAGCCAAGTATCCCCAGGGACAGCCTGTCTCCTGGTGTCCCATCTTCCCCAGAGCCTGCCCAGGTGGGAAACACCCTAAATCCTGGGGTCAGGGAGAGGTGACAGCACACAGCTATAGAGGTGAGAAATGGAGACTCAGCATAGGAGGTCCCTCTTGCACGAGGGTGGCCATCAGATGAGTTAGCGATTCTGGTTTTGCGCTGTTATAATTATTGGATAAGCGTCTTGCATTTGCTATGCGCTTGCAGACAGCGTCACGGATGCTGGGTCAAAGGGCATTCTGCATCCCTTCTGTGTTTCCTGTTGTATATACCTCGATGGATCCCTCCATTTCAGCAGCCTCACCAGGCTGACTTTGGGTTCTTTATGTAGTCGAGGACAATCTTGAATTGTAGATCCTCTGCCTACCTGGGATTACTAGTGTGTGCAGCCATTGCCTGCGGGTCCAGGGGGTTTCTGATCATGATTGCTGCTTTGCTGGTGGGGTGGGCTGACGCTGACTAACTACGGCTTGCACGCCTCACGTCTGCTTTTACCTTAGACTGCTCTCGTGCAGCGGTAGGGCGAGAGATGACTTTGTGCAGCCTTTCAGTGCAAAGGGCATCCTTCTCACGACTTCATTTGATCGTTAAGCCTTTTAGATTTATTCTTGTTTTCTGCGTATCACGTGTGTTGCCTGCAAGGGTGTGTATGAGATTCTCGAAGGTCGGAATCCCCTGGAACTGGAGTTACAGATGATTGTGAGCCACCATGTGTGTGCTGGGACCCAGAGCCAAGGTCCTCTGCAAAAGCAACGTGTGCGCTTGCCTGCTGAGCCAACTCTCTTGCCTGTCCCGGTTTTAAAATTAACTTACACTTGACGGAGCTCTCAAATCTAGGGTTAAAGCCCTTACATAAAAAAAAAAAAAGCAGTTTGGGGATTCGTGGTGGTGTCCCGGGGTGCAGCCCACCAACTACCATTGCTCAATGCAGAAGGAACTCTCAAACGTCTGTCTGTCTGTCTGTCTGTCTGTCTGTCTATTGCAGTAGGATCTCATCATCTAGCTCTGGCAGCTTTGGACCTTGTTATGTAGGGCAGCTTAGATTCCAAAGCAGAAAGGGACCTGCCTCTGCCTCCCTAGTGCTGAGGGTCAAGGCCTGGCTACCGGCGCAGCGTCCTTTGGATTAGAGAGTGGCGGGTCTGAGAGAGGGCCGGCAGGTGCAGCTTGTTCTCGTGAGTTCTGTGTCTCTCCCTCGTCAGCTGCATTACTTCTTGTTGGAAAGAGGCCCCCAAACACACACATGTCGTTTGGACTACACACACAAACAGGCATCCTTAATCTAGCTGTTGGTGGGTAAGTGTGGAGATAGGCGAGAAGAATTCCTCCTGAAATTAAAAGCACCCCTTTGGGCTGTCAAGAGACAGGCTCGGAAGAGACCTGAAAACCCAAGTTCAACTTCGGAACCCCAGATAGATGGTGGAAGGAGAGAACTGAGACGGTCAATGTTGACCTCTGCTCGCCACACACATTATGTACATGTGCACACATGTGTGCAAGATACAGACATGTATACATATATCTGTGCACACACACGATAATGATTATTAATAAATAATAGCAATAATAATAATAGTAATAATAATAATAAATAATCAAACCAGTCACATGCATACTGGACACCCTTTCGGCACAACCTTAATTTGTTCTCTGTGCCGGGCAGTGGTGGCGCACGCCTGTAATCCCAGCACTTGGGAGGCAGAGGCAGGCAGATTTCTGAGTTCAAGGCCAGCCTGGTCTACAGAGTGAGTTCCAGGACAGCCAGGGCTATGCAGAGAAACCCTCTCTGTGGGGGTGGGGAACAACCCTTCTCTGCAAGCAGCCAATGAGGTCACTTCTGGGCTCTTTGTGTCTTGGCAGGAGCAGGGCTCCATTTCTTGGCGCCACCTCCTGCTTGTTTCTTCTCCCACAGATGGCCGCTCACGGCAGGCCATTCTGTTCCGTGCTTTCAGCTTTCGCAGTATGCAGAGGGGTCACGGCCCACCCAATGGATGGCCTGACCTCCGTCTTTTGAAGCCTCAGTGGGTGACATTTATTCTGGGTCAGATGTCTTATGTTTTCTCTCACGGGGTCTTGAGGGATAGGAGGGGAGCTGTCTCCGAGGTCTAGTTCCTGGTGCGGTAATAAACAGTACTCTTCGCACATGGGCGGGGCAGGCCTGCGGCTGAGGCGCCTGCGGCCATGGCAGACCTGACAACTTGGTGGAAATGTCCTAGCGCCTCTGGCCCCATCGCTCCGCTAGGCTCAAGTGCCTTTGGCCATAAATAACAGAAGGTGTAAATACACAGCCGGGCCCAGCGGGCCAGGTCAGCAGGTCCAGGCACTTGCTGCCACGTCTCGTGTTCGATCCTCGGGACTCACGTGGTGGAAGAGAGAAGAAACTCCTCCCACAAGTTGCCTTCTGACCTTGACGGATGCACCATGGCACATATGTGTGTCATGTGTGCACGTTTGCAGACAAACACACACCAAAACACACCCGTATACCCCTCCCAAGTAAATAAAGAAATCGAGGGGCTGGAGAGATGGCTTAGTGGTTAGGGGGGCTTGCTGCTACTGTAGAAGACGCGAGTTCAGTTCCCAGCACCTATACTGGGTGGCTTCTAGCTCTCTCTACCTCCGGCTTTCCTCACCTCCTCGGACAAGTACATACACTTCCACCATACACACACAATTACAGACAAAAATGCCAAAATGAATATAAGTAAAATGAGAGAGAAATAAAACAGTACTGGGTTTGGTGCAGCTATGTATGTTTCTCTGATGTTTGGAGTACTTTTCTTTTTTCTTTTTCTTTTTTCTTTTCTTTGTTTTTTTGTTTTTGTTTTTGTTTTTTTGTTTGTTTGTTTGTTTGTTTTTTTCGAGACAGGGTTTCTCTGTATAGCCCTGGCAGTCCTGGAACTCACTCTGGAGACCAGGCTGGCCTCGAACTCAGAAATCCGCCTGCCTCTGCCTCCCAGAGTGCTGGGATTACAGGCGTGTGCCACCACGCCCGGCTTGGGGTACTTTTCTAGGCCAGGAAACTTGGTTTTTATATGCCCCCCCCCCCCCGCTTCCTGAGTGAGTGGGGCTGTTCTGGGCACCAGTATTTTTGTTCCTTGGATCAGTGCAAGCTGCACCCTTTAGTCATTGTGGCTTTTGCCGGTCTCCCTGAGGTTATGCTGATGGGACGTGTGTGCGGTGGAGTGTGTGTGTGGTGGAGTGTCGTAGCGGGGAGCTCCCGGCTGTAGTCTATAGGGGAGAGCACATGGGACTTGTCCAGAAGGACTCTGCGTGGTAAACTGGGGCTGAGAAATGGTCCTGACCCCCCTCTCTCTGTGTATGTGTGTGTGTGTGTGTGTGTGTGTGTGTGTGTACACGTGTGTGTGCCTAGGGCATCTCCCTGCCCGGCTGATATTTGAGAAGCTGTAGGCACACGACTCCTGTGGGGACCCGGGCCTTAGTGTCAGGGACCTGGAGAGGTAGAGGAGTGTGAGGACTCAGTCAGGGTCTGGTGCCTCTCAGGTGTGTGTCGTACTGACCAGGGCACTCCTGAGAGGCAGATGGTTGGGAGTTGCCAAGAATTGAACCCAAGTCCTCTGCAAGAGCAGCAAGTGCTCTAACCACTGAGCAAACTCCCCAGTGCTGTTCATCTCTCTCTAAGGTGTTAAACCTTCTCGAGGTTGTTATGGGGGCGGGAATCACATTTCAGTATGTTTTATTTGGGTTTCATGGCACTCAGGCTAGCCTGGAACTTAGTCTGTAGCAGAGGAGGACTGTGTTAGTCATGACACTGTGACCAGGTGTCACCCACCCTCCCCGGGGGGGCGGAGCTCTGGAGCACAGGCTGCTCAGTGGGGACTAACGGGGATGGAGCGCAGGTGAGGGTGTCCGGCTGAGGGCTGGGGGCTGTGGTGATGCGGCTGCGCAGAGCCCGCCCCCTTCCCACCGTCCTGCTCCTGCGCACTGCCCACAGCTGCAGGCCGTCTCGCTTCGCCTTGGGCGGAGATGGACTGAGGCTCTGCAGTCTCAGTGCTGAAGAGTGAACACGGCTTGCTCTGTCACAAACCCAGCAAGATGACAAGGCACGACTTACCGCACTGAGTATGTACTGGGATACTGGGTCTCAGTTAGCTGGGGCGTGTGTGTGTGTGTGTGTGTGTGTGTGACATCATGGACCAGCGGTGGCATCTGTAAGGACATTCTCTAGGTCTTGCTTTGTCTCACCCTGAATCTTTTTTTTTTTTTAAAGATTCTGTTTTTAGCCGGGCGTGGTGGCACACGCCTGTAATCCCAGCACTTGGGAGGCAGAGGCAGGCGGATTTCTGAGTTCAAGGCCAGCCTGGTCTACAGAGTTTCAGGACAGCCAGGGCTACACAGAGAAACCCTGTCTCGAAAAACAAACAAACAAACAAACAAAAACAAAACAAAACAAAACAAAACAAAAAATTCTGTTTTTAAAGGTTTATTTATTTTATGTATATGAATACACTGTCATTGTCTTCAGACACACCAGAAGAGGACATTATATCCCATTACAGATGGTTGTGAGTCCCCATGTGGTTGCTGGGAATTGAACTCAGGACCTCTGGAAGAGCAGTGGGTGATCTTAACCGCTGAGCCATCTCTTCAGTCCTGAACCTTCTTTTTGTATTTGGTTACCACGAGAATTCTCATAGTAAGTCCTAAATATTTTTATTGCTGTGACAATGATTTAGATTGTAGTTCTGCCCCGGTGCGCATGGCCGCCCTCCTGACTGGCATATCTACCTCAGACCTTTTCCAGCATGAAAATCCCTCAGCATGAAAACCTCCAAGTTTTTTGGTTTATTTAATTTGGTTTGTATATTATTCTTCAATTCTTCTTGGTTTAAAATCCATCCCTATCAGGGCTCGAATCTTCCCAGCAGGGATGCTGGCCTCCTAACTCCCCACACCTGGCACGGCGCTGCGAGCCCAAGCTAGGCCAATAAAAACCTGTGGTTTGTAGGTCAACACGGGATGGTTTCATCCCCAGACAGAGTGTATTTGTGGTCCTAAGCCCTCAGTGAAATTAAAAATCAGTTTAAAAGGCCCTGGTAAAGGTTAGCGGCTGCTCACGTACTCTGGGTGTGAATGTAAGTGGCTTCGGGGTTTGGGGAAAGTAATTTTCTGAGGAGATTCCCGGTTCTTGAAACCACTCACGTCTGTTTATCATGCACCTCTCCACAGGAGGATCTCTGAAGAAAGGAGGGGAGTCACTGGGTGAGAGGGCTGTCTATGTTTGGATTTCATCACTGCAGTGACTCACACAAGGATGGACAGAGCGTCTGGGTCTGGATGGGTTGTGTGTGCGCAGCCATGGCAACCCAAGGTTTAGATCTTGTATTTTTTTTCTTTGCCCATTTCCATGTGTGCACATGTGTGTGTGTGTGTGTGTGTGTGTGTGTGCATGTTTGCATGTGTGCATGTACCCATTTGTATGCATGTGGGTGTGTGCATGTGTATATGTACAAGTTTGTATATATGAGTGTACGTGTGTGCATGTGTGCACAAATTTGTATATATGTGTACATGTTTGCATGTGTGCATGTACCCATTTGCATGTACGTGCGTGTGTGCATGTGTATATGTACAAGTTTGTATATATGAGTGTACGTGTGTGCATGTGTGCACAAATTTGTATATATGTGTACATGTTTGCATGTGTGCATGTACCCATTTGCATGTACGTGCTTGTGTGCATATGTGTGTACAAGTTTGCATGAGTGTACATGTTTGCATTTGTGTGCACAAATTTGCATATGTGAGTGCACATGTTTGCGCGTGTGTGCATGCGCCTGGGGAGTCCTGGTTCTGATGTCGGAATCATCCTTCATCACCCTTCCATCTTATTCATTGAGGCAGGGGGTCTCAGTCAAACCCAGAGCTTGCTGATGGGGCTGATCCCTCGTCTGTTTCTGCTCGATGAGGCTGACATTACCATGTCACTACCATGCACACTCATCATTTGTGTGGGACTCTGGTCCTCGTGTGTGCAGCAAGTGCTTAACTGCTGGGCCAGCTCTCCATCTTTCCTCTTGAGAAAGGAATTGAAAATGTTTAGGTTATTTATTTCTTTTTGAGACTTGGCCTGGCTATGTAGACCATGTTGGCCTTGAACTCAGAGAAATCTTCCTGCTCTGCCTTCTGCGTGCTGGATTAAAGGCATACCCCACTACTCTTGGTGCTATGACACTCTCTCTCTCTCTCTCTCTCTCTCTCTCTCTCAACTCCTGCAGTTCCCTGGGAACCTTAGACTGCTCTTCCCCACCACGGAGCCGGCTTCTCACAGTGTGGGATGCGCGCAGTCAAAACTTCCCTCATCCCGCCTCGCCCAGCAGCACAAGCCCTGAGTGGATGTGGGACACCATTTTAACCCACAATAACCCAGTGGCCAGTGTTCTTAGATGAGAAAAGCAGAACGTTTGGGACACAGATATGTGGGAGGGAAGGCCCGAGCCCCCATACCTGGCTCCCTGCCACATATATGTATATGCATAGATACATATGTATGTATCTATGCACACATGTGCACATGTATATTATATGCACACGCTCCATGTGTGTGCACATGTGTGAGAAGGCCTGAGTTCGACATTGTCTTTCTTGATCCATAGCTACTCCCTTTGCAAGGCAGGGTCTCTTGGACTCAAAGATCACCTATTGGCTAGTCTAGGTAGACAGCTTGTATCACGGACCTCATGTCTCTGCCCCGAGTGTGTGTGTGTGTGTGTGTGTGTGTGTGTGTGTGTGATGGCGTGGCATGCTTTTACATGTATGCTGGTTGGTTTTTGTCAATTTGACACAAGCCTATTTGACCTGGGTGGAGGGAGCCTCCTCTGAGGTCTGTGGCCTCATCTCTGAGGCAGGTTTTTTTTTTTTTTTTTTTTTTTTTTTTTTTTTTTGGTTTTTTCGAGACAGGGTTTTTCTGTGTAGTCCTGGCTGTCCTGGAACTCACTCTGTAGACCAGGCTGGCCTCGAACTCAGAAATCTGCCTGCCTCTGCCTCCCAAGTGCTGGGATTACAGGCATGCGCCACCACGCCCGGCTTTCTGAGGCAGTTTTTAAACTGCTGATTGTTACCGGAGGGTTCAGCCCACCATGGGCGGTGCTGTCCCTAGGCAGGCGGGCCTCAGCAGTACAGGGGATGCAGCTGAGCGAGCGGTAGGCAGTGCTCCTCCGGGCTCAGTCTCTGCTTCAGTTCCTGCTCCGCCTGCTTCACTGGCTGTCCTAGTTAAGATCTTTACTGCCGTCTCTCAAACACCATGACCAAACGCAAACCTGGGAGGAAAGGGTTTGTTTGTCGTACATTTCTACATCACTGTCCACCACAGAGAGAAATCAGGACGGGAACTTAAGCAGGGCAGGGGACCTGGAGGCGGGAGCTGACGAAGAGGCCATGGAGGGTGCTGCTTGCGGGTTTGCGCCCTCATGGCTCGCTCAGCCTGCCTTCTTATTAAAACCAGCCGGCACAGTGATGGAGTGCTCCCTGGAAGTATAAGATAAAATAAGCCCTTTTCCTCCCTTATGTTATGTTTGGTTGGTGTTCTGTCATAGCAAACGAGAATAACATGGGGCCTGGGGATTCAGTCCTCGTGCTCTGTGGTAAGTACCCCAGTCTCCCAGTCTCCATTATATTTTTTATTTCGTTCTTTTAAAAAAGCATGTATTTTAGAGGCAGGCAGATTTCTGAGTTCGAGGCCAGCCTGGTCTACAGAGTGAGTTCCAGGACAGTCAGGGCTACACAGAGAAACCCTGTCTCGGAAAAAAAAAAAAAGCATGTATTTTATTTTTAATTATGCACATATGTGTGTGGGTGGGTGTACACATGAATGCAAGTGTCCCGTGGAGTCCAGAAGAGGACTCCAGACGCCCTTCAGCTGGAGTTACAGCTGGTTGTGTGATGGCTGATGTGGGGGTGCTGGGAACTGAACTTGGGTCCTCTGCAAGAGCGGCCAGTGTGCTTAAACACTGAGCTATCTCTTGAGCCACAACCGTATTTTAAATGGAGAGTTGCGTACCTGCGCAGTACCATTGCCTTCTGGGTAATTTGCGTCTCTGGGGCACTTTCCACCCTTGGTGTGTGTGTGTGTGTGTGTGTGTGTGTGTGTGTGTCTGGCCTCTTGTGGAGTGTGAGGTCTTTGCCTAAGTTGGATGGCTGTGCAGGGAATAGACAGAGGTACAACCTATCCTTGGCCTCTGGAGAAACCCCATGGTCCCTGTCTTGCCAGCATCTCCACCCCTTCCCTGCCCGGGAGGATATACCTCTCTCTAGCCCTTGAAGAGTGACTGGTTTCCGCTGAAAGATCTGTGTTGACAAAGTGCAGACTGGTATTCACCTTCCCTGTGCGTGTTCGCGGCGGGTGGGACACCGTGGTTTCACTTAGGGAGAAAACCACCAACATCTGGACAGCAGCAGCTGCCGAGGGCCCTGGATGGGGTAGGATGCAGGGAGAGCAGCCTGTCCCAGGGAGAGCCCTGGGTTAGGCTTTCTCCTCCAGGTCTCACTTCCCACCTGGATCAGCCCGAAAGGGTGGGGCTGAAGCTGTTGGTCCAACCAATGAGAGAGCAGGCACTCCGGGAAACCCTCCCACAGTTTGCAGGCGCACCTCTGCAGGCTCCTGGATGTGCTGGATACCTTGATTCCGCCAGCCCCCTGGACAGTGACCCTGCAGCTCAAAGGTCATGGGTTGGATCTGTGCAGACACAGCTTGTCCTCCTAAGACCTGGCCTCACCTCATGTCATCCCAGGTCTCCTGTCCGTTTCATCAGGGCCAGGACAAGGACACTCCTTTGACCTTCATTATTCTCGCGCCCCCCCTCCCGCCCTCCCCACCCCCAAGCGCCCTGAAGCCCTCTTCTTAGCTAGCAAACTCTCGCTGTTCAGCTCTGTCCTAGCCAGGCCAAGGCAAACTCCTGCTGAGCCTTAGAGCAAGCAAAGGCCCTTGTGACCTCACAGCTTCCAAGTACTTACGTGTAAAGAGGACTGGAGCCTTGGAGCCAAGGGCTGAGCGCCAAGACCAAGGCGGGAGGTGTGGGGCCGGGATGCGGATTCTTCCCGAAGCTTTCCAAGTGAAAGGCCGGTTTACACATGGTGCCGGCGTCTGGCGTTTTCCTTGTATAGTATAGGTCCGTGTATGGCTGCCATCTCAACACTCAGGAGGCAGGAGGATGGCTAGTTCAAGGCCAGCCTGGGTTATAGAGCAAGACTGTGTCTCAAAAATCAAAGCAGAGTAGAACAAACAAACATAAATCGGGCCCACCATAAATAACAGAACTGAGGCTGGGGAGATGGTCCCGTTGGTGAAATGCTGACTGCGCAAGCGCGAGGACCGAGCTTGGATTCCAGCACCCACATGAACGACCAGGCTCGGAAGTGCGCCTGCAAGGTCTGTGCTGGGGCGGGGGTGGGGTGTGGGGGGTGTGGTGTGGGGTGTGGGGGTGTGGGGTGTGGGGGGGGAGACAGAGAGCTGGTCCTGGAAGCTCATTGGCCAAACAGCCTAGCTAAATCATAGGACTTCCGGTTCGAAAAGCAAACGTGGAAAGAGATTGAGGCACCTGATGTCGCTCTCTGGTCTCCACATGCACATACACGGGCACAAATACGTGCTGGCACACACCCACACACTCACAAGTGCATAGACCATGTGCACACATCTGTGCTGACACACACATATACCACATGCACACACAGCAGAATCATGTTTACATTTTAATGTGTTTATGTATGAGATTTAAAAAATATTTCTATGCACTGAATTTCACACATACACATAGCGTACTCATGCTAAATATATACACATAATTTTTAAAAAATTAATGTTGTTTTCAAGAGTTTATTTTTATTTTACATATGTGTTTGCTTACATGTGTGTATGGGCACTGCATGTTTGCAGTACCCACTGAGGGCGTTGGATCCCTTGGAAATGGAGTTGTGGGTGGTTGTGAGCCGCCGAGTGGGTGCTGGGAGCCATTCCCCGGGTCTACAGGAGCAGCCAGTGCTGAGCCAGCCTCTCCAGCTTCTTTAAAAATTCAAGGGTTTGCTCTCTCGCTCCTGCCTTCCTGCTCCTGCCCTGTCCCCTCCTCCCACTCCCTTCCCCCCCTCTCCACGTGCTCATGGCCAGCCTCTACTTCTCTGCCTCTCCTACCCTCTTAGCCCTGAATAAACTATTCTTAAATATTGAACATTAATATAAAAATTAAAATGTTTTCTTTTATTATTAAGGTTATAATTTAAGTTCATCATTTCCCCCTTCCCTTTCCTCGCTCCAACTTCTCCCATATGCCTTTTAAAAACTGGTAATGTGCATCTATGTACGCATGCGTGCGCACACACACACACACACACACACACACACATACACATTCCTAATATCACCTGCTCTGACCTGCTCAGTCTGTATAACGCCACCCGTGTGTGTGTGTGTGTGTGTGTGTGTGTGTGTGTGAAAACACCCGTGTGTTTTCAGGGATGACCACTTGGTTCTGGATAGCCAGTCGGTGTGGCCTTCTCTGCTGGAGACTGTTTCTCCCGCTCTGCTCTCCACATTCCTCCCTTGCCTGTAGCTCTTGGTGTAGGGCTGAGGCTCGTGGGCTTTCCTGTCCACTTTGGCATTCCTTGGATGCTGTCCTTGCTCCGCTCAGGTTTAGATGGTCATGCTGGTGAGACTTGATGGCTGCAGCTTCTGACATGACAAGGGGAATCAATTGTACAGATTTTTTTTTTAAAAAAGATGCTGTTATATATATATATATATATATGTATATGTATACATATATATATATATCTCACATATATATGTATATACACACATATATGTATATGTCTATATGTAATGCCCTTGGTAGAAATATCTTGTAATAGTGAATACAGCTTATATATTGAGATCATAAAAGAATGGTGCAGCCCACCTTCTTTCATATGTGGATGGTGCAGATCATCTTCATATGTGGATGGTGCAGCCCACCTTTAAATGTGTTCGTCTTCTGCCTTCACTCAGATGAAGACTCTGAAAGAACGCTGTGTGGGCCCCAGAGATCTCCTGTGTGCTCACTGCGCCTTGTAGCCTGCTTTGGCGCTCGTGTAGGAGGGTCCTCCATTACCTCCTCTTCGCTGCCCATTTAGCTTATTGTTAGCTCTATGACTCGCGAAGTCGCTCTCCCCAGCATAATAATGCACACGTTTCCTCATGGGGCCTGAGCGTGGAACCCAAGGCCTTCCGTGCTCAACGTACCGCGCTCAGGTATCACGGAGCAGCGCCTGAGCCCTCACAGAATGTCGGTCCCTCAGATTTGCTCCCCGGACTGCTGATGGGCAGTTGGGGGTTTTCAAATGTGAGCCACAAGGTGCTGGGGACATGCCCTCCTGGGAAGCAGCTCTGCAGCCTGACGGGATAGCAAAGGGACCAGGCAAGGGATGTGAAAGTTCAGGGTTAGAAGATATGCACAGTTTGGGTGAACAAAGTCAAGTGGCCCTTCCAGAAGCTCTTGCCCACAACCATCGGCACTGGGCGAGGGCGCTTGCTCTCTTGGATCCTCTTCCTCTGCCTCTTCCTCCTCCTTCTCTTCCTCCTCTTCCTTCTCCTGGTGGGAGGGATGGAGACAGGGTCTTAACATGTTGCCCGTCTTGGTCTTGAAATCACTATGCAGTTCAGCAGGGAGTGTGAGTTTTGTCCGCCACCCCCACAGTCTCCCAGATGTTGGGGTTACAGATGTGGGTCACCACATCAGCCTCTGTTTCCCATTCCTTGCCGGCACTTGCTTGTAGCCAGCTGGCAAACAGCTGCCACGGCATGAAGACACACTGTGGTTTTAGGAGAAAGATGGAAACCTTGTTTCCATTGAGCATGGGGGGGGGGTCATCCTTTGAGAACTGTCAGAAGAGTGTATCCAACCCTTTCACCTTTTTCTACCAGGTCAGGCATGTTTTTTCTCTTATGTTGGTAACTAACTCAGTTGTCTTCACACTGCTGTGACCAAAATACCCGACAAAAGGAACTGAGGAAGGCAAGCTTCCAGGGTACAGTCCACTGTGGTAGGGCATGAGACAGCTTGTCACATGGCGTCCCCAGTCAGGAAGCAGAGAGAGATGGGTGCTGGTCACATTGTATCCTCAGCCAGGAAGGAGAGAGAGAGAGAGAGAGAGAGAGAGAGAGAGAGAGAGAGAGAGAGAGAGAGAGAGAGATGGGTGTTGGTCACATTGTAACTTTAGTCTGGAAACTGGTGCTCACCTTCCTTTCTCTTTTTTTTTTTGTTTTTTGTTTTTTCGAGACAGGGTTTCTCTGTGTAGTTCCGGCTGTCCTGGAACTCACTCAGTAGACCAGGCTGGCCTCGAACTCAGAAATCCGCCTGCCTCTGCCTCCCAAGTGCTGGGATTAAAGGCGTGCGCCACCACCGCCCGGCTCTCCTTTCTCTTTTTGATTCAGGTCATGACTCCACCTCTCAGTATAGTCACCTACATTCATGAGTCTTCCTTGCTGATCTAAATACTCACACAGATGTGTCCAGATGTGGGGAGACTCTTAGCTCATTCTAAACCCAGTCAAGTTGAAGATGAAGATTAGCCATCAGAGCAGGTGTGTCGGCAGGGACATGTATCCAAATCCAAATGTTAATCATGGGGGAAAAACCCAGCATTATGCTGGCAACATAGCACGGGGCATTCTCCTAACATCTTTGTGTGGCTCAGTCCTGCAACCATGCCGTTCCTTTGCTGGTGTGCCTCAGTAAGGCAACGGCCAAAATGGACAGGCTGCGTTCCCGAGCCCCTACCACACGGTAAATGTGAGTTTTCAGAAACTACCCAGCCCCTGGACACCTGTGTGTGGGCAGGCGGTGAGGAGGAGGAGTTAGTGGGAGCACCCTGCCTCACATGCAGGGAAACCCGTGTGGGGAAACACTGGGCTTTCAAAGCTCTTGCTAAGACTCGCTCCGTCCCCAGTGGAGCACAGCTGGGGTGGGGGGGCTGCTTAGTAAGCAATCGGGATGTAAGGGTGTCCCTCTTTTGAACGGGGACCCAAGCCCTTGTGAAAGGACGTGAGGTGGATTGGAGGGATGGCTCAACCTTTAGAAGTACTTGCTGCTCTTGCCGAAGACTCAGGGTTAGTTAGATTCCACACACCCACACGGGCAGCTCAAAAAGTGCCTGCAGTCCAGTTCCTGGGCTCAAAGGCCTTTGGCCTCTGCAGGCTTGGGCACATAGGTAGTGCACACAGTATGGCGTTTGAATGAGAATAGCCCCCAAAGCTCATGCGTTTGAACACTTGATCCTCAGTTAGTAGAGCTGTTTGGAAGGATCGGGAGGTGTGGCCTTGTTGGAGGAGCTGTGTCATTAGGGAGGGCTTTGAGACTTCAAAAGACCACTCCCAGCATGACTCTCTGCTCCTGCTTTCAGATCAGGATGTGGGCTCTTGGCTGTTTCTGCTGCCACACCTTTGATCCGTTGCCCTCCACCCAATTAAAAGCTTTCTGTAATAGGTTGCCTCCCTCACAGTATTTTATCATAACAACAGAACAGTAACTGAGACAAGTTACATACACTTAAAATGAAAATAAACATATCTTTAAAATAAAAATGCATGTCATCCAGGATGGGTGGAGCAGGAACATTAGGAATTCAGAGCATTCAAGATTATTCTTGGCTACGTTGTGAGTTCTTCTTGCCTGGGATACAGGCTCTGTCTTAAAAGCCCACTCCATCTACTATATCCTAGGAGGAGGAGGGAGAGGAGGAGAAGGAGGAGGAGGAAGAAGAAGAGGAGGATGAGGAGGAGGGGAAGAGAGGAGAAGGAAAAGAAGGAGGATGAAGAGAAGGAGGGGAAGGAGAGGAAGAAAAGGAGTGGAAGAGGGAGGAGGAGACACTGATGGTGAAGAGGATGAGAGGATTCGGGGAAGAACAGGAGGAGCAAGGGGATGAGGAAGAAGAGGAAGATGAGGATGAGGACAAGGACAAGAAAAATTCTGAAGGTGCATTCCCCATTTTTTTGTCTGTATGTCTGTCTGTCTGCAGTGGAGGTGGGGACCAGACACCAGCCCTGGTAGCACCATCGCCTTAGACTTCCTGTCCTTCAAACTCCTGAGCGATAAATTCTTGTCTCTGGTGACCCAATCTGGGATGTGTTATACAACCCTCACATTGACTTCCATGATTGTGCAATCACAAAGGTCTCCTTCTTCCTTTAGCCAAGACACACACACACACACACACACACACACACACACACACAGAGAGAGAGAGAGAGAGAGAGAGAGAGAGAGAGAGAGAGAGGGAGCGAGCTGCGGATTGTTGTCCCCATGACCATTCCCCACTGAAATCAGGCTGTTGGTCACATGGGTCCCACCTCTGTGGCTTCCTGGGAACCTGGACTCTACGATGAGAATTCCACTGCTGACCTTTGGCCCTGTCCTCTCAGGTTCCGCCGTTGCAGGATTTGAAGGTTGGGTGACGGGGTTTTGGTTGGCCCATCAGGGACAGGCAAGGGAGAATTGGGCCACATTGGGATGTTTATCTCTTTCTCACCTTCTGTGATCACTGATCGTTCTCTTGATGTCCAGCTCTTTCGGCTGCCTCTCGGCCAGAGTTCTTTCCTTCCCGCAGGCTCTAGCCTCCTCTGCCCTCCTCTGGGCAACTTTGGATTGTGTCAGAGGAAGAGTCCCTAACGCCTGTCTGTGACTCCACAGCCTCCAGCTCAGGGGCAGGCACTTTTTATATTTTTAGATTTATTTTTGTTATTTATTTATTTATTCATTTATTTATTTATTTTGAGACAGGGTTTCTCTGTGTAGCCCTGGCTGTCCTGGAACTTACTCTGTAGACCAGGCTGGCCTCGAGCTCAGAGCTCATCCTGCCTCTGGCTTCCCAGTGCTGGGCTTATAGACCACAAGGGCCTGATACTTATTCACTTATTTTATGTGTATGTGTGTGCACTAAATGCCCAGGGAGGCCCAAAGTGGGCGTCAGGTCCCCTGGAGCTGGAGACACAGATGGCTGTGAGTTGCTCTGTGGAACCTGGGAACCCATCCTGGGTTCTCTTTACTATTGAGCTATTTCTCTAGTGTGCCCCACCCCCACCCTTTCCTTCTTCTCTCCCCCACCTCAGGCCTCTCTCATTTCTCCCATAGCACTTACTGGTGTTTTGTAGACTGCCTCAGTTTATCAGACTGACCTTACACTTGTTGTGTATGGGAAGGAGAGGGTGACCTTGAACTGGTTCTCCTGCCTCCCCACGTTAAATTCTGTGACAACAGGTGCACTCCAGCCACCACATCTGACTTCACAGAGCTCCATTAATAAAATGATTTTATTTTAAATTCGAAAGTAATTTGCCGATCACCCAAGCGCAAGCCTACAAGGAGAACATGTACATAATCTAAATTTAAAAAGCATTACTTCCTGTGACCTCTAGTGTTCAGTGGTTAAAAAACCCATTTTCCACCTAGTGATTAATGAATTCATTAGCTGGCGGGACATGCAGACGTGCATTGAAATTCTGACATAAGTTTATCATACATACAATTTAAAAGTTGATCTCGGCTCTTGGGGAGAGAACTGGCTGGTTCTTTTTTTTTTTTTTTTTGTAAAGGATTCTTTTGTCTTGAGAATCATGCCCGAGTCAGTCAGAGCCATCCAGTGTGTTTGTTTTGCGGGGTAACCTGTGAGGAAGCCCCTTCACCTCACATGCGGACGGGGGAGATGCCCAGGTGGACACCTTGAACGTTTTTCCTGAGCCTTGCAGTTTGAACTTACAACAGAGAAGTCAAGGCCAGGGTCGCTTCCTTGTGGCAGTGGAGGTGGGTAGAGAGGCAAGACTGTGGTCACTGTTAGTGACCACACGAACAGTCCAGTATCAGGGTGCCAGGCTATAACCCAGAGCATCCTGGTGCAGAGGTGATTCCCACGCTCAAGCACAGCAGGCCAAATTGGCCAGCAAGGCACGGATGTGCCTACTCGGCACAGGCACACACCCAGGTGTGCAACCCTGTTCATAAAGGTCTTCTTCCTCCACCAGACCCTGGGGATGTTTCCAGAGTGCATTCTGGGACGTCAAGATCTGGCTTGCAATATGTGCAGGAGTGTGTGGTGACCAGCGTGTGTGGCTAGAATGTGTGGTGCCCAGCTTGTAAGGTCGGCAGTGCTCGGAGCCAGTATCTAGCCTTCTTTGCTTGTGTTTCCGCACCCAGTGAGTGCAGATATGTGTGAGCAATGAAGTGCAGTGCGTGCAGTGCGTGCGTGCGGGGATTTCTGCCTTGCATCCGCTTCCAAACCTTGCTCCAGCTCTGGGCTCAGCTCACTTCGAACGCAGTGGTCCAGCCCCAGGCACGGGAACAGGCCGCGGGTTACCATGGCAACAGATGCTCCTCCAACCCGGCGCCACCGAGAGCTGCTGCGGCCAAGCGTGGGGAGGGGAGCTGCACATCCAGACCGGCGACGTGGGGGAGGGGAGCCACGTCCCGGAACCGGGATAAACGGGGTGCCCTAGACACACCCCTAGGGATATTTGCAAGCCTCGGTGCTAATAGCTAACGTTATCCATTGGGCGGTGGCAGGGGTGTGCTTGTGTATGTGGAGACACCTGATGTCCCTTTGGCTGGTCATGCACCCGTCTGATAACCCGAGGTTATCACAAGCTGGGCAGTCCAGCTTAGGAACCTGCAGATCCTCCTACTGGGTCCCTACCAGAATAAGAAACGGAGGTCGATGGAGATTCTAAGCCGCTGGATAACTGGTTTGTGGGAGGACTCAATTCGAGCACAGCAGCACCTCTAGAGAGGGCTGGCCAGGTTCCACTGGGATCGAACTCAGAGAAATGCCTGTCTTTATCTGGTTCAACGTGCGGAAGTTGGGGGAGACTAATTTCCACCCAACATCCATTTATTCTAGATTGTGGGGTCCTGGCCGGCAGAACACGAAGGGCCTGAACACGCAGATTCCCCAGGCCCACCCACACTCGGATTCAGAGGTGTGTGCGCATGTCCGCAGGTGTGCAGTGTGGGTCCGCATGCATTCGTTCTGCGTGTCCTCAAATCAGAGACATCCTGGGAGCTGAGTGTGGGGAAGCAGGGGATTTCCCTGAGGGGAATGATGTCTGGGCCTTAGCATCCCGGTTCTTTTCTCTAAACCACCCGTTCACTTGGAGGCACCCTGCCGTCATCCCGGAGGCTGAGGCTGAGCAATCAGCTGCAGTAGCAGAGGTTGCTCTCGCCTATGCAGAAACTGCCTGGGAAAGGCTTTTCTGGCGTTGAGGAGCCCAGGAGCGCCACCTCCTGGCGACAGCCGGCATCATAGAGCCAACTCTGAAGGGGCGGGGCCTCTTGACAAAGGGGGCTTTCTGTGTCCCCACACGGACCACCCAAGTGGGTCCCAGGATATTTCATATGCTGCTTCCGGTTGACAGGCCAGCGAAAGGGTGGCATGCTTGTTACCTCTGCCCAGCTGTGTCCCTGTGGATGCGGGATGAGGGATGCGGGATGCGGGATGCAGGATGCGGGGCATGGCTTTGTTTCCGTGGGGTTTGTGCAGAATCCGAGCTGGGTCAGTGATACTCAGAAATTTGTGCAGAGAGACTCCCCTTCCCTTGTCTAGGAACGCACTGACTTCAGCCCGAGGCAGCCAGGATAGCCCGGGGTAACAGAGCATTCGGGACACGTTTGGATGCTGGCCCTGGGGAGGCTAATTGCCTCCCTCCAGAGCTCTCTGCGCTGGCTTCCCAGATGACAGATGAGGAGGCAGGAGCCCGGCTGCTCTGTTATGCAGTCAAAATCATATTTTAAATTCACCTTTTTTTCTACCTAAAGTTATTTATTGCCAGACCTGGCGATAACTAAATAATAATTAAAATAAACATCTTTAATTCCAGCAACTGGGAGACAGAGGCCGGTGGATCTCTCTGAGTTCCAGGACAGCCAAGGCTACATGAGGAAACCTTGCTGCAAATTAATTAATTGTGTATGCGTATGCCCCCGCCCTTGTGTGTGCACACGCATATGGAAGCCAGAGGTTAACACCAAATGTCTTCCACCTTATTTTTACTTTTTGAATCAGGGTCTCATTGTACGGCCCTGGCTGTCCTGAAACTCTCTATGTAGACCAGGCTGGCCTTGAACCCATAGAGATCTTTCTGCCTCTGACCCCCATTTGCTGGGATTGAAGACATGCACCACCACTCCTGACTACCTTTCACTTTTATTTTTAAGTTACATCTTTGCGCTCTCTCTCTCTCTCTCTCTCTCTCTCTCTCTCTCTCTCTCTCTCTCCCTCTCTCTCTTCTCTCTCTCTGTGTGTGTTCAGATTGCCACAGTGCATATGTGGAGGTCCAAGGATTCTCCTTCCACCATGTGGGGTCCAGGTATTAAACTCAGGCTGTGGGTTTGGTGGCAGGAATCGGTCTTCAGAGTGCCATCTTCCCAAGCCCTCCTCCTTATTTTTTCTGAGACAGGGTCAGTGTTTGGGTTATGGATGTGAATCACCATCAGTTTGTCTTTTGGTGCTGGAGATCTGATTGCAGGTTCTCAGGCTTGGGAAGCAGGCATCTACCCCCTTAGCCATCTCCCTGGCCCCTCAAGTTTATTTTAAAAGGAAACAGTAATATGGGTAAGTAGATTGTCAAAGGCGTTCCTCCTGAACTTCATGCAGTTGAAACAGTTGTATCGCCATCTGGGTATGGCTGTGTTGCAGGTGCAGCCGTGACCCCTGCCCCGTGCAAGAACCCTGCTTGACTCAGGAGTACCAGCCAGAAACCTTCTGCTTCCGAACAAGTGTGCTTGCAGGAGATTGGGAGGTGGGGCTTCCTCCGTGTTTTGGCGTCTGTCGCCCTGTCTCTTGGGAAACATATTTGCAACTTTAGCTCTAAAGCACCAAGGTCACCACGAGGCTTGCTTGGTTATTTGTTTGAGGCAGGCTCTTGCTATGCAGACCAGGTCAGTTTCAAACTCACCATCCTCCTGCCTCAGCCTCCTGAGAGTTAAGAATTACAGGCATGGGCTGCCTCTCTGAGTTACAATCCCTGATTTTACAGACGACGGAGTTAAGACCCACGGGAAACTTGACCAGGACCAAAAAGCCAGTGACTGTTGGCAAGGGAGTTGGCTGTTTTCTGGGTGATTCCATAGGTACCTCAGGCCTGTTCTCCATGGGGGAAGCTCAGCTCTGCAGGGAGAAACCCTCAGGTCACTCAGAGTCTGGAGTAGGAGGGGTGTCCCCTCTACCTGATCTCCATCCAGGTGGGCAGGCTCCCAGGGAGACTGAAGTGAAACCTGTGACGGGGCTGGAGCCAGCCATGGAGACGGGCTGGTGTGTGTGTGTGTGCGCACACACACACACACACCAGTGCTGGCAATAGAGGTGGGTGTGGGTTAATCTCTAGCAATCTATTTGATGTAGGGACAGGAACCTAAGAGATTCTTGGGCTGGTCCATTTCCAGGCATCCCGGCAGGGAGTTTTATCGAGCCGATCTGGTCAGGTCCCAGGTGCAAAAGTTAAAGCCATGAGCAGAAGCAGAAGATCAGGGAGGGGGACAGACATCCCCCCCCCAGGCAGTCTGTCATCTGAGGCCTGTGTCTGGTATAATCATTCTAGAGGGAGTCGGGCCAGGCCCTCACAGCCCCTCTGAAGCAGGATGGTGAGGATCTCCTGTCTACACTGCGTTGAGTACAGTCTTGGGTACCACACGTGTAGGGTGCTGCCTTTCGCTGGGTAGTGGTCAGTAATCCTCATACAAGGAATCAGCTCCAGACAGGAAGCCAGGCCTGGGGGAGCTCGTCCTTTGGAGGCCAGGCTCTCAATATGGAGATTGAACAGGCTCCCGCCCTGCACCGGAGCCAGTCACCCTGACCGTGTTTGTGCTTCCTACCTTGTATGTTTTTGCTGAGCGCTGTGGTCCGCAGACAACACTAGCTCCCTGTCAGCTCACAAAGAACCTCCTCATTCATTTTCCTTTTAGGGCAAAGCCCACCCTTGCGCCGGGACCAGCCGGCCGGCCAAAGGGGCCTACCCCCAGCAAGAATGAACCGCTTCTGCTGTGTTTGGACACTGTCTTAAGGACTTAGCTATTTATGACGCACCCCTCTGGGTCCTTCTCCCCAGAGTGGCTCCTGCAAACTGTTTGGAACTATGGGTTTCTGTCACAGGACATGTGCCTTTTTCCCAGGGTGCATTGCTGGAAAGCACCCTCTTGTGGCAGACGTGAGAAACCCAAGGTCGCAGATGCTCTGAATAGAGTCTCACAGAAGACCAGAGCACCCTCCACTGCCCAGTGTCCTACCCTGTCCAGGCTCAGCCCTACAGTGCTCCAGATGCCCCCATGTGGCCACAGGGGGCAGTGCTGTTTCCAGGGAGGGCTTGGTGGGAGGGAGAGGATTGAGGACCGGCTGACAGCTGGTTTAGAGTGGCAAAGCTGACTGGCTATAATAGCCACTGATGAGCTGACTCCGTGAGGCAGAGTGGGCAGTGGGGAATTTGGTAAGCTGGGGAGGCTGGGGGTGGGGGTGGGGCTATGCTTGTCTAGTCCAGAGTTCGACAGCTTGCTTGCAGCCAAGAGACAGCTTCTAAAAAATTCTTGGAAAAACAGGCTTTTTGGTTTGGCACAGGGTAGACAGGTGTGGGGAAGCAGAGAGGAGGTCAGAGGAGAGCCGACTGGGAGGGTCTCAGAGAGCCGGCCTTTCTGGGGTGGAGACTCTGAGCTGGAGGACACAGGCAAATACATACATGCTGTTTTGTGGTATGGTTACGGCGGCTCTGGACTAGGTGCGTCCACCCTGTGGCCCGACGAGCAGTATGCACCCCAGGATATCCGTGAGTTCTGCTAACCCAGAACCATGAACAGAAAACATGAGATTTGTTTGTGATCTTGTTTGTTTGTTTTGGTAGCTTAGTTACACCATTCTTGAGCAGTATGCACCCCAGGATATCCGTGAGTTCTGCTAACCCAGAACCATGAACAGAAAACATGAGATTTGTTTGTGATTTTGTTTGTTTGTTTTGGTAGCTTAGTTACACCATTCTTGAGTGTGAGCCTGCGAGGGTGGCTGGGAGGGGAGCCCCTTCCCACGCCTGCCTCTGGAGGGCGCTGACCTCAGGACAGAGAGGAGCTGCGGCCTCCTGCTCTGCAAGGGTCAGACCATCCAGAGGCAGGGCAAGGCTGTGTGTGCGAGGAGACATTCCTTTCCCAGGGGCAAGTGTGTGGGCGTTTGAAGAAGACATTGGTGGGAAGATTCTGACCTGTGGGCACACAGCGCTGAGCTCTGAGCGGAGTCTGCACTCTGCTCAGCGCTCTCCTGAAGTGACCTCTAGCTACGAGGACACCTCAGGAAGGGGCAGATGCTACAGTTCAGGACTCATGCATCTTTGCTTTATATCTGCAGAGGTTTTTTTTTTTTTTTTTTTTTTTTTTCTTTCTGATGATGCATGGCCGGCTCCTAAGGGGAAAAAGTCCCTTGTGAGCATAAATCGCTCAATCGATCTCGCTTCAGCCTTCTTGCCTGAGCGTTTGGGCCTTGGTGTCCTGTGCCCACACCCCTAGCCTGCAGAAGAACAAGGCCGCGGGTGTGTTCTGCTTTCTTTCTTTCTTTCTTCCCTGGTTCTGAGGATGAGCCCAGGTCCCTGTGCATGTGGGCTCTACCCAGAACCACAGCCCAGCCTGGACTGTCGTGTTCATTGTATGTCCCCAAGCCCCAGGCCCACCAGCCCAGCATTGAGTGAGCTCCTGTTTTATGTTTCTAGAAGAGTAGAATGACCTTCTGCTCTGGCCAAGGGTTGTGACTACACAGGACACAAAAACAGGCTGGTCTTGTCACTTATTCATGCTGGGATGTCCTCAGAGCGAGGCTGGCTCCTGGTGCATTCCAGAACCAGCCAACCTCGCAGTTCTCCTCAAACCAGTTCAGTTGGGGTCTGCACGGGAGGATGTCGGCAGGAGGGAGTGGGTAGCTCTGGGTAGATGATAGGGAGGCACCTGGGGGAGGGGCAGTGTGATTGTTGCAGGGATCTGATGGTCCGCAGAGATGTCCTCCAAGCCTGTGTTGGAAGGGCCCTCAGGAGTGGTTCTCTGGCTTCCAGGCTGGTTAGAGTCGCCAGATTGGTAGAATCCAGAAGCTGCTGTGTTCTGGTTCCTGAGCTGGAGGTGGGCGTGGGTGGCGTGGGGGGGAGAGAAAAGGTGAGGATCTGGGAGGGGCCCTGGGGGGAAGGAACATCAAGCTGAGAAGCAGGAATCAGAGTCCCAGCTTCATCCTTTGAGCCTTCTCTGCCTTCTGGGCCTCGGAACTGGATTAAGTGGTGGGGCATTAAATGACCTTGGCCAGACACGTTAGGACCCCCATCAACAGTGCCACCAAGTGGTGCTGACTGCTGAGCCGGAGAGCGGACCCTAGGGAAGACAGAAAGTCCAGTGAGAGGAGAGGATTGGATCTCAAACTCCTCTGGCTAATGGAGGACCAGGGGTCCCCGCTGTTCCCGTGAGTCCCTAGGCTACTCTCCCCCCCCCCCCGGGGGTGTATGCAGTGACCTGGTTGAAGGCTTGCAAGCTCACAGGCATGGACTCAAGCAGAGGGGTGTCCCTGCCTCACCTGATCGGAGCATGGGTCTCAGAACGTCAGGGTGCCCGTCGTTGGGCTCGGGGACAATGCCCAGCAGCTGGCACATGAGCTCATACACATGGACGCTCTCAAAGGGTTCCACCTCCAGGCCTGCCTTGAAGCTGGGACCCACGGCCCGGAAGATGGTCTTCATGTCCATGTCTTGGTTGTTGAAGCCATGCTCGCCATTGTTGAACTGGACATTCACTCTCTGGGGGGAGGGGGAGGGGCAGGGGTCATGAATGGGGGCCGCAGAGCCCTCAGTTCCTCCCTCTCAGTCTTTCCCAGCCTCCCCGTGGGTCGGCTCCCAGGTCGGCAGACGACCTTAGGGGAAATTCGCAATGTGCCGTGAGAGAGGTTCTAGGATCATATTAATTCTGAGACCCCGAAGATGGAGCCCCAGTGACTGTGGACCACGTGGTGATCCCGTGACAAAGGTGGAGGTGTCAGCCTGAGACCACAGTCCAGGGTGCCTGCCCATTGGAGCTATTTCTTCAAGGATCCGGGGTCTGGTGTGGCCTCTGTTTCCTTTCCTTCCCCCACACCCTTGACCTGTGCCACACTTGAGCCTGGGCTTCCCACACTTTACTAAGCACACACACACACACACACACACACACACACTCACATACACACACTTATATAGTCACACACTCCATACTACACACACTCACACATACTCCTACACACACACACCGCATCACAACCCACTCTCTCTCATACACATACACACTTATACACTCACACACACCATACTATACACACTCACACATACTTATACACTCATACCACATCACAACACACTCTCTCTTTCTCACACACACACATACACACTTATACACTCACACACACCGTACCACACACACTCTCACACACACTTATATACTCACATACACCGCATGACACACACACTCACATACACACTTATACACTCACATAAACCACACCATATACACTCTCACACACACTTATACACTCACATATATCACATCACACACACACACATATACACCACACACACTCACACCCCACATATCCCCCACACACTTACACACACTCACACACACCTCACACTCACACAACACTCCTGCTGTACAGTGCTGAGTGTGCCCCTTGGGTGGCTGACATATCACACCAGGGGCTAGATAGAACAGGGGGTGGGGGGAGCACCCACAGGCCGCAGCAGCCCACTGACCCCGTGGATGACGTAGCCGAGGTCACTGTACATGAGCAGGGGTGTGATCCTGGGGTGGTTTGCGTAGTGAAAGCTCTTGGGGAAGTCCTCCTTCTTGTACACATGCAGCCTGGGGTGAGCGTCCTTGAGGACACTGTACACCTTCTCCATCATCCCCTCCTTGGGGATCAGCATCCCGTTAGGCCCATAGTCTAACAGCTGGAACGCGATGTCCCGGAAGGTGAAGTTGGGGAACTTGTGGAACTCGATCAGGTCGCTGGCGTTCTTTTGGACGGTTGTCATGCCGTGGTCCGATGTGATGATCAGGTTGAGGCTGTCCGTGAGGTGGTGGCGCTTGATGCTGTCCCGGATGTAGCCCACGGTCCTGTCTACCTGTTTCACCATGTTCTTCCTCTCCTGGGACTCGGGGCCATACCTGTGGCCGGTGGAGTCTGGCTCTCCAAAGTAGAGAGTGACCAGGGACACGTCATCCTCCGTGAACCACTTCATCACGGTGTCCACGTTCTGTCTCCACTCCGTCTCGTTTTTGTAATTGTGTAGTGAGCCCTCCTTCCGGCTCATGGTCACAGCCTCTCCTTGGTAGGTGACGTTCCCACCGGGGTAGAAGAACGAGCCGGCTTTTAAGCCCTGCAGAATGAGGGCTGTAAGGTCCAGGGCTCCTCATCTCATCTTGCCCCCTTACCTGAGCCCTTCTGCTTCTCTGTCTGAGCTCCCTCACCCTCCCTACCCACTGTCTCGAGGCCTTTTGTACTCTGAGATGGACCCTATCTCACAGATCGGGGCAGGCGCGACTCATCCACAGGACAAGCACCCGTGTCTTAAGCACTAACGGAGGCCAGACGGGAAATGCCCCCCCATGCTATGCCTTTAGCTCCCTCAGGGCCCATCTATCCTCGGCTTCTCTTCACTGGCCTTCTTCCCTGTCCACTTTGTCCTGTGAGCCTGCCATCTTCCCATAATTCCTTGCTGCCTGTCCTATCTGTGCTTGTTCATATAAGTGCATGGTTCCTGTCCAGTTCCCACCCACTCCCCGTTTTCTCTGTGGGATGGCGCATCAGGGGAGGCTGAGTTCTCACATTAGAACTGCAGCTGAAGGGGCGAGGGCACCGTAAATTGGGGCGACTCCTGGTCTCAACGCTGCACCCCCGCTTCTGTTTAATCTTTGGCTCTTTAGTGTCCACCTGCCCAGTGGTGGACCTGGAAACAGATAAAGGCAGTTCCCCCCCAGCATTTCCTTACCGCATCAGTTATCTACTCTGTGTGAACTCCATCCTAGCCTGAGGGCACGGCCTGCAATCTCCCCCACTCCCTCCTCCCTCCTCCCTCCTCCCTCCTCCCTCCTTCCAGTGTCTCTCCTTCACTCCTTCCTTTTCATCATCTTCCCTGCTTTCTTGATGATAGGGTCTTGCATAGCCCAGGCTGGCCCCACACTCACTTGAACTCCTGATCCTCCTGCCTCCACGCCCCAAGTGCTGATTGCAGGCGTGAGCTACCGCACCCCGCTTTCTCCAGCACCAAGGCGAGAACCAAGGGTTTCATAATGCCAGGTAAGCAAACCTTAGCCAACCCAGCGCCATCCTTAGCCCTGGTCTCTCTTTCTTTGATGGAACAGAGAAAGCCCAGGACACACAGGCCTCGGACCACAGCTGAGCCCTGATGGCCGCCTGCAGGGTCCTCCCCAGCCCCCTCCCCAGTGGCCTTCTTGCTGGGAGGCCAGGATGCCTGTGCATGACCTCACTTGGTCGTGGCCTCAGTCTCTTCCCCATCTTACCTGCCTCTGGGCTGTGATCCAGATGGGTATGCTGCCGTTGTCCCACCACTCCTGGATGCCAAGCGTGGTGTGGTAGGGCAGTCTCACCGTGGTGGTGGTATTGTAGAACATGTTGTGAACTACCCCGTGGTTCTCGATGTATTTGCCTGAGCGGGGAAGCAGAGGGAGGGGCAGGGCATGTGGGAAGCGAGCCTAGGCAAGGGGCTTGTGAGCTCACGCTCACCGATCACCAGGAAGCCCCGTGGCACTCCATTCTCTTGGGACAGCATGGAACAAGTCCTTGACCTGATGCCACCTGCAGAGGACAACTAAAAGCCCCTTGTCTGGGCTCTCAATCTTACTTGGAGGGTCTCCCCAGAGCAATGACCTCTCACCTTTGACTAGAGTGCCTCCCCTCTGCCACCTGATGTCTCAGGCCCCCTCCATCCCCAAGGCCCATCCTGAGGCTGACACTCACCGGTGACCAGTGTAAAGTGGCAGGGGCTCGTCAGGGTGACAAAGGCAGGAGTCATGTACTGGGCTTTCACTCCTTCCTGAGCCATGGAGTCCAGGTTAGGGGTGTCCACGTCTTGGTCATAGTTCCAGCGGAATCCATCAAAGGACACGAAGAGTAACTTATGCTGCCTTTGGACAGGGGCCCCAGAAACACACGCCAGGAGGATGGCCAGAGCCACGGAGAAGAGGAAAGCTGAGTGTCCCATGACTGGCTCTCACACGAGTAGGTGGCACAGATAGCTCAGACCAGGAGTGGAGCAAACTCCCAGGGCCAGACAGGCCTTTTATCCTGTGCATGTTCAGAGATGGGTGGTTACCGGCCTAGACTTTGCACCTGAGGGTGTGTGTGATACTGTGATACTGTGATACTGTGATACTGTGATACTGGCGTGGCTTCTGTCTCTAACGGAAGCCCCTGGTTGTCTGTCCTTGCTTGTCCTTCCATCCTTCAGTGTCCTTCCCAGGGAAGAGTGGGCCCTTGGGCTCAGAGCCTAGAAGGTTCTGGAACCCCAGTCTGCACGGCAACTCCCAGATCCTCTGATGTCGGAGAACCCATCCAGGGCAGGGTGAATGGGCCTCTGTCATAGGATTTCCTTGCTGTGAAGAGACACCATGACCACAGCAACTCTTACAAAGGAAAACACTTAACCGGGGCTGTCTTACAGTTCAGAGTTTAGTCTCATATTGTCACGGCAGGAAGCAAGACAACATGCAGGCAGACATGGTGCTGGAGAGGCTGTCGAGAGATCTACACCCTGCTTGGCAGGATGCAGGAAGAAAGAGCCACTGGGCGTCTGAAACCTCCTGTGACTTCCTCCAGCAAGGCCACACCTCCTATAATGCCACTCGCTTTGAGTGTGTAGGGGCCGTTCTCATTCAGACCACCACAGCCACCTCTCCATCCACTGATGCTAGAAGGCCTTGGTGGGGCGTGTGTGCCTAGGCGAGCTGGGAGAGGGCACGTGTGATCAGCTTCCCAGGCCCAGGCCTGCACTGAACCCAGAACCCCAAGTCCTGCCCACAGGGCATCCCAGCCTGGGCTCCTTCACCTTGCTCTTGTAAGGAGCTCTAGGGTGTGGTGAATCAGACACGGTGGGGGTGGCGGCGGAGCCGGGGTAGATGTTCAGAGTCAGACATGGAGGGAGTGTGGGTGAGAGGCAGCATATTGCAAGGCGTGCAGGTTTGGAAGAAAGAGTAGGAAACAATTGAGGTGAGTCCGTGATGAGCACGTCCCAAACTGCAGATCCACCAGCAGCCTTCCCCGACTCCTCGTAGACACAAGTCAGCAAGCGATGACCCCGTACGGTGTGACACGGAGCCATCGGAAGCCTCCACAGAGGTACACTAGCACCCACAGGGCGCAGGATCCTTCTCCTCAGACTTACAGAGACGCGATCTCTGAATCCTTCTCAGACATCAGATTTGGGGATGCTTCTGTGTATTGGAGTCAAGCTGAGGACCTTGGGTTGGCACAACACCAAGGAACTGGGCTCGGAGCGGTGGCTCCTTCCCTGGCAAGGAGATACTTGTGAGAGGCAGACAGGAGTGGGTGCCGGCTGAGGAGGCACTGTGGGCTGCTCAGGAGGACACACAAGGCTTTCAGGCCCACTAGTCCTGCTCACAGCCCCGAGGATTCCTGTGAGGACAGTGCCACTGGCTGGGACCTAAAAGATGCGGTTGATAGGGACAAGGAGGGGTGGACAGGAAGGTGAGGGAGTCTCCTGAGCTCGGAGATGGGGTGGGGTGGGGGGGGCCTTCAACGATCTGTAGATTGTGGAGGGGTCAGGGCCTTACACTAGGCGGAACTTTCAAGCTACATGTAAATATTCTTATACTATATATTTTTTCAATGGCAAGGTGGTTACCTAGGAGAAAGACCCCATATTCCAGCATCCCAAGCAGTGAGGTTTAGGCCATGAGACATCATTCTGACCAATAGGATGGAAGCAGTAGGCACTCGCTAGTTCTCAGCCTGTAGCTGAGAATTGTCCGGCCGACTGTCTGTCTCTGCCTGCCTGCCTGTTTGCCTGCCGTTGTCTGTCTCTGACTCTGTCTCTGTCTCTGCCTGCCTGCCTGTCTGTCTGTCTGTGTCTCTGTGTCTGTCTGTCTCTGCCTGCCTGCCTGCCTGTCTGTCTGTGTCTCTGTGTCTGTCTGTTTCTGCCTGCCTGCCTGTTTATTTCTGTCTCTCTGTCTCTGTCTCTGTCTCTGTCTCTGCCTGCCTGCCTGTCTGTCATCTATCAGACAAGAGGATGAAGACCCGTGTGGCTGCTCTCTTGCATTTATCCGTTCTCTGTCCTTCTACATCCCCTGGATGAGTACCCACCCTGTTCCCATTAGGCCTGGCTGCTTCTGCTCTGACAGCCCCAAGAAGCCCGGCACTTCTTCACTTTACAAGCTCTTAACTGCCTTCCTGGGCCGGAAAGTGGTGTTGGGTCCCCTGGAACTGGAGTTACAGAGGGTTGTGCACTATCGTGTGGGTGCTGGGACCCAAACCCTGGTCCTCTGCAGAGCAGCAAATGCTCTTAGCTGCTGAGCCAACTCTCCAGCCCATTTTTAAATAAACAAAATATTTATTTATTGGCTGATTGATTGGAGACAGGCTCTTACGTATCCCAGACTGGCCTTGAACGTACTGTGTGGCTGGGGATCGTGTTGAATTCCTGATTCTCTTGCTTCTACCTTCCACACGCTGGGATTATAGACATGCACTGACGCGCCCCGTTTATGTGCTGTTGGGGCCTTGAACCCAGGCCTCCCTGTATACTGTGCCAGCACTCTGTTAAGTGAGCCACATCCCCAGTCATGTAAAGCTTTGATTTTATGAGAGTTTTATGGTATGGAAAAATGGTCCAGTCAGTATGAGACAACCCCACTCCTCTGAACGCCTCTCCCACATCCCTGCACTGTGATACATTTGCATGTTAGCCATGTTGATGAGTCGCTCTGTTAACCCATGCCTGTACTTTATTGAGGTTTCCTTAATCTTTACTCAGTGTTCCCATCGGTCGAACATTCCACGGCCCGTGCCCTCATTCCTCCTGTGGTCCTGGGGCTCCCGGCCAGGGCCTGTGTAGAATTGCTACATTGTTGAGAGGGCGTGGGGAGGAAGCACAGACAGGAGAGTGTCTCATTACAGAATCCGCTTCAGTCGCAGACACAGCATCCCAGCAGGCTCTGACTCACCCAAGGTCACCGCCCCAGGGAGGGTCAGAGGAGCCCCTGCAGCCTCGACTGTCTTTGGAGCAAGGTCCCTATATGGTACCGCGCTCCGAGACTGGGGCACTGCTTGGAAAGGGTGGTGCTCACGTTGCTTTGAATGTCTGTGGGGATGCTTGCTCCACGCTTATCTATCTGGTCATTCTTTTGTATCTGCGTGGACCCTGCCTTTGTGGTCTCCATCTCTTTGCCATTGATAACTCAGATGTGGCCACCAAAGGCTCTGATGGTGGCCCCTGTATCCATTTCACAATTCTACTGTTCATGCGTGTGAGTGCATGGTGCATACGCACCTGCATGCATGTACCTATGCTGTATGTTCGCCTGTATGACACATATTGCATATATAATGTATATATTTGCACATATACACACATATATACATATGTATATACACACACATATATACGCATACATACACACATGTACATGCACCTCTGGCTGGTGTGGATATTTGTTTATATATTCACATTCATATGTACACATGTATGCACGCATGTCCTATGAATATGTGCCTATATTTATGTCTGACATGAGCATGTATGCATGCATGAATGTTTATATATGCATATATATGTATAGGCGGGTGTGCATGTTTCACACACATGTACATAAGGAACACACCCTTATTCATACTCTTGATGCAAAAAAATCTCACCTCAAAGGAGGATAACAGAGAGTTTATTCTGGAGCCAAATTTAAGTGGCTGTGGCCTGCAAACACAGATTTATGCTAACGTTTTCCAATGCGAAAGCAGATTCATCAAGTTTTTATAGTAACAGACAAAGTCATAAGTCAAGATGCCTTGTAAAATACATTGGTTGGTATATCAGAGCGGGGGTGGGGGTGGGGGTGGAGGGGCGCATCACCGCGAAGATGAGACATCTTAGTTACAGACCTCAGGTGCTGTCTGATGAAGTCTAGCTTTTGGGCTGGCAGAAGCTGGCAGGCTGCTGAGTTAGCGCTCTCCGAAGGTTTTGTCTGCCATTCCTAGAATGTTAGGTCTGCTGCAGAGGCAGGCTGGTTAGGGACTAAAGAGAGCCTAGGTTAAGTCGTAATTGGGCTCTGAACCTACCCATATTACTGATTCAGGTCAGTCAGTCCTTGCAGATGTAGTTTCTTTCCAAGAATTCTCATATGCACACACACATACACACACACACACACACACACACACACAAACACATGCACGCTCACATATGTCTTACATACATGTATACAGGTGTGTAAGACATACACCTGTGCACACGTGTATATGTGTGTGTGTGTTCCTCACTCTCTGGCATGCCCAGGCCCATATGATTCATGCTGACCCAGACACCTCCAGCCCCTGTCTTAGACTCAGGCATGTTTAGAGAAACCAGACCCAGGTCCAGGCTGCTCTTTGCCTCCAGCGGTGGCACCTTGAAGTCACGGATCTCCTCAGGTAGCCAGGCCTTCAGTTTAGTCAGCAGGTGTGAGCCTGGAGAAGCAGGGCCCTGTGCTACTGTGGGTGTGGCGCCTGTGGCACACCGTCCTGGGGGCATCTCGGCTGCACTCCTGCTTTTCCCGCCGAGGATCTTTAGTGCTCTAAGACCTGATCCCAGTGCCCCTTGGTCTTGTGTGTCAGTTCTGTGAAGCCAAGCCACACATGGACTAGGGTCTGAAGAATCACCTCACTGCTAATGGCTGACGGGGCTTGCCATCCCTCAGGCCCAGCTGTCCTGGCAGCACCCTGTTCTCTACAGTACGTGGTGACTATAAATGATTGTATCTCTCCCATGAGGCCGAGCAGCGCAGTCCTCAGCTCCTGGCCAAGGCCTGACACAAGGCAGGCCTTTAGGAGAGGGTGCTCGAGTGTTTCTGCATGGCACCCAAGTGGTCCCATCTGGACTGCTCTGTTCTCGCCTTCTCTGGTGCAGTTGGGCCTGAGCTGCCAGGCGTCCTGGTGACAGGGAGTAAGCCTGTTGGACACATCCTTGATCAGGACGGCTCCCAGACTCCAATGTCCTCTGGAGGGTGTGTGTGTCAGGGGGGAGGTATCATGGTTGACAGTTTGCTTTAGGACACAGAGGCAGCAAAGCAAATGGACTGTGTAACGTAGCTGGAGTAGAAAGTCCCCAAGGGGAGAAAAATCCTGGACCTTGAGAGAGACAAATCCCATGTTATTCCAGACAGGGTCTAGGACGTGCTGTCACTCTGAATGTCCTTGGGGGAATTCCTGTGGTGCAGAGGGCGTTGCCAGGGACTGTTCTTGCTTCTGGAACAGGAGTCTGGGGACAGCAGGGCTTAGCAGGGACAACAGGTCCCAGCTCATCCCTGTGCTCTGGGAACCAGACCATGCTGTTATCAGGGGGGCTGTGATTTCATCACCATGGTTTTGGAGAGATCCGTGGGGAACGTGGGGGAAGCAAGCGGTTCCTCCCCCACTCCAGGCTACCGAACTGCTGGGGTGGATCTAAGAAAGCTATTGTCCTCCTCTCTGCCCCCCCCCATACCATCCAGGCTGGCTCCCGTGGCCAGAGCCCCGGGGGTGGCTCTCTGATTGCCAGGCACTGACTGACCTTTGCACCGTGAGGTTTTATTAGTGGCCTTCCCACTTTATCAGCAGCTTGCCTTTTATTGCTTCTGAGGGGCTTTATCTCGGCTGCCGTTGCTTCTCCTCCCGGAGAAATGAGGATTAATATCTTAACAGGATTATGTGCTGTGGGCTCACCGTCTATCCAGGGACACAGGGTGCTCCCTCCTCCCTCTCCGTCCTCACCCACCTCGGGTCTTCTTGGCTGGTTTTCAGGGAGCACAGCCACAATTGATTGGGACACCTGTGATTGGTGGGGTGTGGATGGGTGCCTCTTGGTTTCAGACTCTGGGATGTGTGTGTGTGTGTGTGTGTGTGTGTGTGTGTGTGTAGGAATGGGTGTGTGGGGGGACAGGGGTGTGGGGAGGGCCAGGCTGGACTCTGAGCACAGGATGAGGTTTCTCCAGGGTTGGGACTTGGAGCTTGACCCTGAGGAGTGAGGGGCTTGCCCATTGGTTACTCGGGGTTAGGACCACAGGGAGGGTGCTGGCTCTCTGCCTCCATCTGTAATGGTGTTATTCTGAGACAGCATCTGACGTAACCTGCCCTGGCTTTGAACTTACTGTAACCGGGGATAGCACTGAGCGTCTGGCTTTCCCGCCTCTACCTCAGAGTGCTGATATTTCAGGCAGGAGCCACTGTCTTAGTCAGGGTTCCTATCCCTGCACAAACACCATGACCAAGAAGCAAGTTGGGGAGGAAAGGGTTTATTCAGCTTACACCTCCACATTGCTATCCATCACCAAAGGAAGTCAGGACTGGAACTCAAGCAGGTCAGGAAGCAGGAGCTGATGCAGAGGCCATGGAGGGATGTTCCTTACTGGCTTGCTTCCCCTCCCTTGCTCAGCTTGCTTTCTTATAGAACCCAAGACTGCCAGCCCAGGGATGGCACCACCCACAAGGGGCCCTCCCCCCTTGATCACTAATTGAGAAAATGCCCCACAGCTGGAGCTCATGGAGGCACTTCCTCAAGGGAGGCTCCTTTCTCTGTGATAACTCCAGCTTGTGTCAAGTTGACACACAGAACCAGCCAGTGCAGCCCCTATGCCCGTTTCATATGGCGGCTTTTCTTCAGCTGCCCGGAGCACCTCGTGAAGGCAGCTGTCACTAGGGGACACTGGTTAACCCGGGGTAGCCTCGTCTCTGTGTTTTGACTCCGTGATATGTGAAGACCTCCATCCCCAACTAGTTCTGCCACCAGCTCTGGGGGCAGGACATGGACGTATCCTCTGGGGGCCTCCTGTACCTCAGAACTAGAGAACAGCTTTTACCTTTCCAGAAACTTCTTTGTGCACACCTAGAGTTCACGGTCTGTAAGTTCCCATGCCCTGTGTTTGTGCTGTAGCTGCCCTGGATTAGGCTTGGCTCCTCACAGCTGGGGAGGATGGCTTCAGGAATGAGTGCAGCCTGGGCTACATAGTGAGTTCCAGGAGGCCATCGTGGGCTACAGAAACAAAACAAACCAATAAAATACTAAAAGAAGAGAGGGCGGCTAGAGAGATGGTTCGGCCATTAAGAGTGATTGCTGGTTTTCCTGAGGATTCAGGAAGTTCAGTTTCCAGCACTCCTGGGGCACGGTGGCTCACAACTGCCTGTGACTACAGTGTCAGGGTATCTGACACCCTCTCCTGGCTGCCTTGAGAACCTGCGTCGTCATGTACACACACACACACACACACACACACTAAAATAAAGAGTAGAGAGCCTAAGTGTAAACGCACACTCCTGCAGGAGGTTGTGATTTAGTGGGGTGTGTGTGTGTGGGAGGTGTGGGGTGGGGGTTTGGGGATGGGGGTGGGGGCTGCTGTGGACACGGGTTTGAATGAGTGGTGTTGAACTGGGGGAATCTTAACTCACACAAGGACCAGAAGGTTTCTTGATTCACTGGCCACAGAAATCAGCTCAGAATGGATGGGAGACTGGGAGTCCATCCCAAGACTAGATGATGATGAGAACCAAACGTGACACTCCTCAGGACATTCGTGGGAAATTTAAACAAAATGAACCATCTCTTCTATCACAGGATTAAACAAAACAAAACTCCACTAAAAAGTTAAATCGCAAGGAAACCACTGGGCAGAAATTCAGACTTCTCAGGGTCAGCACTTCTTGAAATCAAAATATGTGCTCAAGTTTCATTTCTCCCTAGAAACCACGCCCCTCTGTGTTGGCCAATCTGGTAAGAATGTGAGGCTGAACTCTGTCTGCTCGAAGCAAGGCACAGGACCCCTCAGGTGAGGAATCAAAGCCCATCAGAACCTGCTGGGTTTGACACGAGATCACAACTTTTTGCAGAAAAAGATTTTTTTTCTGTCTTGATTTTTGGATGAACTACTTTGGATCGTGTGGACATTTTCTTGAGACTCCAGACCCATCATGATACACTGCAGTGGGGAAAGAGTTTTTAATAAGACTGCTAAGTACAGGAAGCGAAAGCAAAAGCAGAAAAAGCGGGAAGGCAGGAAAGGGACACTTAGAGTGAAGAGGGACTTGCATGGCGGGGCTGGGGGTGGGGTGTCATGAGGCTATCTCCAGAACTCATCAAGATACACAAAAGATAAAGTGAAATCGCTGCTGGGTGGGATCCAGACCTCATTAAAAAATGGGCAGTGGCCAGCCATGGTGGCCCACACCTTTAATCCTAACGCCGAGGCAGTACTGTCTCTGTGAGTTTGAGGCTGGCCTGCTCTACACACTGAGTTCCAGGCTATCCAGAAATATACAGAGAAACTCTTTGAAAGGGAGGGAACCCCAACATGTCTCACTACCAGGGAAATGTAAATTAAAACTACAAAAAGATACCTCATTCTGGGGAGGGTGGCTGTCCTCAAAGATCTAGGTAACAGGTGTGTGGGTGGGAAGAGCTTCCAGTTTACCTAGCTTAATTGGATGTGTGTGTGTGTGTGTGTGTGTGTGTGTGTCTCATGATGGATGTGAAGGAAGGCCTGGGGAACAGCAGGAGCTGAGAGCAGTGCTATTGCACTTTTCCCATGATGCTGCTTGGTCTGCGTCCTTGTGCTCAGACTGTGAAGAGTGTATGAGGCCTCCTGCCCTTCCACCTTCAGGGCATGTGGCCTTTGATGTCCCCTAGAATCTTTCCTCTGGGGTTGCTCATGGGTACTGTTCCCTGGTTCCACTGTCAGGAGGTGAGAAAACCTCCACTTTGACTTCTGCTGCTGAAAATCCCCCTTAGGATCTCCAGAGCTGGCCCCTGGTCCAGGAGGCCACATCCCTCTCCTTCCTTCCTTCCCTCCCTCCCTTTCCCTTCCTTCTTTTCTCTCCCCTCCTCCCACCACATGGATGTCAGCTCTCAAGCATTCCTTGACTCCATCTGCCCCCTCCTCAGGGTCGCACTGACCCTAAGACGCATGGCAGGTCCTGGTAAGGAGATACTCATCAGTCTAATGGCCCTGGGATGCCACATTTGCTGGACTCACCCGTGTGGGTGTCAGTTCCTAACTGCTTGCAGTGGAGCCTTGTGTGAGGCCACCGTCTTCTGGGGCTCTCCACTCCCTGCATCTGTGGGTTCCCTTTCCCCCTCTGAGCCTGCTGAGGAGAGGCCACCTAACGTCTGGGCCTCAGCGTTTCAGCTGTCCATTCCCCTCTGCATCTCTGATACTCCAGGGCTGGGACCTCCATGCCCCGTACCGTGCACTTCGGAAGACTCAGAACCAACTTTGCTGGCCTTTCCCCAGGTGTCTTGCCATGGTAGCTAAGCAATGAGGGTTGGTTGTGGAGGGCAAGACGGGCAGGGATCATTCAGGGGGCAATGATCAGAATCTGAGGAGTGTCCAGTTATCTTTGCAAGTGCAAGGCACGGATGGTGGGGAGGATAGGTGGAGCGGGAGTGTCTGGTGTTGGCTTTGCCTGAAGGCCACAGGTTCTCTGGGTCCTTCTGAGCCCTATGAGCAAGGAGAGACAGTGAAGATACATTGTTTCCCTGGAATCTTGGAGAAGATACATTGCTACCCTGGAATCTTGGAAAAGATACATTGTTACCCTAGAATCTTGGAGAAGATACATTGTAACCCTGGAGTCTTGGGGGGGGGATACATTGTTACCCTGGAGTCTTACCCCCAGAGACTCTGGACCAGCTATCTGTAGAGGTATCTGTATCTTTACAGCTTGTTGGCTGTTACTTTGCGTCCCAGTAAAGCAAAGGAGCTGAGCTGGGACAGATAAGCAGCTACCTTTGGCTTACCTTGTGTAGATAAAGGGTGGCCAGCCCATCACTGAGCCATTTCTGTCACTGTGGGAGGAGAGGGTTCCTTTGGGGAGATTCTTGGGTAAAGAAACATCCTTCACCTTGGCCTCGTGGTCATCCTCACAAGCCTTCTTGTTGACAACAGGCAGTCAGTTAAGCGGGACATCCTGTAGGATTGGGGTGTCAGGGGAGATTGACGTGACAGGAGACTGAGCTGGGTTACAGGTGCATGAGACTGAGAACCTTCACACCCACCTTCCTCCCTGCAACCACGGATCTTAGTGGTCTGGGTCCGACAGATTGTAAGGGAGTGTGAGGTGACCATGTCCCCGTAATCCTGGGTCCTGAAGGCATATGCCTTCCTAACGGCTGAAGTGATGACAGCCAGTTTCCCATTTGTGTCTGTTCCAAGTGAGCCAGTCCCGCGAACCCACTCTGCTTCTTTGTGGGTTCTTCCTCTGTGAAGGGCAAGGAGAGAGACACAGGCTGGCTTCCTGCTAGGGAAGGGGCTGGGGTGAAAGGGACGGCTGCCTCCCTCAGCAGCCATGGGCAGATTAGCGCAGGCTTGGACCCTTCAGGCAGGGAAGTGACTATCAATGTCGCCCGGCCCGTGGGCACTCTGCCTGCAACAACTCTCAATTCCAGGCTATAGCTGTGTCCCTCCCCCCACCCCACTCCCCACAGTGGCTGCAGAAACAGCTTTTCTAACGGACACTGTTTTTGCTAACTGTGTCCCACCTGTTCCTGTGAAAGATGAGGGCGACACTGTGGTGCTGAGTGTGCCTGGTGCCAGAGTCACAGCTTGCGCTATCCCACGGGCCCACTGACTTTCTGTCTAATGGGGTCGCCTGCCATGACCTTCGTGAGGAATATTTAATAAAGAGACGCAACCCTTCCCTCCCTCCCTCCCTCCCACCCTCCCATGTTCCCACACTCCATCTCTACTTCTTCCCTTCTTCCTAACCTTTTTGTTTGTTTGTTTGTTTGAGACAGGGTCTTACTATGTTGCCCAGGCTTGCCTTGAACCCCTGGACTGAAGGATCCTCCTGCTTCTGTCTCCAATACACCATCATCCCCTTACCCCAGTTAAACGCTGCTTTTCTTTTCCATTGACTTCCTCATGCAGACTAGCTAGAATTTCTGTTCAAAGAAACCACAAATTAAAAAAAAAAAACAAACTTTCCTTGCCAGTTACAGTTATAGAGCTACCCTGAAATACAGTTCAAATGAGGTAAACCTAATTGTGTGTGTGTGCCCATGAATGCGTGTGCATGTATATGTGTGTGTGTGCATTTGCATTTGTGTGCTTGTGTATGCATGCATGTGTGTGTGAGAGTATCTGCGCGATGCATGTGTGTGAGTGCATATTGTGTGGATGTACACACACCAGAGTACATGCATGTGGAACTCAGAAAAGCCTTGAGTGTTGGTCCTAGTCTTCTGCTTTGAGACAAGGTCCTTCTGCAGTTTTCTGGTTTGTTTCATCTCCTGGTAGGGCTGCTGGAATCACAGATCCGCACTACTGCTGCTTTGTGTGGTTTAGTGTGGGCTCTGGGAATCCCTTTGCTTTTCTCACTGAGCCACGCCCCCAGCCCCCTTGACAGCTTTTCTTAAAAAAAAAAAAATGTTGGGAGCATGGAGAGATGGCTCAGCGTTTAAGAGCACTGACTGCACTTCCAGAGGTCCTGAGTTCAATTCCCAGCAACCACATGGTTGTGTCATAACCATCTGTAATGGGTCTGATGCCCTCTTCTGGTGTGTCTGAAGAGAACAATGGTGTGCTCATATGCATAAATAAATAATGCTTTAAAAACTTGTTAATTTTTGTATGTGCACATGTCTTACATATATTCCATGGTGTGTGTGTGTGTGTGTGTGTGTGTGTATGTGTGTGTGTGATCTCAGGCATTTATTCCCCTTCCACTATATGGGCCCTGGGCTGGAACTCAGGCTGTCAGGCCTGGTGGCCAGCTCTGAGCCGTGCACACCTTGACTGACATTTCTAAGGAGAGCTTTGAGCATCCTGGATATTTCCAATGGAATTGTTCCCTAGTTTGCTTTTCTATTGCTGCGATAAACACTGTGGCCAAAAGCAACTCGGGGGTGAGAGGTTTATCCCATGTCACTCTTCCATCACTGAAGGAGGTCGGAGCAAGAGCTGGAGGCAAGAACCAGAAGCAGAGACCACAGAGTGTGCCTAGTGGTTGATACCGCCCACAGTGGGCGGGGCCCTCTACGTCAATCAGCAATCAAGAAAAGACCCTAGAGCTGTGCCCGCAGGCCAGTAGGATGGAGGTAACCCCCCCCCCCCCGCACCCCCCCCCCTTTGAGATTTCCTCAGGTAACTCTAGGCTGTGTCAAGGTCAGCTGAAGCTAACCAGGAGTCCAATGTCTTCAGAACACACATGCGTGTCACCTGTGTTTGGATTATCTATTCCCTAATCATCCTCTCTCTGGCCAGAGGTTTCTGAGGTGACACCAAGGGCCGGTCTTCTTTGACAGTGGTGTTTGTCTGTTTAGAAAAGTATTCATTGCCGGGCGGTGGTGGCGCACGCCTGTAATCCCAGCACTTGGGAGGCAGAGGCAGGCGGATTTCTGAGTTCGAGGCCAGCCTGGTCTACTGAGTGAGTTCCAGGACAGCCAGGGCTATACAGAGAAACCCTGTCTCGGAAAAGAAAGAAAGAAAAGTATTCATTCACATCTTTTTGCACATCTCCCAGGTTGGGTGCTCTGAAAACCATGATAGCTAAGAGAATCTGGGTGAATTCAGGTGAGAAGATAGAGTCTCAAGCATGCTATGCAGGTGTTCTTCCACCAAGCCACACCCTCAGCACAACAGACTGAGGTTTCTAGCGCACAGACTTCTACAGGGAAAAGGCTCAGAAATCCCAAGACCGAGAAAACCCGGAGCCGAGAACAGAATGGCTTTGTTCATTTGTGACATGTCCACCAGGTGGCGCTGTCCAGCCATCTATCCTGTGTCCAGGCTTTAGAGGATCACCCCTAGGCCAAGGCTATTAGAAGATTCCCCCCCCCCCCTTTTTATACTGGCCCATATGCTCTTGCCAGACTGAAACTCCTGGGGAGCAGAGGGTCACTTGCGACCTTTAGGGGGCTTGGGTTTCATTTGGTGAGCCAGCTTCGCTTCCCCTGGCTCCCCTAGGCATGCTCTTGGTTTTTCTTTTCTTTTTTCTTTTCTTCTTTCTCTTTTCTTTCTTCCTTCTTCCCTCCCCTCCCTCCATCCCCCTTCCTTTCCTTTCTTTCTTTCTTTCTTTCTTTCTTTCTTTCTTTCTTTCTTTCTTTCTTTCTTTCTTCTTGCTTAAAACATATTTATTAGCTGGGTGTGGCAGCTCACACCTTCACTGCACCTTTAATCCCAGCACTCAGGAGGCAGAGGCACATGGATTTTTGAGGGGCAGCCTGCTCTACAGAGAGATTTCCAGGATTCTACACTGAGAAACTTTGTCTTGAAAACCAAAATGCCAAACAGAAATATGTCTATATTTGATTATGCATGTTGACCGTATGTGCACCACATGTGTGCCCGGTGTTCACAGAGGTCAGAAGGTGGCATCGGATCACCGATTGGTTGTAAACTATCATGTGGGAACTGGGACTTGAACCTGGGTCTTCTGGAAGAGCAGCCAGTGCTCTTAACTGTTGAGCCATTTCTCCAGCCCTTGACTTACTTATTTGAGCAGGTGAGAGCGTGCATGCGTGCACACATGTCACGGTGCACACATGGAGGTGCGTGTGCACACACATCACAGTGCACACACAGGCATGTCTGAGGACACCTTTCCCTGGTAGTCTCCGTTCCCACGTTTTTAACACAGGGTCTCTCGTTCTATTGCAGGTGGAGAGAGGGGGCTGGTAAGACAAGGGAGAGGGACTGGCATGCTTGGGCCTGCCCTGTGGTGTGGCCTTCTGTGACATTTCCTGGGGACTCATGAATAAACACCTATCCATTCCAGATAGGGTGGGAGTCATAGACTCGAAGTGCAGGTCCACAGGGCTGGACTCGGAGACTACGACTTTATCCCACCTGCTTCCAGAGCGTGGCTCGGGAGTTGTTTACAGGAACCTAGGGGACCCCAGAACAGCTGAGCCACCAAAGTCTGACCCCGGCATAGGTGGTGGCTTCCCCAGGGCTGCACAAAGGGAGACTTGTGCTAACTTCCACAGTCTATATCTTCTAGCTCCTCCCAGGACACAGAGATGATGTGTGGTTGGGGCAGCGTTACATACACTTGGGAGGGAGGGAAAGGAGGCGAGGCTGGGCCTCACCTGAGGCTGGAGCAACCCTTCTCTCTCCCTTCTGTGAGGAGATGTTAATAATCTTTTAAGAGTTGCCTGAGGGTGGTCACAGCTGCTCTGATTGCCGGGGCACAGCATTCTATGACAGGCCTGCAATAAAGACCTGCTTGGGCAAACCAGGGGCCAACCCACAGTCCCCCCCCTCCATGCTGGGCTTGCATAGGGTGCAGGTGTGATTAAGGAACCCCATCCCTCCCCCCCCCCTCTCCTCCACAGGCAGAGTGCCCTGCACTGGCAATAGTCACGCCTCTGACATTTTTGGGGAGGAGGGGCCAGGTGGATGTGTGGGGCGGGGTGCTTCACGTGTAGGCTGACCCCACATTGGCCTCCCAGACCCCAGAGTCTGTACACAGCCTAATCTTACCTCCCCTCCTGGAGCACTCCCTCCTCCCCTCTTCTGGCCCAGGACTCTGTGGGGCTGCTTGTTTTCTTTGGGAGTTGAGGGGGAGAGCCTGGGCTGTCTGTCATAGGACACCTGCAGCTGGTCCTGACCGCTTGTCATTGGTTTCTAAGCAAATTTCCGGGAATAGCTGTGGTGTTGGGGTGGACTTTGACAGTTGAACTGGGGTCCCTGGGGTCCTTGAACTCTGGTGGGCTTGAATCCCCAGGGGTCAACCCTCCAACACACATCCTCAATAGAAGAGAGTCTTTCAGGCTCGGCGTGAAGGGGCAGAAAGAAGGTGCACACTGGCATCCTGGGCTTCCTAAGAGCTGCCAGACAGGGCCTGGGAGCCGCTGAGGAGGTCTGGACATCTGCCATGGCGGCCGCCCCTCCTGACCGGGCTGCCTGGGCGGAGGAGGGGTACTCTGTGGCTCCGCCCTTTCCTCTCTAGCCCTGTCTCTGAGACATTCATCCAGGGCCTTCAGCTGCCTTAGAGGCACGTTATGCCCTGGCCGCTCCCCCATCCTGCCCTGTCCCTTGGAGGTGCCAGATGGGCTGGCCCAAGGCAGCCAGGCTTGATTCTGTCCCCAGATCTATTCCTCCCAAGCCCCTGGGGAGCCAGGAGGAGGGCCTGGCAGGGCAGCAGATGGTGATTGGGAGGAGGGGTTGCCCGGCAGACGGACGACTGTCAGGACAGATGGCGGGCTGGGTAGGGGTCCGGAGCTCGCCCATCTGCTCCTGCCCCTGCAGGGGCTTCTCTCCGCACCTCCGGCTGAATTAGGATGGGTCCAGTCTACGTCCCTCCGGATGCTCTGTAGAGATTGGCTCCGTGCTGGTGTTCCTGCCCACTTCCCACTCGGGGTCACACAGCCCCTCCTAGCAGCCCAGCTGGGCCCGGACTCTCAGTGCTGGAGGGGACCTTGGGGAAACCCTGACTGAGCGTGTGACACACCCCAGGACGAAGCCTCTGTGGTAGATGAATGTTTGCAGAGGGTGAGCTGTCTTCACAGACAGGCCCTGATGTTGGGAGGCTCCAGGACACGAAGACACCACATGCCTTAAGAGGTTCCCAGGGTGACAAGGATCAGTCTGGTTGCGTCTCAGAGGAGACATCAGAACTAGGAAGGTCCCACAGAGAGGAAGAAGGGAGGAAGGAAGGGGCACCAGAGAACTCTGGGTGGAGACACCCACTCTCAGGAGGAAGTGCAGAAGGCGGGGCATCTAGCCCAGTGTGCGGCTAACTCCTGTGGGTACAGTCCTCTGTCCAAGAAAAGGAGAGCTGTAGGGGTATCCTGGGCGCTGAGGTGCTAGGGGAATTCAGATTTGGGGTTCCAATGTTGGTAATCTCCAAAAACACATTTAAAAATTTAATTTATAAGAAGAACTGTTGCAGGGTATGGTGGCGCATACCTGTAATTCCAGCACTCAGAAGGCAGAGACAGGGGGATGGGGCATCCTTTGGCAACACGGTGAGTCTGGGGCCAGCTTGAATGACATAAACCTCTGAAAAGAATTCTAAGAAAAGCTTCTTCCTCGATGGTTAACCCTGCCCTGGGCCTCTGTGGCTTGTGTTTAGTTCCTTCTGCCCTGAGAATGGTGGCGTGTGTCCTGGACCTGCTCCGGGGGCACAGCCAAGGCTCGGCTCCTCCTCTTCACCCGCCCCTGGTTCCCCTGAGCAATGCCAGCCCTGGGTCCCCAAGATTCCACCTCCATGTTGGGGGTCTCCTGTTACCCCCATGTCCGTGTACCCTTTCAAACTCCACGAGCTCACACCGTGAATGGTGCCCGTTCTGTTTCCACTCGGCCCCTGAGCTGCTGGATGGCTTTGGGTGGTGATCCACCATCTCTGAACTTCGATTCCTTCCATTGGGAAGGTCAGACCCACCTCTGGTGGGTTGTGGGACTAAGCGGAGTCAGCCACCTGGGAATCCCGTGATGTACGTGGTGGAGACTCTGAGCTTTTGCTGAGGTTATTAATGACCTGACTTTTCTTAAATTTCATTTTGTGGAGGAGGGATTTGAATGACTTCATCCAGCGCGCCTGACCGCCGTCCTTCTCATCCAGTTGTGGGGCACTTCTGGACCCCTAAGGGAACCATCCCCGTCACTCGCCGCCCCACGCTGCCCCCTGGCGGCAAGCCCTGGGCATTGCGGCCGTCACTACTATTCGCTCTATGGAGATGGCAGGGTATAGCGCACTCTTCAGGTCTCACCCTTTCCGTGTGGCTGTCTTTGGAGTCCTTGTCGGGAGTAGGCATTAGAGGTTTGTTGTTTTAGAGCTGAAGACCCGCGTGCTGTGCACAGAGGGCGTTGCTCCACCAGCTAGCCTGTCTATTTTGTCGGGCTGCCGTGAACACAGGTTTGCAGATTTTTATTTGGACACCTGCGTTAACCTCGTTCTCCTGGACGCGCCTGTGTTCTTAGCCGCCTCCACCACAGCGATGTGGCTTTCTGTCACAAGGCTCTGCCATCCAGCTCTTTCTGTGCCCCCTGCCTGCTGTTTGCATATGAGGAAGCCAAGGTTTTGGTGTCTCTGAGCCCTCTTACCGTCAAGCCGTAGCCTTGGAGGACCAAGGGACCACGGGAAGAGACCCTTGTAAGGACACACACACACACACACAAACACACACACACACACACACACACACACACACACACAGAGAGAGAGAGAGAGAGAGAGAGAGAGGTGTGTATTGCTCCAGAAGTCTCTCTCTGTGGTACCCTAAGGAAATGTGACAATGATACATTTATTTCTCTAAGCAGTGTCCTGAACGGGGAGTGGCTGGCCCTTCCCTCCAATGGGTCTTTGTGGTTCCCGGGAGGTGTAGAGGCAGAGCAAGGGCGTGGCTTCTGCAGGAGGCTTTTCTCTGAAGCGAGAGGCTCTGACTTTTGACAGCTGTGCACATACAAATGCATGTGCATCATGTATACTCTGTCCTAGTCAGGGTCACTACGGATGTGAAGATACACCAGGACCAAAAGCAGGTTGGGGAGGAAAGGGTTTATTTGTCTCACATTCTCACATAGTAGTCCATCACTAAAGGGAAAACAAACAAACAAACAAACAAAAAACCCACAAAAAACAAAACAAAACAAAACAAAAAAACAACAACAACGTAGGACCCTGGAGGCAGGAGCTGATGCAGAGGCCATGGAGGGTGATGCTTATTGGCTTGTTTCTTATAGTTCACTCAGCCTGCTTTCTTATAGAACCCCAGACGGACGACCAGCCACAACAGCTGGGCTTTCCCACATCAATCACCAATTAAGAAAACACCCAGCTGGGCAGTGGTGGCGCACGCCTTTAATCCCAGCACTTGGGAGGCAGAGGCAGGTGGATTTCTGAGTTTGAGGCCAGCCTGGTCTACAGAGTGAGTTCCAGGACAGCCAGGACTACACAGAGAAACCCTGTCTCGAAAAAACAACAACAACAACCACCCTACAGCTGAATCTAAAGGGAGCATTTTCTCAGTTGAGGTTCCCCCCTTTTGGATGACTCTAGCTTGTGTCAAGTTGACATAAAACTAACGAGCACACACACACACACATGCAGAAGCACACATACACACACATGCAGAAGCACACACACATGCAGAAGCACACACACACATGCAGAAGCACATACACACATGCAGAAGCACACATACACACACATGCAGAAGCACACATACACACATGCAGAAGCACACACATGCAGAAGCACACACACATGCAGAAGCACACACATGCAGAAGCACACACACACATGCAGAAGCACATACACACATGCAGAAGCACACATACACACACATGCAGAAGCACACATACACACATGCAGAAGCACACATACACACATGCAGAAGCACACACACATGCGGAAGCACACACATGCAGAAGCACACACACACATGCAGAAGCACACATACACACACATGCAGAAGCACACACACATGCAGAAGCACACACACACACATGCAGAAGCACACACACACATGCAGAAGCACATATACACATATGCAGAAGCACACACATGCAGAAGCACACACACATGCAGAAGCACACACATGCAGAAGCACACATACACACATGCAGAAGCACACACACACATGCAGAAGCACACATACACACATGTAGAAGCACACATACACACATGCAGAAGCACACACACATGCGGAAGCACACACATGCAGAAGCACACACACACATGCAGAAGCACACATACACACACATGCAGAAGCACACATACACACACATGCAGAAGCACACATTCATGTGTATGCCTGCATCCCTCCTGGGGGGACACACATTTGCATATACAAGCCTGCAGGCACATACACACAAACACACAAGCATGCACACAGTCACGTATGTGCAACAGAAGTACAAATTCACATACACTCACGTACACACATTCATCTGCAGAAAGCATGCACATTCGCACATATGAGCACGTGCACGTGCACGCGCGTGCACACACACACACAGACACACACACACTGAGGCATATCAAGTGAACAGAAATAGTCACTTCTGCTGACTGTCAGGCTGTGGGAAACCCTCCCATGCCTGTAACTTTGCTTCACGTTCATGGGCTCCAAGCGGGCCCAGAGGCTAGGCATCCTTGTCTGGGACGGCTTGGCTGCACAGTTGTCTATAAGCCTGCAGGCGTGGCAGAGTGGGGTGTTCCACGTCTGTGTTGGTGCAGTGGGGGCTCCCTTCTTAGGAAGGGACTCTGAAAGGTTTTGCATGTCTCTCCCGAGACACTGGGCCTGGAGCGAAGCTGGGTTTGGCTCATCCTTGCTCGGCTGCTCTGCCCTCATCCCGGGCAGCAGCTCCGGACAGTCCAGCTTGTCCTCTGTCCTGTCTTACGTCACATCTTTCCATATGTTCCCTAGACCGGTACCAGGAGATGTCAAAGACGCTTCAGGGCCCTGCAGCTACGTACATTGTACTTGTTTGTCAGAGTCCTGCTGGTCAGCTCTTCTGGTAAATCCACTGCAGGAAGCCACGAGCGACCAGGGGACCCCTGAGGCTTTGTCAAGCCTGCAGTTTGCTGGAGCAGCAGAACCTGCTCCGGAGAATGCACCCAGAGGCTGGGCCACATCCTTAGTTGAGACGTCAGCGGCTGACCCCCGCTGTCCTCTGCCGAGCCCTTCACTGTCCGTCCTGGTTAACCAGGTATTGATTGCCGATCAGGCCCTTCCTTTCCATCTCATTTTCAGGGCTAATGGCTCTGCTACCATTGATCTGAGTTAGGGCGTATCTTGATCAACTGTCTCCTTGTTACACCCAATGGTGTCTAATATGCATGGCCTAATCCTGGGTCACAGGTGTCCTTCCTCTCTTCCACCCTCCGCAGCACCCCCTATATGCCTGTGTCTGGCTTATTTGAACTGTGGTGACAGGCCAGCTGGAGTGGGGTGGCTTGGGACAGGTGTTTGTCTTCTGTGGTCCTGGAGACAAGGAAGTCCTTGACCGAGGTGCTGGTAGCTCCCAAGCCTGGGGCAGTCTCAGTGTGCAAGATGGCAGTTCTTTTTCTCACAGGTAGTCATCAGAAGAGGATCAGTCTCTGCATGAAGCTGGTGCACACGCGCATGCGTGCATGCGTGCGTGTGTGTGTGTGTGTGTGTGTGTGTGTGTGCATGCACGTGCATGTGTGATATGTGCATATGCGTGTGAGTGTGTTTTGAAAGCCAGAAGAGGGCATAAGGTCCTCTAGACTTGGAGTCACAGGTGATTGTGAGCATCCCAGTGTGGGCACTGGGAGCTGAATTTGAATCCTCTGTAAGAGCAGCAAGTGCTCACAGACACTGGGCTGCTCCCAGGGCCCTTTAATAATGGCCGCAATCCCAAGCTCAGGAGGGACCCTCATGACTCAGTTGCCCTTTGAGAACCCCACCTATTAATGCTTCCGTGTGGAAATGCTTACAGGATGGGTTTAGGAGTGATGCAGAGCGTGCCTCCTGTCCTCAGGGCACCCCCTCCCGCACCCCCCCCCCAGCTCTACACAAGTCTTTCTCTATGGCCTGCCCTTCTGCTGCCCCTTCCTGACTCCAGTCTCCTCTCTCGGGGGTCTACCATCTCCTTCTCCATCTTACAAGGGACAGGGATGATACTTCCCTTCTGGTGGGAGGGCCGACCATTTCAGGGAGGCCACCACCCTCCACCTGGACCTTATAGACTTTCCATTCTGACCAGGTCCGGGAAGACGGGTGGCTCATCTATGAGGAGACCCACAATTCCAGGGACAGGCCTGTTCCCCTCCGTGCTCCCTTCATGGAGCTGTGAGGAGACAAGCCGGAAAGATGCTGCCTGCTGGAGATGTCCCTGAGCAGGCCAGGCTTGCCATCGGGCCAGCCCCTGACCCTGCCTCCTGCAGACAGCAGCTGGTCCTGTCTGCCTCTGTACCATCCTAGTTTCTCCTCATTCCCCTGGGAAGCCCTGGCGGGCCAAGGAAGGTGCCGTAGGCGGTTAGTAGAGGCCGCGTGCTCGCTCTCACACTCCTCCCGTCTCCAGCCTTGGTCCCTCCTCTCCAAAACCCTGCTTCAAGTCCCACCGAGCCTTAGACGTTAAGACTTAGGTGGTCTCGTGGGGGTTCCTCGGGCTGGAGAGTCCCCACAGTCCTGGGCGACTGTTTTCAAGTTCCTTCCCCCAAACCTTTCTGCTGGGGTTTGTGGTAGGGACTCCTAATCTCTGAAATACACTTGTGGTAGGGACTCCTAATCTCTGAAATACACTAATAGCGGCTGGTCTACCTGCCTCAGGCCCGCTCACCTTGTACCCTAAGTAGCTGTCTGAGGTCCCCTGTAGGTAGGGCAGTGTGGTGGTGGGACTGGAATGAGGTGGGGAAAGGTGAGTTGGTCCAGGGTAGCGGTAGGCAGGTGTGGGGGGGGAGGCTCTTCCTTCCCACTCTACTTTTCTTTTTAAAGATTTATTTATTTACTGAGTACACCATTGCTGTCTTCAGGTATACCAGAAGAGGGCATCATAGCTCATTATAGATGGTTGTGAGCCACCATGTGGTTGCTGGGATTTGAACTCAGGACCTCTGGAAGAGCAGTAAGTGCTCTTAACCGCTGAGCCATCTCTCCAGCCCCTCTGAAGATTCTCACTAATGGCCTGGGGATACTGCTCCAAGAACCCCCATGGCAGAACTTTGCCTTTTAAACTGTTGCCATGAGAGCTCTACCCCAGACACCACAGCGGTTCCCAGAGCCCCTTGAGAAGGGGTGGGGTGGGCTATGTGTCTCTTGCCTGAGGAGGGGTGTGGCCTTCACTATAGACAAGGACCAAGATGCTCCTTTCCTGGATCACAGGGACCCTTGCCACTCCCCCTTGGCACGTACTTCTCCCTGGGCCCCCCTGCCCCGTTCCCCCACCCCTCCGCCATGCCTGCCGTTACATTAGCGAGCATGAAATATTTACCTAACGCGGCTTTTCTGCAAATACCCCTTCGGTTATTGTCCCTTGGTTGGGAACATAAATTGTGTACCACACGCAGGCTGAAAGGTTGGGTGTTAAATAATACAGTGCGAGCCTGTGCGGGCCAGACGCTGCTGTGTGTGCAGTCTCCCGTGGACAGCCTACCAGGCTGGAAGACCTGGGCGTGAGACGCTGGAGCCGGGACTGAGCAGGCCCCCTTTAACGGTGGACGGAGGACCTGACATTTCCAAGGCTTCCCACTTATAAGCAAGCTGTGGAGACCCTGGTAAAAATGGGAAGTCTCCACACCCTTTCCAGGAATCCACCCTACCTCACCACCTATGACTTCCTTTTGAAAAGGATGTTCTCAACCTTCTGAATGCTGGGGCCCTTTAATACAGTGACCCCCCCTCCCCAACCATAAATGTATTTTCATTGCTGCCTCGTAACGGTAATTTTTCTACTGTTACGAATTGTAGTGTGAATATTTGTGTTTTACAATGGTTTTAGGTGGCCCCCACCCCCGTGAAAGGATTGCTTGACTCAAAAGGGGTCTTGACCCATAGGCCGAGAACCCCTGTCATAGAAAGACCCCTTCCTTCCTGCCCACCGCCTCGCCCTCGCCCTGTGAGGACTGGCTTCCCCACCTCATCTGCAGTGCCTGTCCCCTGTGAGGAGACAGGATCCCATTTAAGCCTTTTGAGGGAATGGTTTGGGAGATGGGGATTATCCAGAGACTGTGGGGACATGATGCACTGCCTTGGGGTGGGCTCATTTCCTGCCATTTGGAGGACGGGGGAGGGGAGGTGTGTGAAACACTGAGGACCTTGAGGGAGGGGATCTTTTGATGCCACCGTTCTCTTCCCCTCCCCCACCCCTGAGGATGACAGGGTGGCTGTGAGGGAGGAGGGAGGATGCAAAAGGGAGGAGGGAACAGGGAGGATGCTGGAGGGAGAAGGGAGGAGGGAGGATACAGGAGGGAGGAGGGAGGTGGGAGGAAGGAGGGAGAATGCAGGAGGGAGGAGGGAGGATGCAGGAAGGAGGAGGGAGGATGCAGGAGGGAGGAGGGAGGAGGAAGAGAGGTGAGGAGAGGGAGGAGGTACAGGAAGAACCCTGCTCCACTGCTTCCCTCTTTGAGGTCCCCATCCCAGGCCATCTTTCCTTTGGACACATTTGATGACATCAGAGCGATGGATCTGGCACCACTCCTCCGGGGCGGAGGGCCTTGACTTTGAGATTATCTCTTGGCTACGGGAGGGAGCACTTCACAAGCGGCTTCTGAACACTGCGTTTCCCCTCCCCAGCTCCAACAGGGATCTGACCTGTTCTGCCCTGCTCAGGACCCTGCCCAGCTCCTGTGGGTCTGGGGGGGGCATGTACTGTTCTTTGATCATGCCTGATTGTCCTGGGCCTCAGTAGAGGCCTGTGAGGGTCTGGGTTGGCCATAGCAACATACCCTGCAATGGTTAATCTTCACTGTCAACTTGACAGGGATTTACAATCACCATGGAAACACAGACCTGAGTATGCTTAGGTAATTGTTTCCAGAAAGGTTTAATTGAGTGGGGAGGACCCATCCTGAACGTGGGTGGCGCCATGCCACAGGCTGGGGTCCCAGACACTGAGATGGCCGGTGCCACGCTGCTTCCTGGTTGACGCACTGCCACCGGCTGCCTCATGTTCCTACCGCCATGAGGGACTGTCCCGTAGGCCGGGAGACTAAGCAAGTCCCTTCCCTGAGTGGCTTTCGTTAGCTACAGAGGAGAAGCAACACAAACCTCACACAGAGAGAGGGCTGCAGCTGTAAGAAGGCCCTTGCTCCTAGCCCAGAGGCCCAGTTCTGTACTTGGGGTGTGGCCGACTGCGTTCCTGCTTGCTGCTCGGGGAGGACTGCTCTGCCTGGTCCAGCTCCGGCAGCCGCTGGCCATCCTTGGTGCGGCTCTGCTTGAGGCTGGATCACCCTGGTCTCTGCTCCACCCTCCTGGCCTTCTCTGAGTTTGTTTTCTCTTATAAGGACACCGGCGTCCTGGACCCACCCTACCCTCAGAGGCCTCATCTTTTGCGATTACATCTGTAAAAACCCCGTTCCCAAATTAGGGCACGTTCTGAGCTGCGGAGGTTAGGACTTCCACAGGGCAATCTGCCCCATCGCGGAGGGCTCCCACGGTCATTGGGATGGTGACCGAGAGAGCCCTGGGCACCGTCATCCTTCCTTGATGGATGAAGGCGGTGTGTCTGGGAGCCAGCCGGGAGCCATGTTGTCATCTGTAGGGAGGGCCTGGCCCTGACAGCAGAAGCCATGCAGATCTTTGTGCAGGAGGAAAGGACCAGGCCCCCGCTTTGGAGGGGGCCTCTAGAAGCCGCCTTCCACCCACGGATGCAAACGTGAATGACTTTGACGGCTACAGCTTGGCACAACCCTTACGTGCTCGCCCAGCCTCCAGCCTGGCTGGTCCCAGAGTGTTTTCATTTCCTTCCTTCCCTCTTCATGGTCTCTGTCTTGTGACCTCCCAGATCCAGCGTGGAGTGGGCCTGGGTTTCTGCACAGTCTGTGACTCAGAGACTGGATAGAGCGCAGAGGTGGGAGGCCCGATCAACCTGATGAGGCTGTGGGGTGCCTGTGTCTGTCCTCGTCCCCGGAGGGGGCCTACCCCGGGTCCGTGGCTTGAGAAGCATATGGCCGCCTTGTGGGTGTACGCTCTCCCACTTGCCAGGGATCTGCACAGAACAGAAGGCGGAGAAAGGGTGACTTGGGCTCCTGTCTCTGCTGAAGCTCAGTGTGGCTGGGGCCCCTGAGAAGGTCACACTGGGTCACAGCATGTTTCTCCTGGTCCATTTGCAGCTGGTGCTGGGGCTTCTGTGTCTATAGCCATGTGAGCAGGCCTCTTACATTTCTCCTCTCTCTCTCTCTCTCTAACTAGAGGGTAAATAATGCAAGCAAGATCTAGGGGTGCGGGCTGTGGGGCCTCTTGACCATCCGTCCATCACATCCTCTTGGAGTCTCGGAAGGCTAGGGGTTATCCGTAGGTCAGGCCAGCCCCAGCTCCTGCAACTTTCATGACCCCTTTCTTTCCACCTCTCTCCCTTCCTCTCCCTTCCCCCCTCCATTTCCCTGTCCTTCCCCATTTTGTGACACAGGGTCTCGTGTAGCCTCTAGGCTGTCTTGGTCTTCAGCCCAAGCTGGCCTCAAATTCACAGCAATCCTCCTGCCTCAGCCTCCATAATGCTGTGATTACAGAGGACACACCATTTCTGCCTGAGTCCTAGCTTTTGAGAGCTGACTGCATGTCTCTCGTCGGAACCAGCTTTAGAGATACAGTTCTGTGGTAGCTGAACACAGGGAGACCTTGCCACTAGCCCGAGGGATGCCGGTGGTGAGGGCCCAGTGGGGCTGCCAGGAGCCTGCAGTGGCCCCTGCCGGCAGCTAGCAAAGAAGTGGAGACCCGATATAGGTGTGGTCACTCATAACTGTGATCCCAGCACTCAAAGCTGAGGCAGGAGGACTGCTGTGAGTTCGAGGCAAGCCGGAGCTACACAGCAAGTTCCAGGACTACAGAAGGAGACTCGATCTCAACACCCTTGGTCCACACAGGTCACTCGCGTGATGTCCCCGTGTGTTTAAGCAGAAGATTCCCCAGCTTCAAAGCTGCACAGCTGCTCGTGGACGCTCGCTTTCTCTCCGAGCCATCTGAGACCAAAGTCAGATTCCACACAGGAACAAACAACGTGGCTTCTTGGGACATTCCAGATCTTTGTGTCAGGGACCGACTGGACAGATGTCTCCCCATTCTGTCTGTGGCCCCTCAGACGGTGTTCTGGGGTTCAGGGCAGGGCGGGACGCTACTGGAGTTACTTAATACATCCTTGGTCTGGGAAATTGCAAGCAGGCATGGGGGGCCCTGTTATCCCAGGACATGGGTCCTCTATGGCTGAGTGGCCAGCATTGGCAAAGACCAACTGCCCCACCTATGTGCCTCGTGTCACAGCAGCGTGTGAGGTCCAGAGGGACCAGACCAGGCAGGGAGTAGTTAAATTGTTGGGAGCCCCTTTTTGTGACATTAACAGGATGACTAATGGGGCAGGAAGCTGCCTCCCTGGCTACGGTAGGTTTGGCTGAGTCAGCCTCCTTAGCGAGTCCCCTCTGGATCCCCGAAGCTGGCTTTCTCTTGCTCACTGGCAGCAGGGGAACCGTCTCAACCATGTTCATGGCCTGCAGCTAGTCCTGTAGAGCCAGGTGGAGCAGCTGGAGGGACAGGAGTATGGTCTCGAGATGTAGGACAGTAGGACTGGACTCTTTTGTCCCTCACCCACAGACACAGTGGGGGCAAAGGTGCATTTTGAGATCTATGCAGCACAGTGAGAACCTGCACGGACTCTCAACTGTCACCGTAAATCTCTCAGGTGGGACAGAGCCAGTGCGCTTAAAATTCTGGTGGGGACATTGCCCTGGGCCTGGTGCCTACGTGAAATTACTGGGCTCTCCGAGAGCAAGCAGAGGCAGGGGAAGTGGAGAATGGCCAGGAATGCTCAGGACAGGGAGACATGGCAGGTGCTTCTTAGGGTCCAGAGCTCCTGTGCATGTTGTTATGTATGTGTATAGGTGTGCATGGGTATTGTGTGTGTGCATAGGTGTGCATGGGTGTCATGCATGTGCATGGGTGTGCATGGGTGTCATGTGTGTGCATAGGTGTGCATGGGTGTCATGCGTGTGCATAGGTATGCATGGGTGTCATGGTTGTGCGTGGGTGTCATGCGTGTGCATAGGTGTGCATGGGTGTCATGCATGTGCATAGGTGTGCATGGGTGCCATGCATGTGCATGGGTGTGCATGGGTGTCATGCGTGTGCATAGGTGTGCATGGGTGTCATGCATGTGCATAGGTGTGCATGGGTGTCATGCGTGTGCATGGGTGTCATGCATATGCCTAAGTGTACATGGGTGTCATGTGTGTATATAGGGGTGCATGTGTATTGGTACATTCCTTGCTTCTGTGCCTGGAAAAGGGTTTTGGGTGGGGGGAGCGGAGGACAGCTTATCACGCTGCGTGAACACAGGCTCATGTGAAGAAACTGGTTACAGGACCCAACTTGGGAAGCTGCCAAGCCAGGTGCAGGTGGCTCCATTATGTTCTGGATACTGAATGGTCCCAAGGCCTAGTGAGGCCTCAGCATAGTGCTAGGCCAGGTCGATGGTCAGGATCAGGCCTGGAGAGCAGGCTCCACCTCACTCCATTGGTTCTGGCTTTCCTCTGGGGGGCGGGGACCACACACCCCTGGCCCCCTGGAGGTCACCCCAGGTCCTCAGAGATGCATTAGGGCACACTCCTGAGCCCACCATGATTTTGGCTGGTGCCATCCCTGGGCCACATAATGTCTGCCTCACCCTCAGCGCTCTCTTGGCCCCTTCTCTCACTCCAGATCCTCAAGTGTGGAGGGGAGAAGGCATGTGTCTTTGCTTTGTGGGCTCTTTAACCTGCTGCCTTGGTCCAGCAGTCCCCCAATTCCCCAAGCAGCCTCTGGGAGTGTCTCTCCTTGGCTTGAACACATGCATGCATGTCTCCACTTTTTATATGCACACATAGAGACACATACAAGCACTCAGACGTATACACATTTCTGGCACACAGTTATATGTACACATGCATACACAGGCATGCATACAAGCACACAGGTACAGAGGCATGCAAACAGACACACACAGGCATGCATATAAGCACACAGGTAAAGAGGCATGCAAACAGACACACAAGCATGCATATAAATGCAGGCACAAAGGGATGCATGCACAGGTGTAGGGTACATACATGCAGGCACAGATTGCATACATGTACACAAGCACACAGACCCACAGAGGTCTGTAGGCACACATGTAGGCACACAGATATGTACAAGGTACACATGGGCATGCACAGCCTCAACACATGCAAACATATGCACAAAGGCACATGCATATGCATACATGCACTTGGAGGCATACATGCACTCAGCACACACATGCATGTATACACACATGCATACATACACACAGAAGCACATATAGATACACACAAGCATGTACAGACATGCAGGTGTACACAGAAGCACATGCATAGGCAAACATGGTACAGAGGCACACACCTGCTCAGGCATTGGCAGACCCTGAGAGCAGGAAGCGTGACAGAGCCTCAGGCCCGTGTGGGTAGATCCAGCATGCCAGGGTTCCGTTCCCCCACGCTAGCACCGAGCGCAGAGCACAGGGCAGCTCATAGCAACCCAGTCTTGCTGTTGTCATGGAAATCAGAGAGCTTCTCTGTTTCTCTTCTCATCCTCCCTGCTTTTTCCCACTGGCCTCTGGGAGTGGGGCCACATAGGTGTGGCTGTGGGTGGGGCTTCCAGACCTATCCATATCTGTGACAACAGATCTCAAAGGCTGGACACCGGGTATTCTGTGTGATCAGGCCTTAGTGGAGAAGGCAGAGGTGCCAGACATAGAAAGCTTCAAGACTTGCAGATTTGGGCTGGCGAGAGGGCTCAGCAGGGGAAGGTGCTTGCTGCCAAGCCTGGCTGCCTGAGTTCAAGCCCCAGGACCCACATGGTGGAAGGAGAGAATAGACTGTCTCAAGTTGTCCTCTGGCCTTCACACATGTACTGCGGCACACACGTTCCCACATGCGCACACATAACATAAACGAGGGCGCAAACATTTAAAAGGTTGCTGACTCCTCACAGCTTGTGGGAACTCGGGCCCCGCAGATTCCTGTCATCTATATGTATGTGTATTTCCATAAGCACGGCACGTGAGTGCGCCTAGCTATTCACAGACAGCGACACAGCCTGACCGATGACGAGGGCCTGTGTGGGCAGAGTATCCACGCAGGCCCACCACCCAAAGGTGCTTGCGCAGGAACCAGCCGGTCGCTTCTCATGGGAGCTGTGCAGTGGAGGTGCTTGAGACCACGTATCCAGGAGGTTTGCTGCATGTCACCCAGGGCCAGGCATGTGCTCCCTCTCCTGGTGGGGTTGGGGTGGCAGGACCTGGCACCTGTGAGCCTGCACATGTGTGCCATGCTCTCTCTCTCTCTCTCTCTCTCTCTCTCTCTCTCTCTCTCTCACACACACACACACTCATACACTCAGCTCCTGTCTAACATGGGAGATCCTGTCTGGCGTGGGAGATTCTGTCTGGTGTGGGAGGTCTTGTCTGGCGTGGGAAAGCCTGTCTGCTGTGGGAGGTCATGTCTGGTGTGGGAGTTCCTGTCTGGTGTGGGAGGTCCTGTCTGCTGTGGGAGATCCTGTCTGGTGTGGGAGATCTTATCTGGTGTGGGAGATCTTGTCTGCTGTGGACCCTGAGATAGGAAGAGACAGGAATAGAGGAAGCTGGGGGAGAGGGGGCCGAGGGTACCTTCCACGACCTTCTACTACAGAGGTGTTGTGAGAATCCTTTCCCCAGGGAGATGTAAACGGTGCCCAGGTCTCCACCAGGGACCTGTGAACTCACTGGACTCGCTCACAGAGCACACAGTGAGGTGTGATCATGGTGTATGGGTGACCCCAAAGCAACACTGGAAAGCCTTCACCCAGCATGGATGACAGCTTCGCCATGGCCACATGGAAGGCCCGCTTCTGGGAATTTCCAGGCACATAGTTACTTACAGATAGCTGAGAGGAGTGCCCGGAGTCTCCAGGGAGGGTCTATTGACCTTCCCCATCCTCCCCTCCTCTTAGAGAACATCATCAGCCTACAGACACACAACCTCTCTGACCTGATAAAGATGGCGGCCGTTTCTGCACTAGAAGGTTCACCCAGCGGTTCAGGGCCGTCTGAGTCCTTCTCCAGGGCCCAGGTCACTGCCAAGCTCTTCCCAAGGGTATAACATCTTCCCAGAAGGCCTTTTGCTATGCCCCGTTGCCTTGTGGTTTTATAGTCCTAGCCCTTGGCAGTGCCAGGAAGGCAAGATGAAGAACTTGCTTCAAGGATGACAACGTGGCAGAAACGAAGCTTTGTTCTGTGCTCTGGGACCAAAAGGCTGGGTGGAATCAGACCTCTGCTCTTACCAAGGCTGGACACATAGACGTGTGTCACGTCCTTACACCCAGGGGCATCTGCTCCAGAAACGAAACCGGTGACTCCTTCCAAGGCCCTGGTGTCTTCCCCCAACCCCCGTCAGCTGTGAGCATCCTACCCTTCCCACTGCATGGAAGGTTCCTTGGCACAGTCCAGGCTCCTTCCACCTGTCTCCCCGAAGGGCTCTCTACAATGTCACCCAGGAGCTGTGGAGGAAACTTCCTGGGACCAGCCTGAGTTCAGAAGATAGGTCCTTCCTGGAGACTCTACTTACCCTCCGGGCTTGGGAGCAGAGGGCAGGTTTGCAAACCTCTTGGAAGCTTGGGCGGCTGATGTCAGAGGTCAGCGGCAAGGGGGCCCAGGAAGTGCCAGGGGAAAGAGAAGGAAGGACCCTCAGAGGAGGGGTGACTGGGTCTACAGCTTGGCTGTTGACTTGTGACTTTGGTGAGACAAAAACCAGGAGTATGTAATGTAGCCTCTGTCCCAGTGGAGAGCTCTGGCCACCCAAAGAAAGAGAGCACATGGTCTATGGGGCTGACAACAAGTCTGTGTTTTATTTAAACATGTTATTGTATGTGTGTGTGTGCATGTGTGTGCATGTATGTGTGAGTGTAAGTGTGTATGTGTGAGAGTGTGTGTGTGTGAGTGTGTGTATGTATGTATGTGTGTTTGTGTTTGCGTGTGTGTATGTGTATGTATGTGTGTGAGTGTGTGAGAGTGTGTGTGTGTGTGTATGTTTGAGTGTGTATATGTGTGAGTGTGTGTATGTGTGTATGTGTGTGAGTTTGTGTATGTGTGTGTATGTGTGTATGTGTGTGAGTTTGTGTATGTGTGTGTGTATGTGTGAATGTGTGTGTGTGTGTGTGAGAGAGAGAGAGAGAGAGAGAGTGTGTGTGTGTGTGTTTGCGTGTGTGTATGTGTATGTATGTGTGTGAGTGTGTGAGAGTGTGTGTGTGTGTATGTTTGAGTGTGTGTATGTGTGAGTGTGTGTATGTGTGTAAGTGAGAGTGTGTGCGTGAGTGTGTGTATGTGTGTGAGTTTGTGTATGTGTGTGTATGTGTGTATGTGTGTGAGTTTGTGTATGTGTGTGTGTATGTGTGAATGTGTGTGTGTGTGTGTGTGTGAGAGAGAGAGAGAGAGAGAGAGTGTGTGTGTGTGTGTGTGTGTGTGTGTGTGTGTGTATGTGTGTGTGTGTGTGATACCATGCATGTGAAGGTCAGAGAACAATTGTGGGAGTCAGTTCTCTCCTTCCACCATCCGGTAGGATACAGGATTGAATCCAGGCTACCGTGCTTGGTGGCGAGTGTCCGTAGCTGCTGCCTGAGCCATCCCACCGGTCGGTCCCATGTTTGATGTCCCAAAACCAAAACAGAAGGAAAGGAATCGTGACCCAGAGAGGGGCCAGAGGGACAAGGGCTTGTGATCTCAGCTGTCACCTTGGGAACCTGGGGCTGGGCCTATTGCCCAACCCCAGCCTCCTCAAAAGGCCCAGTTTCAGACTCTGGTCTGTCACCATCATGGGACTCTTCCTTTCAGCACGTGATGTGTGCTGGTGACAGGGTATGAGCTGCCCCCAAGCTGGGCTGGGCTCTGTCTGACCCGCTCCTGCACGTTGACTGTTATATACCTTTTTTTTTTTTTTTTTTGGTATATACCTTTTGTTCCCCCCTGCTATGGCTGTGGGGTTCATCTTAGTGTCTCCCCACTGTCTGTCTCAAAGAGACCGTAAGGTAAGTGACATCTGAGTCTCCACAGCTCCTCGCAGAGGTTCGCACCAGATCACCAAACACCAAGGGGACATTTCTCCCCTGCTCCCTTGTCCTTCATGGTTTGGGTGACAGCCCACGGGGGAAGGGGGTGGGGGGTGGGGGGTGGACTGAATGTTGTTTTCATGTGTCAATTGGGATCACCTGAGCTCGTGGACAGACTCCTCTTTTGTCTGCTGTGGCCAGGGAAGCAGATATGGACGTCAGCCCCTAATTTGCAGATGGCGAAATGGAGATCTAGGGTCTCCTTGTGAAGCGCTCCAGCCTCAGAGCCGGGGGTGGGATGGGGGGTGGGGTGGGAGGCTGTTGTGTGGGGCTCAGGAGTGGCCTGTTGGCTTGTCTTTCCATGCCCCTGGTGCAGCGCCCACGGGCTGGGCGTTCGCACAAGTTGGAAAAGCCCGGGAGACGTCTTATTTTCCAGCCGGGGCGTTTTGTGATTGCTGCTGCCTTTTAATTCCCTGCTTTCTCTAAGGAGGCGGCTGCGGCTGTCACCTCAGCATGTCCCCCCCTGCTTGGGGACAGTGGCCTTGAATGCCAGCCCACCCTCCACCTCCACTTGCTGAGCTGAGTTTCTTGGGGGTTGGCAGCCAAACCCGGGGGGGGCTGCCATCCAGGAGGTCTACGCCGGCCCAGGTGCGCCCTGGCTTCACAAAGGCGGGCGGCCCCTCCCCTTCCACAGGCAGGTCTAGATTTCAATAGGTTGAATAGGATGTACTTGAAAAAGGATTTCCAGCTGGCTAAATTTAGGGCCAGGGAAGAGGTCCAATTCGCAGACGCTGGCTGGCGGCGCGCCCGCCCGCACACAACCTCTTGCAGGGGGAGCAAACATTTCCAGGTTCATTCTCTGCCTCTCGGTATTCCCTCCCCCCCCCTTTGAGTTAGGCAAATGAATGCTGATGGCGAGCTGGCCTGAGAGGCAGTGCTGGGAGGGTTTAAAATAGCCCATTTCAGCTGGGTGATGGCCAGGACCCAGCTGACGCCTGCCCCGGGGGCAGCCTCCCTTACTGGAGTCATCCTCCTGCCAACAGCCACCCAGCACCCCGCGCCTCTTGCCTGTGGCTGTGGCCAGCTCTCCAGAGTCCTCAGTCAGCCCTGTGCCTCATTTGCACCATCACAGACAGGGGCAGGTCCCACCCTCATTAGGCCTGGGACAAGGTCCTGGGAGGTAGGAGGCAGCCTTGGGCATGACGTTAGATCCCTTGGCCTGACAGGCGCGCTATCCTCAAGAAGTGCTGGCTCTGCCAGTCTGGGCCTCCATCATGGGGCCAGACCAAGGGTGTCCTGAACTGCGGTAGAGGAGGGCTTTGGGAATGTACACCAGAAGGAAGCCCTAGTACCGCTCAGTGTGTGTGTGTGTGTGTGTGTGTGTGTGTGTGTGTTGTGATGTGTGTATAGTGTTGTATATGGTATCTGTGCATGTGTGTGTATATATGGTCTGTGTGTTTGAGTGTGTGGTGTGTGTGGTGTTTATATGTGTGGTGTGTCTGTGTGCAAGGTATGTATTTGTGTGTGGTGTCTGTGCATATATGTGTATGTGGTGTGTGTCAGTGGGTGTGTTGTGTGTGTGTGCTGTGTATATGTGTAGTATGTGTCTCTGTGTAAGGTATGTGTGTGCGCAGTATCTGCACATGTATGTGCATGTGGTATGTGTGTGTGTTTGGTATGTATGCTGTGTATATGTCTGTGAGTATATGTGTGTGTATATGTCTGTGAGTATATGTGTGTGTAATGTCTGTGCATGTCTGTGTATATGGTGTGTGTGTTTGGTGTGTGCGCTGCCTGTGCATGTGTGTGTGTGTGTGTGTGTGTGTGTGTGCTGTGTAGGTATGTGTGGTATGTGTCTATGAGGTGTCTATTTGTATGTGTGATGTTTGCACATGTGTATATGGTCTGTGTGTGATGTATGTGCATCTGTGTATGTGATGTGTGTGTTTGGTGTGTGTGTGTGTGTGTGTGTGTGCATGCATGTGTGTGTGCCTGTGTTTGTGCATGCATGTACATAGTGCACCTGAGGGGCTGTGGGTCACACAGGTGTGTCATCAGTTGTCACATGGCAGTGACTGAGAGCACTGGAGTGTTGGGAAAATGAAGCCCCTGCAAAACCCCAGACACGAAGATCAGCAGAATCAGCCCTAGGACTCGGGGGCCTGACTCCTGCCCCCGTGCTGGCCGCTCCTTCCCCTTTGAGCTCAGGCTGCCTGAGCAGGTGGCCCGGAGTCCAGAGCCTGTGTCCCACGCAGGAGTGCTCTGCAGGACCCAGCTGGGCTCAAACCCACGCCAAAGTGTGTGTGGGCGCCTGGCTGACTTCTGGAGGACATGCCTAGGGTGTCAGGGCCGTAAACCTGACCCTGGGTGAGGTTGCCCCCGGTGACCTCATTTCCTCTCAGTCTAGCTGCATGTCCTAAAGGTTTCCCTACTTCCCAGTACCACCAACCACCCTCCCGTCGTAAGCCATGGGTGCTGTTGCCACTCAGAGCGCCTTCTCACTCCGCTCCTCGCTAGCAGGACTGGGATGTCCTTGGTTCTTGTAACCTCACAGTTTTGCTCGGCCCCTGGGTACCTGGGCTCAAGATCCTCTCCACTGACACACTGAGGGGCCCCTGGGCTTTTGGGGGGTATCGAGAAAGCCTGAGTCTGAATTAGCAAGCGTCTGGAGGAAGGGGGTGCAGATGTGGAATTCTTGGGGCTCAGCCTACAGAGTTGACACAAGTGTTGGGGAGCTTGAACCAGCTAAAGGGGTGCACAGGCCTGAGGGTGAGGGAACTGGCGCTGACCATCCATCGGGAAGCAGGCCCGGTAGTGAGGTGTGGAGGAGCTGCATCCCGAAAAATCCGAATCAACCAGGAGCAAAGAGAGCCCGACAGGGAGAGCCAATAGCAACGCTTCCTCTCAACGTGTTAATTAGGACTCGCTAACTGCCAGCAAGCCCTGCACAGCAGCCTGAGGAGGCAGCAGCCTCTGAGAAGCCTCTTCAGAACCTTCTGCGTGGCCCTGGCGACAAGTCCCAGCTCCCATCTGCCGGGGCCTCAAGGAAGGCCTTCTGTGCAGCCTGCTCCAGGCCGCGCAGGCCCCTCCTCTCGGCTGTGGTATCTGCGGTTTCTGTGGGTGCGGGGATGTGATGTGTACGTGGCTGTCACTGCATAAAATCCCAAGAACATTCAGGAATGGGGTAGTCTCTGCAGAGCCTGCAAGCTAAGCCCTCGCCAGACCCCAGCCACCAGACAAATGCACACTGTGTTTCAAGGAGCAGTAAGGGGCGGTTTCTCTCAGCCCCAGTCCTTCCTCTAAGTATTACCTGAGGATTGACTGTGCTTGAAGCAAAATAGGGACTCAACCCAGCCAGTGCCAGCCACCTATGACCTCCAGGCGGTGCCTTCTGGAGCGGGGGCTTTCAGATGACAAATTTGCCAAACTCCAGTGGCCTGTTCAACACAGCACGGGAGTGGGTGGGAGGGAAGTCTGGCCATGGGAGCTGCCTGGAGCTGCCCATTGTGAGCTACTGTCTACTCAGTGACTGGTCAAGAATCTGATGGCCCATCCCACGGAGGGAGGGATGCTCGTGGGATTTGTTTGGGGGCTTCTGTGGGGAACATGAGGTTGTCTCTGCGGGGAGCTTTGATTATCTTCATTTGCCCACAGAGGTCCCTCCCCTCCCTCACAATACTTCTCTGTGGGACTCGAGCGAGCACGTCAGCTCGAGACACAAACAGGACCCACTCGCGGCTTCAGGTAACCAGGGAGTTAGATAGCGAGGCACACCGCGCATGCTCCTGCGAGTTAGATGCTAGCGTGGCACACTGCGCATGCTCCTGCAGACAGCCGACCATAAGGATGTGCCTACTGGCCTTCCAGGCTTCTGGGACGCCTTTCGCCCACCCGAGCACAGCTCATTTTCATCCTAACGAAAGGTCTGCATAACACAATTCTAGTAGACACGAGTGGAGAGGTATATTTAAGTAGGATATAATATAGGTGGATTGGGACTGGCAAGATGGCTTACCGGTAAAAGCGCTTGCAGCACAAGCCTGCCGGTCTTGAGTTCGATTCCCGCATTAGATCCTAACTGTGAAAGGAAAGTACGAACTCTCTCTGAAGTTATCCTCTGCCCTGTGTGTTTATGCTGGGGAACATGTGTCCCCCCACATATTTCATTCACACACAACAAAAATAATTATTATAATTTTTTATTTTGGGGGCTGGAGAGATGGCTCTGTGGTTCAGAGCGCTGACTGCTCTTCCAGAGGACCCGGGTTTGATTCCCAGCACCCACATGGCAGCTCACAACTGTCGGTAGCTCCAGTTTCAGGGATCTGACACTCTCACCCCCACGTATATTCAGACAAAACACCAATGCACATAAAAAAATAAATTAATTAATTAAAAATTATTTTGTTTTTGAACTACACATTAGTGTGTGTGTATCTGTATGTGTGCATGTCTGTGAGTGTGTGTGTGAGTGTATCTGCGTGTGTGCCTCTGAATGTGTATATGTGTGAGTGTATGTCTGTGAGTGTGTGTGTGTCTGTGTGTGAGTGTTCAAATGTGTGAATGTGTGTGTGTGTTTTGTGTGTCTGTATTCGTGTATGTCTGCATGTGTGTGTGTGTTACGCTGGGTGAGTCCAAGCGTCAGGAGTATCCAGAGGCGTCGGGTCCCCTGGAGCTGGACTGTAAGAGGCTGGGTGCTGGCAGCAGACCTGCGCTCTCCCAGGCTGTGCCCGTGGTGCTGAGGTGTGTCCTCATGCCCCAGGCTGTGCTCGGTGCTCCCAGGTGCTGAGGCGTATCCTCCCGCCTCAGACCTCCCGCCTCAGACTGTGCTCCATGGTGCCGAGGCGTGTCCTCCTGCCCCAGGCTGTGCCCTGTGGTGCAGAGGCGTGTCCTCACGCCCCAGGCTGTGCTCCGTGGTGCTGAGGCTTGTCCTCACGCCCCAGGCTGGGTTTGGAGAGACTCAGGTTTGCCCAGTGCTCTGGCGGCGCCCACTCGTGGCGTTGTCCCCGTCCACGGGCCTTTAGGCTCATTGTGACTCAGGGCTCTTCTCTCCCTGGATGTGTGTGCAGCTGGCGGTACCCTCCACAGGTGGCTCCGTGGATGCCACCACGCACCTGTATTTTCCAGACCCCGAGGGGGCCAGTGCAGCATCCTGCCTGGGAGAAATTGTCATTTATGGGCATTTTATCCCCAAGGGGTCCACTGTAGGGCTGGCTAGAAGAAAGGGAGCTGTGCCTGTGGACTGGGCTGCAGCCATCCCTGCCTCTGGGACCTGCTCTGCTCCCTCCTGTGCCCGGGGAATGCTTTCAGAGACAAAAAACACTTTTCTTCTTCGTTTCTCCCTGCTGGGAAGACCCCTGGAGCCATCTGCTTCGCCTCCCAAAATACATCAGCAGGCAGGCGCTTCAGTGCTGGGCCTGTGTGCGCGGGGAAGGGCTGGGGGTGCCAGGGGAGGTGGCTCTGTAGGAAAGCACCGACGCTCAGGAAAGGGCCCCACTCTCCACGCTGCTAATGTGGCTCAGTAGCTGTGACCAGATGATGGTGTGTGTATGTGCCTGTGAGTGTGTGCAGTGTGTGTATTGTGTATGTGAGTGAATGTCTGCATGGTATGTGTGTATATAGTATGTGCATGTATGTGTGTATGCATGTGCTGTGTACATGCATTATGTATGTGTGGCACATTTATGTGTTATATGTGTGTGTGTTTTGTGTGCATGTGCTATATATGTGTGCTGTGTGTATATATGTGTTTTGTGTGCTTGTGTTTATATGTGTGCTGTGTGTACATGTGTATATGCTGTATACATGTGTATATGCTGTGTACATGTGTCATACATGTATGTTGTGTGCATGCGTGTGTCTCCCATAGCTTCACCGACAGCAGCGGTGCAGCTGGGCGGGGCACGCATGACCTCTGGCAGGCCAGTGGCTGGGTACACACTCTCAGCCAGTTCTGGGTTGGTCTTATCTGCTTGGTTCTCTCCTTGTTCACAGTCTTGATGCTAGTCTCTGCTGGCACTTTTGTGTCTCAGGAACCACTCGGGAATGTTCTACGTGCAGCGATGGCACCTGGCTGGGGGTCGTGACCTCCAGCACCGCCTTCTGGAACTGTGAATGGCAGCTGAGAGTGAACTCAAGATCCCTGAGTGCATTCGGGCTAATGGGTTTTACCCTTAAATGCAAGCCAGGCAGGCAGGCGCCACTGCGGCTGGGTCCCTGGAGCAGGAAGCTGCTGCGTGGGGAGGATACCACCCGTCTATGTGGAAACTGGGGACAGCTGCCTCCTGGGGACCCCACCCCACTGAGTTCCTCCAAACCGCTTTTATCAGCGATCAGTTCCTCGGTCTGGCATGCCCACCCACAGACTAGGTGAGCTGCGTCTGGGGTCTGTAACAAGAGACTGAGCCTGTGTGTGGAAGAACTCTGAAATCAGGTGCTGAGGAGGGAGAGGGGACATAGAAGGAGCATAGCATTCCTCACAGGGGCCCCTGGTAGACTCCACAACCAGGTCTTAGTCATGGCCTCACTCCTGCTCCTCCCCCCCTCAGCATGGAATCTCCACACCTCATGCTCAGGCCCTGGCAGTAAGACATGTTTGTCAAGTGACTAAGTGAACTTGGGTGTGGCCACACTAGGCTTCCATGTTGTGTCCTGTCACCTTCTGATCCTTGCCCTGAGCCTTGTTGGTCCAGAACCTTTGGTGGGATTGGGCCTGCTTATCCCGTGATTGACATCCTGTGCGCCCCCAGATCTCCTGCCCATTTCTCGCTTCCCCTAGGGAGCCATCTGCTGCAGGTAGTTGAGAGCCTCTCTCAGGGTCCTGCAACCCACAGCATCTGGAACTTTCCGTTGTCATGGCCCGCAGTGCTAGAAGCTTCTCTCCGGCCAGGGCTGGCTCTGATTTCCTTACCCTTGTCATAAGTAGGCAGGCACAACACTGACTTCAGAAGTTAAAGGACAGCCGTGGTCGGGCGTGGTGCTTAGCACCCTCCCTCCACCCCAGAGCTCACTCCCCTCTGCAAGCAGGCAGAGCCTCGAGATAGCCTGTGCTCTCTCCCAGGCCTCCTGGTGAAGGACGGGCCGGCCCTGTTTCCACCTTCTGGGATCTGGAGGCAGCTTTGGTACTGACTTTAGCTGAGCAGCCATGGTGGGCTAGCCTTCCCGTTGCCTGCTGCAGCCCCCAGTTTAGGTCTCAAGGCTTTCTCTCCCAGCCTTCTTGGAGTCTCTTCATCTAGGGAGAGGCATAAAGAGCTGCCCCCAAGCTGAGCCCAGGTGAGGCAGGGCACCAGGATGGGTGGAACAGGCACATAAGCAGGCAGGTGGCATTGTCTGCATATCTGGATATGATCCTTCTAGGCGAGGGCTGCGGGGCTGGTGGGGTTCAGGCAGGACACCATCAAATGCCGACTTGGTGACAGACAGGAGGCAGAGCAGCTTCTGGGAGGGGACGGCCTGAGAGCTGTCTGGAGGCCTTCACTGGGTCAGCAGAAGAGACAGTGCGCTGGGAGGAGACAGGGGCAGCCTGTGCTAGCAAGTGCAGGATGTACAGTTGCAGCCCCTGGGCCAGAGACGTGCCTCCCGGCTGCTGTGCTCCACCAAGCTCAGGGGTTCCTCTCCCCTCAGATACTCTATCAGCCTTGGGTGCTCCACCAGGGTCTGGTGCTCCTTCCTGCTCAAGTGCTCCTCCGGGCTCAGGTTCCATGATGGGGGGCAGTCATGTTGACATCCTGAAGTGAGGGCTCTCTGTCTGTCTTCTGCTTTCTCCCTCAGGTGTCCTCTGTAGCCTGGGTCGTGACTAGCTTCTTAGGCTTACATTCTCCCCATCTTGCCTGGGCCTAGATATCGCCTGTAAGACTGCACAGCGCCTCCTATCCCGGCCTCCAGTGCTTCCCTCCCAGTCACACTTCCTGTTGCTAAGGGAACCTGCCCAAGTATCTGTCTGCTTGCAACTAGCTGTTGGCAGTCCTGGTAGGCCAGGAATCCTGTACTGATCCAGAATGGCCTCTGGGTTCCTGTTCTCTGTCTCCCAGGCACGTGGTTCCTTGACTTCGTACCTTTGCTCAAGCTGTATGCCCTGCCTGAGTGTCCTTCCAATACTGCACACGGCCCATGTGAGCCTGTTCCTATAAGCTGACTCATGGTCCCGCAGTTTCTGGTTAGGCTGGGCATCCTGGGGCCTCTGGTCATCAGCCGGGATGAGACTGCTCTGCTCAGCATCCCAAGGCCTCAGGCTATTGCTTCTTCCTCTTCTTCCTCTTCTTCCTTCCTTCCTTCCTTCCTTCCTTCCTTCCTTCCTTCCTCCCTCCCTCCCTCCTTCCCTTCCTTTTTTCCTTCCTTCCTTCCTTCCTTCCTTCCTTCCTTCCTTCCTTCCTCTCTCCCTCCCTCCCTCCCTCCTTCCCTTCCTTTTTTCCTTCCTTCCTTCCTTCCTTCCTTCCTTCCTTCCTTCCTTCCTTCCTTTTTTGAGATGAGGTGTCATATAGCCTAGGCTGGCCTCAGAGTCATTTATATAGTCCTTTACTCCTGATCTTCCTACTTCCACCTCTGGAGTGCTGGGACCGCAGGAGTGACACCATCCGGGGCTAGCACATCCCTAGGGATGGAAGTCAAGGCCTCCTGCACGTTAGGCAAGACCTTTACCTACCTAACACATACATATATCCCCCCCCCCAGTACTGCAGGCTGTTTTATCCCTTCCTTCACCACTGGCTTTTGATGCCCAGGGGCTCTCGAGGAAGGCCCGCTGTCCTGACCTGGCGGCTGTGCAGAGCCATTGCTGGGAAGTGAGAACGTGTGGCTGTGTCTGGCTGTGGTGCCAGCCATGCCTGCTTTGTCGTGGTGGGCATGAGAGGTTGTCGAACCTCTGGGGCTTCTCTCTGCATCCATGCCTTGTTTCAGTTAACTAATATGGCTATGAAGTTCTCAGCCTGCTTTCTTACACTACCCAGGATTACCTACAGAGGGGTGGCACTGCCCACGCTGGGCTGGGTGTTCTTTGATAAATTAATTGAGAAAATACCCCCCCCAGGTCGATCTAATGGGGGCATTTTCTCAACTGAGGTTTCATCTTTCTAGATATGTCAGGGTTGTGTCACTTGATAAATGCCAAGCAACACATGGTCCAGTATGTCCTTAGCGTATACTTCAGAACAGTGACACGGATTAGGGTGTAGCTTGCCTTGCTTGTGCCAAACTGACACACACACACACACACATGTTCATGAATGCACATATGTATATACATAGGTACACATACATGTACCTCCATACACAGACACACAGACATGTAACCTCCACACATAGACATGCATACATATACCCCCCCACATACATACATACATACATACATACATGTATCCCCCACAGACACATATATGACTTCCACACACACACATACATATAGCCCCTCACAGACACATATACATGTACTCCCACATAATACATACATGTACACCCAGACACACAGACATGTACTCATATACACACACATACATACATGTACTTCCACACACAGACACATACATGTTGTACCTCCACACACAGACATGCATACATGTACCTCCACACACAGGCACACATATACATGCCTCACTTTCCCAAGCCCCCAGCCTTCTCAGGGTCCATCTCTCTTGGCTGTGTCTCCCCTGCTTCCACTCAGCAGCAGGGCAAGGCTTTAAGGAATGTCCCCGTGTTCTGTGCGAGTGCGGACTGACAAAGACACTTGGGGAGTGGGCGTGGTCACCGTCTCATAGGCCTCAAATTGGAGATGTACCTGGAGGACCACTTCCTACAGCTGGAGGGCTTGAGAGGTGCTGTATATCCGAGAGACCTGTCAATTCCAGACCGGCCCAGAGCTCAGGAGGTATGAGTGAACAGGAGAGGGATGAGAAAGGGGTAACCTGGGGTAATGGGGGCGGGGGTCCGCAAGTGTCCGGGTGGGGGAGGAGATCACGCCCACTCACTCTCCTTGCTTCTCAGAAGTCCTTAGCGAGGTCTGACACTCCCTCCTCTCCACAGAGCGTCTGGGCTGGCTTCATCAGGGGGACAGAAAGGAAAGGCTCTCTAAGTGAGAGGAGACTCTTTAGCTGTGGTAAGAGGCTAGGACCTGATGAGAGGCGACGGATTCAATCTTCCCCGCATCAGTCACCTGGGACTCCGTCAGACGTGAACCGATTAGGAAAATTCGCATTGAAAGCCTGAAGAACAATGGCCCGGATCATAGGAAACATTTGGCCTGGAGGGAGGCAGAAATCCCATTTTCACCTAAGCTGCAGTCTTTAGGGATCCCCCACCCCCACCCCGTGTTTGATAACCTTACCTCCTCCCCAAGACCGATCATTAGACTAATTAGTGGCTAATCAATGTTTAATTAAAACCTAGCCATCAATTACAGGAAGTGGCGTGGCAACTGGAGAGTAAAGACGCACTGCTGGAGGGGCCGAGCTGCCCCGGGTGGGGCTGGCACCTGCCTGAGAGGCCGCTCCTTTCTTTTCTGCGAACTCTCTCTGCTCGGTCCTCAAGGGAGGTCTGGAGGTTTGGAGCCAGCAGGAGAAAGGGACCAAGAGCTGGTTGGATCACTTTTCCTGCCCCGTTCATTCTCCCTCTCACCCCACGAAGGTTTTCTCCACGATTCTGCTGTCTCTCTTCTCTTGCCCCCCAAAATGGACTGCACTTCCCGCCCCCCCCCCAGGATCCCTTCCTGGGCCTCCATGTGGTGCAGGGAGAGAGGCTGTCTGAGCCAGGTGCAGAGAAGACTTGGATGTGACACTCCCTGCTCTGGGGCAAGTTGTCAAGGGACTTAGAGTAGTCACACCAGTGGGCACTCCCTCCAGACCGCTGGTAGTCTCCCCTTTGCCTTCCACCCTGTGCTGGTTATTTTTTTTTGTCTATCAACTTGACAGAGACACAAGCTAGAGTCGCTTGGGAAGAGGAAACTCAAGGGAGGAACTGCCTCCATTGGCTGGGCCTGTGGCTCTGTATGTGGGGCATTTTCTTCATGGGCAGCCTAGCCCACTGTCTCAAAATACAAGGTGGACAGGTCCTGAGTAAAGACACCAGGAGCTGACCTCTGGTGTCCACACGAATGCATGCATATGCACACACACACACACATTAGCCTAGCACAGGGATCGATTTCTCTCTAGCAACAAGGGCCCACGTTGGCTGAGAGGCTACAGGTAAGCCAGACTCATGTCCTCCCCCTCTCTGCCCACCACTGGGTGCAGTGCACACTGTGCTAGGACAGCTTTCTCTGATGCTTGCCGGATCCTGAAGTCAGAGCTCTGTAGAAACAGCACAAGGACCGCCCCTCTCCCTCTGCTCCTGCCCAGGCTGCAACAGAGACAATAGCTCCCACCCTAGACAGGCACAGACTTTCTCCCAGTCCCAGAATACCATCACTATGTACAGTCTCACCACCCAGGTCCTACCTGAGCTCTGGCAGCCTCTGGAGAGGAGCCTGTGGGGATTTCAGGTAAGAGGCAGGGTAGGTGGGGAATGTTGCTCTGAGATGTCAGTATGGAGGGCGTGTCCAGACAGACAGAGCAAGAGAAGGTGGAGGAAGGGGGTGGGGAGAGGCACCCCACACATGTGAACACGGAGGAGAAGAAGAGGACACAAGGACTCCGAGGCTCCTTCTAGGCTCTTCTCCTGTTCAGGAGCACCACGAACCCTTCCCTTTTATGGTAGTGAACTCTCTCAGACTTTTAAAGCCACCCATAGAGCGAGTCCCACACAGCTTGTGTTGGACCTCAAAGCCCCAGGTCTCTTTCATTGACCGTGGTTTACAAGCAAGCACACGATGTTCCCACCTTTCCCGTCCTGAACAGCAGCGAGTCATAGGGTCTCGGGGTTTTCTGCCCGGGACATTCTGTCCAGCTTACCCTCTTGTGTTGGATCCATCTGGCAAGGGAAGTGTAAGATTTCTTTTAAAAGGCAAGGACGTGTTCCAGGCGTGGCTCAGTGGTGGTGTTTGCCAAGTTTGTGGGAGACCCTGGGTTCCATCCTGGCACAATAAGAAGAGTAAACAGGTAGCTTGGTAGCCTCTGGGGTACTTAATGGCAACCTCTTAATGGTGTCCCAGATGACCCCTTCCTCACACAATGATGTTGGGTGCTCAAAGAGGCCATGTCCCAAGATTATGGCCGTCATGAGGCCCAGGGGTGGTTACTGTGTATGGCTGGGACCTTGATCGATTGCTGAGAGTAGAGGTGGGAGGGCTACTTGGAGATTTAGACCAGGTGATCTGCCTCCTGGATGGGCGTTGTAGAATGCTATCCTCTGAGCAAAACAGGTGCCGTCTTCATCAAATTAGCTGTATTTGTTTAAGTTGTCAGTCTTTGTAGAGCTTGTGGAGGGTTGACATTCTCCCAGAGAAGATGGACACAGGACGGATCACTGGATTGTCACCTGGGATTCCAGCCAACCCTCCTGGGAACTAATATGCAGTTCTGCCCTAATTGTACATGGTTGTGTGTGTGTGTGTGTGTGTGTGTGTGTGTGTATAGGCTTGGCAAAGTCAACAGAAGGGGGCTTCATCTATGTGGCTTCAGGGAAGCCATCATCCACACTGTGCCTGGTTTAGGGTCACCCTGGCTACAGCCTGTACCCCTTCACTCTGCTCTGTATACCAGCCCAATAAATTCATTGGGTCCCAGGGTAAACTTGTGAATAATCAATCATACATTGGGATCTTATGAGGAAGGGTACAATAGTTGTAAGTGTCCTGCTCTTGTTTTGGTTGCTGTGGTAATGCCGTGGCCATATGATTGGGGAAGAAAGGGTTTATTTCATTTTACAGGTTACATATAGTCCATCATCGACAGAACTCCAGGTAGGAGCGTGAAGCAGAAACCAGAGAGAAACTGCTGATTTGCTCCCAGACTCCAGTTCAGGAGCTTCCTTATACAGATGGGCCCGCCCACTGTGGGCGGAGTCACCCACAGTGGGCGGGGCCACCCACAAAGCATCAATCAAAGATCCACAGACATACTCACAGGCCAATCTGATGGAGGCAGCTCTTCACCTGAGGTTCTTTCCAGGTGTATCAGGTTGGCCACCAAGAACAGCCAACATAGCAAGGACGGCCTCTCAATTCCCTGTGCTATAGACTTGCTTCCTCACCCCCTACCCCCCCTTCCCCAGCCTCCTTCCCTCTTCTCTTTCCACTCCATTCAGGTTTGGGATCTGCCTTTCTCAGTTTCTCTTGGCCTGCTCTGGGGAGATACCACTGAAGTGGGCAGAGGGAATGTGTGAAGTCTGTCCGCTCTTGGACATAAAGTTTTATTAGAAAAGAAACCTGTCCATTCATTTACTTATTAGCGTTGGCTGCTTGGAGATACAGGGCCAGGGCTGGGCAGGTGACAGGCAAGACAGGATGGCTCCTTATGTCCAACCTACTTATTTCCTGTGCAACGTTCACAGGTTTGTTGAGCCCAAGGCTTTCAGCTACTTGGGTTAGGGCTGTTCAGGGAGCTGTGCTGAGATCGATGAGTTGGACAATTTGTATAGGGTCTCCAGGAAGACGGGACAGCTTGCCTGTGAGTGCCTTTGGGCTTCTGGGAGGTAAAGGACTCTTTTGAGGTCTTGAGCTGGGAAGGTCGAGGAGAGGAGGCAGATGGGTCAGGCAGGTGACTGAGTAGGGAGCAACTCCCATGATCCTCTGTACCTGATCCGGGTTACACGGTGCCAGCTAAGTCAGGGGTGGAAGACTTGAGGACGGGTTTGGAAGTTCCATCATCGGTCCCTTCCTGAGATCAGCCTCTGCACACAGCTCAGCACTCTGTCAGGGCTTGGCTGATCCGTGGACATGTCTTAACTCCTTGATACTCCACGCTCATCTGCTTCCCCAGTCCTTAGTCCCACCGCGGGGGTGGGGTGGGGCTGCACAGGTTACCGCAGCTGTGGCTCCTTCCAGAGACTCCTCTCAGGGCTCTACTGGAAATCCCATCTGGCAGGCACAGCTGCCCCTCAGTGCATCCCGTGGGACCTGGGCAGCACTACGCTTTGCCCCTTTAACCCTGCGGCCAACTCAGGATCTGCGGACCCCTCAGGCTGAGGTGTAGCCATGGCCTGCTGAGTTCCGGGGTGTCTTCTCTTGTATATCTGTAGCTTCATTGAGATCCAGTTCCTGTGCTGTAGGCTGTGGTGTAGACGTCAGGGTACGGTGCCTCCCCTCCCTCCCCTGCATGTTGAAACCCTCATTCCTAAGAGGGTGGTTATTCCATTACGGGGGTAGAATCCTTGAGAATAGGATGAGTCCATCACAGGATGCCTGAGAACAGAATGTGGTGGTGGTGTCCCTGCAATCCCAGCATTAGGAGGTTGGGGTAGGAGGGTCTTGAGTTCAAGGTCATCCTAGGCTACATAGGAAAGCCTCTCTACAAACAAGAGGCAACGAGTCTAGCTCAGTGACAGATCTCTCTCTCTCTCTCTCTCTCTCTCTCTCTCTCTCTCTCTCTCGTATAAGTGTGGTGTACATACATGTGGTATGCACACCTGTGTCCATGGCCAGAGGCCAGAAAAAGAAGCTGAGAGGCCGTTCTATCATTTTCTGCCTTATTCACTCAAAACGAGGTCTCTCGCTGAGCCTGGCATGAGGTTGGCAGCCCGAAAGCCCCAGTGATCTCCTCTCTCTGTACCTGCCAACAGTGGTTACAGGTGAGTATGTGCCTGCCTTTTCTCATGGGTGTGGGGATTCGAACTCAGGTCCTCTGTTTGCACAAGTGTTATGGTCCACGGAACCACCTCTCAGCCCACTGAGCCATCCTCAGTGGCAGAAGTCTTACCTAGCATAGGCAAGGTAAGTCCCATTCTCAGATTAAAAAGCCTTCTGGGAGCCCAAGAGCCTTCAAGAGTTCCCCAGAGCCCCGAAGAGCCCCTGACAGCTCTTTGCTCTGCCCACCATTTGAGATGTGAGGGGGCTGCTGTCGAGAAGACCATACTCCCCTTGATCTTGGACTTTAAGCCCCCAGATTTCACGAACTACGTTTGTTGTTTATAAGCCATGCAGTCTGTGTTCTAGGAGCCTGAAGGACAAAGTCTTCACAGGATTCTCGTCTTGAACATGCCTGTCACCAAGCCACCATCTGCAGTGTCAGCACAGGTCACTGCCCAGAATAGGGTTCTTACATCCATGCCCTGGTCCTGGGGGCCACTCTACTTTCTGTCTCTGTGGCCTTTTCTGGACTGGACACTTCTGGCACTTAGTGTGAGGATCCTAAGGTTTGCCCATGGTTTAAGCAGGCACCATCCTATATTCCTTTTTATGACTAAATAATATCCCTTTGGAGTGTCCTACCATGGTCAATAACTTTCAAATATTACCTGGTGGGATTATCAACAATTTAAAATGGGAAAATAGGGGCTGGAGAGATGGCTTAGCAGGTAAGAGCACCGACTCCTCTTCCGAAGGTCATGAGTCAAATCCTAGCACCTACATGGTGGCTCACAACCATCTGTAAAGAGATCTGATGCCTCTTCTGCCCTCCTATCCCTGATACAGGGAGAGAGGAGACCAGAGAGGTTTGAGCACATGAGGCTGCACGGAGAGATGGATTACATCAGGTGTGTAAAATCCTAAGCCATTACTAACTCCAGGACAACTACAGACAACTACAGTATATTTACATAAAGAAAAAAAACCTGGGAAAATAGATACGTGTTTTTGTTTCCTGCAAAGGACCTAACAGCAAATGATTTTAGCTTCACAAGTCACACACACTCTGCAACTGTTCCGCTTCTTGTTGTAGCTCAAGCCACTTAGCTTGTGAGTGAGCGAGTTAAGATCACATTGAGTTAGAGGACTCCATTAATAGCAGAGGGTGCCTGCGCTGAGCTTTGGGCTGTCGTCGTGGACACGCAGGCTAAAGGATTCGCTAATGAATGTTAGTAATGGCTTAGGATTTTACACACCTAACGTAACATATCTCCATGCAACCTCACATGGTCAAACCTTGCTGGCCTCTTTTCTCCCTGTGTCAGGTGCTCCGAGATGCTCCGAGGTCTTCCATCAGGGGCCCCGGCACCCTCAGTCGGCCACCCAGGCTGCCGTTTTCTCCAGCAGTTTCAGTTTTTCTTCTCTGTCATGGTCGGCCTTGCTTGGCGGCCTGACTGGATCTGGACCAACCAGCAGACACACCTCTGAACAGATCTATGACTTCCCAGGATTTACCTGAGGGGAAAGACCCTCCCCAAGACTGAAAGGGATCGGAGGGAATGCCGCTGCTGCTTCTGCGCGCTGTCTTTGCTTCCTGTTGCTGAAGTGCATCCGAGCTGTACCTCCCCGCCCCACCCGGCTGCAGCTGCTGCTGGCGTCAGAACCCAGCCTCCTCAGCCTTCCAGCACGGACTACTGTCTCTCCAGGAACCCCCAACCCACCTTCGCACCAAACTAGGACTGCAGAGGCATGCAGCCTCAGGCACTGAATAGCTATGGACTTCTCAGTCTCCCCAGGGTGAAGGCAGCCATTAATGGCTCTGCTCCTCTAGAGAACCCTGACTGAGACACTTTCTAATATTGTTTTAAAGTTACTTGATTGGTTTTTATATTTGGAGATTCTCCATGGGGCTCAGAAGAGGGAGTCAGATCCCGTAGAATTGGAGTTACAGATGGTTGTGAGCTGCCATGTGGGTGCTGGGATTTGAACTTGGGTCCTCGGGAAGAGCAGCCAGTGCTCTTAACCACTGAGTCATCTCTCTACCCTCGGTCTCTAGTCTTAGTGCGGCGTGTTCTTGGAACCTTTCCTGGGGTTACTCTCCTGTCATTTCAGTTCAGGCGTCTCTGTTTGAACTAATTTTGCCTACACTCCTGCAGCACTTGCCCATTAAATCCAGATCTGCTTCTTACTGTAGACGGGTTCAGAGCCCTGGGGCTTTTGAGTCAAGCTAGGTTGTTTTGTTGTTGTTGTTGTTGTTTTCCTGGAAGCTTCTGTTTTGAGGGTTCTCTTCTTGGCGTCATCATTCCAGGGATGGCTTGGATGTGTCTTATGTCAACAGGGTTCCTGTGCTGGAGGCTTGGTCCCCAGTGTGGCTGTGTGGAGGTGATTGGGGTGCTGGGGTCACAGCTCTAAGATAGCATGGTTCCCCAGGACTCTAGTTAGTTTGTTACCCTGTTCTCTAGCTCCTGACCTCTTCTAAGGTATTATGTCCCGTGCCCCTGCCCCCCTGGTTACTTTGTTTCCCTTCTTGGTGGCTCCTGGTCTCTTGTAAGCTAACAGACTTCCCCTCCCCACCCCCCCCCACCCCCTGGTTACTTTGTTTCCCTGCTTTCTAGCTCCTGGTCTCTCTCCTCTGAGGCATCAGGGTCTGGTCCCCCTGGTTACTTTGTTTCCCTACTCTCTGGAGTCTGGTCCCTTGACCTGGTGGCCTGTCTTTCCCCTCACTCACGCTCCTGCTTTGATTCCTCCTCCATGAAGCAACATGCTGAGGGCTTGGCACTGAACTAAACCAGCCTCTTCTCTAGCCTCCAGTTTTTCATTAAAGCAACGGGGGTAAAAGCCCAATACTCTGTGCCCTTATTTTCATTTTTGGATGCTGAAGACTCACGCCCTTCAGTTGTAGGACATTTTCTGGTACTCTTTCTTTGATAATTTTATCCTCTGTCCCAGTAGCGTTCTGGAATGCCTATCTGTCAGATGTTGGACCTCCTGGCTCCATAGTCTAACTCTTTAATTAAAAAGAAAAACAAAATTCAATTCCTATTGTATACGTCTTTGCTTTTGTTCTGTGTTCTGGGAACTTTCTCAAGTTTCCTTTCCCCTCAATGCTTCTATTGACTTAAATTTGCGATTTCATTTTTAGCTTTCCCAGCGTCCTCCTTCCGGTTTCATGGATGTGCCATCGCTCCCGTGTGATGTTAATGATAGATTCTTTTGAAGCCTTCTCTTTGCAAAGCATATAGCCGCCTGTGTCATCTATTATTATGTCACAGATGACCTCCAAATGCAGTAGCTTAAGACAACAAATGGCTTTCTCTCCTGGTTTCCATGGCCAGGATCTGGCGGGGCAATGCGGGTGGCTCTGGTTCAGGGTCTCTTTGCAGCCAGCGTGTTAGCCAGGTTTGACGGGGACAAGGGATCTGCTTCCAAGCTCAGTCACTTGGTTGTTGGCAGGAGGCCTGGGTTCCTCACCACATGCGCCTCTCCATATGGCTGCCTGACATGGAAGTTGGCACCCCTCAGAGGGAGTGATCCGAGTGGGGGAGGGTGGGCCAACATGGAAGCTGGAGCGTCTCTTGGATCTCTTGTCTCAGAGGGGCACATCATCCTTCCCCCCATATTCTTTTGACCCCACAGACAGCCCAGAGCCAGGACCCCTGCTAGGCAAGAACGAGGGTAGGCAGCCATCCCGGAGACTGACTACACGGTATTTTCTCCTGCTTGCTGCTCAGGTTGGAGGTTTTTCTCCAATATCCAGTCATCTGTCTCTCACATTCAAGAGCGGTGCGTCAGGCTGACCTGAGGGAGAGCCTGGTTGCTGCCAATATCTGACCTCTCCAGAAGCTGACCCTGACATAGGATTTGAGGGTAGGCAGTTTTACTTGGTGGTGGACAAGCATTCACAGGGATAGGGATATGGGTCATGAAGGGCACAGTACTGATTCTGGCATTTTAGTCATCTGGTGCCTGTGTGACAGTCGGCCCTGTAGGGACCTCTGAGTGGTCTACATCTTATACCTCCGAGTTGCCCCATAGGTGGTGGTGAAGCTGGAGGGTGTGCCCGATTGAATCCATTCATTGATTTGGGGTAAATCCTGAGACCCTTTGCCAGAGGGCAGAGCAGCTATCTGAGATCCGAGGCAGTGCCTGCCGGTGGAGGCAGGGGCCGCAGCTGATGTACGGTTGTGCACAGAAGTGGCTGAGAGCCACAGTGACCATGGGCTTCCTGCAGGTCAAAGGGTAGACGTCTGCTCTGCGACATGTGTCAAGCTCTTTGTAGGCTTCTCACCCAGGGAAGCTGTTCTGAGCTGAAGCTGGCAGGGATGATGGTGAGAGGCTGCTGCCTCGGCAGGAGCCCCTGTTCATGCCTGTGTTCGGTGCTTGACCCCCAACTCTGTGAGCACTGCACCCCAGACCTGCTTGGGACCCCCTACTGTGATGACTCTGGAAGCATCCGAAGGCAGGACTGGGTCACTCAGGCAATGGGGTGTTGGGAGAGTCTGGGGGGGAGGGGTCCCTGGATTCCACAGCATTGGTTGCTCTGCCCTGTTCTAGGGCTGGGCTAGAGTGTTCTAATGGCGTATTCTCATTCGGTGCTCCTTCAGGATGTGTGTGACCCTGCGGGGAGGTGGCACAGGGCTGACTCGGCCTCAGGTTTCCTAGCATCTGATGCTGGCCGTGTGGGAAGCAGCTATGTCTAGAGATAATGACTGTGTGCAGAGGTATTTGGCATCCTCCCTGGCAGATGCTTGCGTTAACCAGAGACACAGGCTTAGGACACTGAAGGTGTGATGGCTATTCCTGCTTATCAGCTTGACTACATCTGGAATGAACTGCAATTCAGAAATGGATGACACTCGTGATCTAGATCAAGCCTGAAAGACACAGGCTTCTGACCTGAATCTTTTTTTTCCCTTTTCTTTCTTTTTAAGATTTATTTATTTAATGTATTTGGGTACACGGTAGCTGTATTGATGGTTACAAGCCATCATGTGGTTGCTGGAATTTAAACTCAGGACCTTCAGAAGAACAGTCAGTGCTCTTAACCAGCTGCTGAGCCATCTCTCCAGCCCCCAGGTTTACTTGCACCCAATGTGGGGCTCGAACCCACAACCCTGAGATTAAGAGTCTCATGCTCTACCGACTGAGCTAGCCGGGCACATCTGACATGCATCTTGACATGGGATGACACACACCTTTTATCCAGATCTTGAGGCACAGTGGCCACGAAGAACTTAGGTGCAGGCAAGGTATAGTACATGCCTTTAATCTTAGGAGATTGAGGCAAGCAGATCTCTGAGTTCAAGGCCAGCCCGGGACAGAGTGAGTTCCTAATCCAGGTGTGGTGGTACACATCTTTAATCTGAGCCATACCTTCTGCTGGAGGCCTACATAAGGGCATTGGAAGGGGGAAGACTCATTCTTCTTCGCCTGCTTGCACTTTCTTGCCTGCACATCTGTTGGAACTAACTTCTTTGGGATTCCAGCTTCTACAGAAGACCAGCTGAAACACACAGCCTCATGAGACTGAGCAACTACTAGATTCTTTGACTTCCCATTCACAGTTGCCCAGTGTTGGTTTAGTTGGACTCTAGACTACAAGTCATTACAATAAATTCTCTTAATATAGAGAGACATTCCACAAGTTCTGTGACTCCAGAGAACCCTGACTAATACAGGCGTCTGCCAGGAGAAGCTGGCCCCTGTCAGGGATGGGTTCTTCAGAGCCATTGCTGTGGAAGTGTCAGGTGACTTCCTCAGGGGCTCGGGCCAGCTATTCAGTCCACAGTGCTGACTAAGCTCTCCTTTGCTTGGCAGGTTTCTATGCCTCACCCTGGGGGACACATACTGGTCACCTGTTCTGTGGCTTGTTCTAATGTAGGGAGGGTACACAGACATGCATACACACACAGGTGCACACTCAGAGCACACAGACATGCATACACACACAAGTACACACTTTGAGCACACAAAGGCTGACCTCAGGGACTCTGGCTGTTTAGCACCGGGACTCCTGGCCTCCTTTGCTTGGTAGCTTTGAATTACACCAATGTGAATCAAGAGGTGTTAGCTGACCTCAAGACAAACTAGACCCCGATATCAGCTATATGGGAGAGCCCTGTGCCTCATGGTGAATCTCAGTAGACTGTGAACCCAGAGTCTGGGGATATTCTGGGCTGGCAACACTTCTGACTGTTGTTACTATTAGAAAGTACCTGCTGGGCTCTGTGGCAAGGGAACCGGAAGCCTCCCTCCTGTGCCTCTCCCTTAGCTGGCTTGAACCTGTGTGTTCTCACTATGACGATATAACTGTAGCCAGTGTGACTTGCTGGGCTCTGTGTCTTTCCAGCCACTCAGGTCCTGATGGTGACTCGGGTCTCCTCAGGCTTGCAAGAGGTTAGTCAGCTTGTCTTTCCGGGGTCTGTGAACCAGAGTAGCACATTAACTGAGACAAAGGAGGAAGATATGGGAACCATAATTTGTAGCCTGCTGGCCAGAAACTGAGGCTAGATCTCAATGGGCCAGTCTTCTAGATCTCCATGGGCTAGTCTTCTAGATCTCCATGGGCCAGTCTTGGGGACTGTGCCCTTGACTTGTGTGCTCCAACTCAGAACTGGACTGGACTGGAGAAGAACTACTTAAAAATTTTCCCTCATGACCCCTTTTGCCTGAGAAATTTTTACACAGCCCTGGGTATATAGGTCTATAATATAGGTGTACAAATCAGACAATCGCTGGTAATAAATTATAAAGGGCCACATTTAAAAACAATTCTTGAGCAGGTGGGTGGGAGAGATGTCCCAGTGGTTAATAGCATGTACTGCTCTTGCAGAGGACTTGAGTTCAGTTTCTAGCATACACACTTGGTAGCTCATGATCTATAACTCTAGGAAATCTGACATTTTTTCCGGTCCTTTCTAGGCACCACATTATGTGCATCTACAGATGAACACAAATTAAAAAAATAAAACAATTCTTTGGGCATACATAAAAATTTAAACCATTTATTAAATATGAAATCAGATTTACATGCTAATGAGATTCATGTGCTTGTTTTATTTTTACATAAAGAATCAACGCCAGGCTGAACGTAACACATCTTGGGTGCTTTTCATAGTTGATCGATATTTGGATTTTAGAATCATCAATGTAGAGAATAAATCTTTGGATAAACACACAGCATAAAACAGTGGAAGTACATTAAGTGACATGTCAGGAGTTGTTGCAAATTCAGTTCAGTCTCAAGTCAAAATTCATTTAAGTGTCTTCTTTTCTTCTTCTTCTTCTTCTTCTTCTTCTTCTTCTTCTTCTTCTTCTTCTTCTTCTTCTTCTTCCTCTTCCTCTTCCTCTTTTTCCTCTTCTTCCTCTTCTCCTCCTTCTCCTTTTTCTTCTCCTTCTCCTCCTCCTCCTCCTCCTTTATATGTATCTGAAACACAAGTTAGCAACTCACACAACAAACTCACAGAACAATTTTTAAAGTCAAAGTTTCTAACACCATACAATCCAAAGATCTGACTTGACACACACATGCTGAGGAAGGATAGGAGGGGATACTTTGTATTCTGTAATTAAGCCACTGTGTTTCTATAAGAATAGACAACCTGGTGTGTTGGCAGTAAAGCAGCCATGAATCTGAGCCCAGATGTTTTGGGCTATGTTTATTGGCATTGCCTGGTGTGATGGCATGACCTTTAGAACAGAGGCCCCAATGAAGTCACAAGATTCCACACAGGCCACACTTCAGGGACATCTCAGATTCATCAACACAGTAATTTTGAATTATTTTGGGTTCAGAAATCTTTACTGTTACCATTTTTGTTACCCCCCCTTCAGTTACACAACTTCATGTGGTCATGACACACACTTTAGAAGCTGGCCTCAGACTCACAATCAGTCCCAGCTGCCTACCCTCAGGTGCTGGGCTCACCACCATGCCTGACTGAAGTATTTTAAAGCACCTCTTTTGTCTTATTAAAAATATATTGTTTAAAGTCCAAATACCTGGGATATTTTCTATGTCTCCTTCTGTAATTAACTTCTAATTTAATTCCATGTGAACAGTAAACATATTCTGTAAATTTTAGGCATTTGAAACATGTGACAGCTTCTAAGAATGGCCTGCTTTGGTGAGAGAAAGATGAGATTCTGAGGTTGGTTTAGTGTTCCCTGAATCTCTGGGAGGTCTCACTAGTGGAAGGTGGTGCTTTAACTTCTTTTCTGCAACAAAATAGCCTAGCAGGACCAGGTGTGGTGGTCCACAAGGGAGGCGAAGGCGGGTGTGACTCTGAGTTTGAGGCCAGCCTGGTCAACATGGTTAGCAAGTTCCAGGCCAACCAGGGATACACACTGAGTGAGACCCTGTCTCAAAAACAATGAAACAAAATCAAGTTTGCACCTGCAGTAGCCATATCTGGTTCAGCAGACAGCATTTTACAGTTCTCCTCTCCATCCTGCCGGGCAGACATTCCATTTCCTCTTCCTCCATGTTTCCTGAGCCCTGGACTGGTGGTGATGTCAATGTCCTATGTGGGGTTTAGTACACTAGTTTCTTACATATTTGGGGGTTCAACCAGATATACAGTCTTCATGTTTCCTCTCTCTTTATGGATGGCTTCCTTGCTCTGCCCACTGCTGGCTTTGCTGAGCCAAAGATTCTGTGGTGTTTGGCTGATCAGCTTTTGCTGCGTATTTTGTCTCCAACAAGAGTGCGAGGACTGGTGTTAATTACTCCCATTGTTTGGTGGGAAGCTTTCTGGCCTTGGTTGGGAGGTTTATAATGACTGAGTTAATCTCCATCAGCATCTGAGTTCTCTGGCTTTCTAATTCTTCTTCAGCTTTGACAGGCTGTACACTGATATATCCATTTTACCTGTGTTAGCCGATCATTGGCATACAATTGTTCAGAACGGTTTCTTAAAGTTTCTCCGCCTCTGAGGCGTCCATGTTGCCCTCTCTCTCTCATTTTGATTTTATGTATTAAGTGTTTTCCTTTTGGTTAATGTAGCTAAGAATTTTGTGTTTGTTTAGTTTTAATTAAAAGATTCTTAATCATGGGGTTGGTCAGTGATTAAGAACACTCACTGCCCCTCCAGAGGACTGGAGCTTTTTGATTCCCAGGACCCATATGGGTACTCAGAACCATCTGTAATTCCAGTCCCGGGAGATCTGACGCTTCCTTCTGGAGTCAAGAGCATTGCACAGTTCATGGTGCACAGACCTGTGCAGACGAAACACCCATACTCATAAAATAAAATGAAACAGGAAAGATTTAGTAATTGTCTTAGTGTTCTATGGCTGTGAAGAGACACCATGACCTTGGGAACTCTTACAAAAGAAAGCATTTCGCTGGGTCTTGCTTACAGTTTCAGAGGCTTATTTCAGGGAATGTGACTTCCAGCAGGGAGGCATGGTGCTGGGAAATTGGCTGGGAGCTCTATCCAGATCCTCAGGGAGCAGGAAGAGAGAGCCGCTGGGCTTGGCTTGGCCTTTGAAACTTCAAAGCCCACCAGATTCTCCAACAAGGCCACACCTCCTAATCCTTCTAATCCTTTCAAATTGTTTTAGTCCCTGGTGACTAAGCATTCAGATACAGGAGCCTACAGAGGCCATTCTCATTCAAACCATCACAGTCATGCTGATCTTTTTTATTAGTTTTTCCATTCTCTGTTTGATCAATGTCTACTGTAATCTTTACTCTTCCCCTCTGTCAACTTCCGGGCTTAGCCTACTCTTTTTGTAATTCTTCATTGCATAAAATAATGTTATTTTTTGAGATGTTTCTTTAAAAGCCTATCAGGTTATTAAAAAAAATATTGTTGGTGTGCTGTGTTGTGTGTACTTGTGTGTATATGTTGTGTGTTTATGTTTATGGTGTGTGAGTGTGCATGGTGTATGCGTGTGGTTTGGTGTGGTAGCTTGTGCATGTGTATGTATGTATGTGTATATGTGGTGTGTATGTGTGTATGCATGCATGGTATGTGCATGTGTATGTGTGTTGTGGTGGTTTGTGTATGTGTGTATGTGTGTGTATGTGTTGTGTGTTTATGTTTATGGTGTGTGATTGTGTGTGTGTGGTTTGGTGTGGTGGTTTGTGTGTATGTGATGTAGTGGTTTGCATGTGTGCCTCTGGGTACATGAGTGTGTGCATGTGTGTACATGTATGTATGGTATGTATGTGTTTGTGCATGTGTGTACATGTATGCCTGGTATGTATGTGTGTGGTATGTATGTGGTATAGTGTGTGCATATGCACATACTACAGCATATGTGGCAGATGACTTAGTGGTTCTCTCCTTTCACCTTTACATCAGTTCTGAGGATTGAACTCAGTTGTCAGGTATGTGGCCAGTGTCTCCTTGTGAACTGCCTTCTGGCCTGTTTCTTTGTTTAAAGACAATTACTTACTGCTGTGACCCTCCCTCATGGTGCTGTTTGCTGTGCCAGGAAACTGCCCTGCAGTTCCTGTTTCCATCCATCTTAGGCTAACACAAACATGCCTTTCACCTCCTCTGTGACCCAGTGGCTGTTTGACATCGAAGCATTCGAATTTTTCCAGTGTATCCCACTGTGGTTAGAGAACAGAGTTAGGATGGTTGTGCCTTCGCTCTGTGAAGATGTCTTTTGTGACCTTAACTTGTCTGTCATGGGAATGTCTATGGAAAGAACGTGTCTTCTGCTGTTGGGTGGGAAGTTTGTCTACTCATCCATTTGGCTCTGCTCTCTCCCCTCGGGCTTTCTGTGTGAGATTTTCATGACAGAGCATCAGATTTCAACATCTCCTACTATTACCGTATTTCTGTTCTTCAGACCAGTTGGCATTTACCTTACGTGTGGACACTTTTACGTGCATGAATATTCACAACTATTTTAATGTTCAATTCACTTTAAAGAATATAATTAATGGTCTTCAAGATCTCTTGTGTTAGTTGTGACACCATGGTTGATCTTGTGTAGTATAGCCACAGCCTCGTCAATTCATCTCCATTTGTATGGGACAGCTTTTGCTATGTCTACACTTTCAGCTTATGTGTGTGTGACTCTAAGTGAGTTTCTTGTTGGTAGCATATTGTTGGGACTTTTTTTTGTTACTGTTGTTGTTGTTGTGTGTGTGTGTGCACACGTGTGCATACCTGATGGTCAGAGGTCAGTGTTAGATATCTTCTTTTTATAGTTTATTTTTATTTATTACATGTAACATAATATTATATTTATTTATTTAAATATATTTATTTTATTATATTCTATTTTATGTGTCTTGCCTAAATATATATCTATGTGAGTGTGTCAGAGCCTCTGGAACTGGACACACAGTTACAGACAGTTGAGAGCTGTCATGTGGGCACCAGGAAGTAAACCTGGGTCCTCTAGAAGAGCAGCCAGTGAGTGCTCTTAACCACTTTGCCATCTTTCCAGCCCAGATAGCTTCTTAAATAATTTCTTCACCTCATTTTATGGGGGAGAATCTCTCACTGTTCCTGGAACTCACCGCTTTCCGGTCCTGGTATTACAGGCACATATTGCTGCCATACCTGTTTTTTTTTTTACATGAATCTCTGGGGATCTGAACTCAGGTCCTTGTTGTGTGATCACAGTCCCTGTGAACCATCTGTCCTTTGTTTGTAGAATGTAATCTGTTCCCTGTAATGTGATTATCTGTTGTTAGGCCACAACCTACCCCTTTATCATTTTCCAACCTTGCATTTCTTTGTTTATGGCTCGTTCCTCATTGTCTTCCTCTGAATTCTGCTGAGCATTTACTTTACGTCATGATACTCCCCAAGTTTATTATTATTTTATCTCTCTGTGTTCACTATAGTTTCCCCCTGGTGATTAGTGTTTTCTAAGGCATCATGTAACATTCTATTTCAGGCTGACAATAAACCAGTCCAGTAAATACTAAGACTCTCTATGCTTCTACGTCTATTCTTTAAACTACTTTTATTTTCAAGACAGGTTCTCTCTGTATAGCCCTAGTGTCCTGGAACTCGATCTGTAGACCAGGCTGGCCTTGACCTCACAGAGATCTGCCAGCCTCTGCTTCCCTAGTGTTGGGAATCCTAAAGGTTTTTGCCACCATGCCTAGCTTTAAAACTATTCTTAGTTTAAAAAAAAACTTTGTATCAACTAAGCATTTGCTTGTAGTAAAAGCATTAAACACAGAGAAAGTTAAAAAATGGAGACCAAGAATATTCTGGCTTCCTCCTTTCTCAGCCCCCCAACTCCAAGATCTATCTGTAAAATTTCTGTATATTTTCTCCGAACTTTCTGCACACGTGATGTTAGGCATAGATGTTTATATGCATATGTGTAAACATATTTCTTCTCTCTTTGCCTAAATGGGATTTCATATGTGTTATTCTAGAAGTTTCTGTTTGTTTATGATATTTCTCATACAAAGTGTCCAATGTACAATACTACCCACCATCTCCCCTGTTTAGAACAATCACCGTATAATCACATCATGCTCTTCAGTCTGGATTCTGCTGATGCACCTGTCCCCTCTGGTTTTCCAAATAGGAAAGTATTATGTTTCCATGTCTACCCATCTTAGTCTTCTAGTGAGGTTAGGTCAGTGGGAGAGGTTCGTGGAAGTGAAATTATCAGGTCAACGGTGCATGAATCTAAAAACTGATAGGCCAACAAGCATCCCTTCCACAAAAGATGTTTTCCAATGTGCAGCCACTCCATTGTTTATCAGAGGGTTTCCTTTTACTGAGGAGTCAAGGTTCTTAACGTTTTTATTTATTAATTATATCGGTGTGTAGGGGTACATACATACCACACATGTGTGGCAGCCAGAAGACAACTTGAGGGAATCCCCAAGTGGATCCTGGGGGTTGAACCGGTGGTTGGTCAGGCTCGGCAGCAGACTCCTCTTCCTGCTGAGCTGCCCCATTGGCTCCTTTACAGAGGTCTTATCCTGTACTGAGTAGAGGTAAATTCAGTCTGAGTGCTGCTGCCCGTCAGGTGACTTAAGTGACTTGAAGGATGTCTGCCTGTGTGATGGTTGTTTGTACCTTTACACCGAATGACTGCTCTGTGGGTTGTCTTTTCCTTATTAATTTACCAAGACTTTTTGACTATGAAGGAAAATGAATTTTGCTCCATGTGACACACTTGCTCTACCTTGTGCATTTCCGACTTGATCTGTAACATGTGCTTCTCTATATAAGAAGAGTATAGCAGTATTTGTTTTTCAGGAAAAAGACCTGTGTGTGTGTGTGTGTGTGTGTGTGTGTGGTGTGCCTTTGTGTTTCTTGGAACCTTTAAAACCATTCAGATTATTGTCGTGTGAGAATAAAGTCTCCAGGCTTCTGGATTCACATGTTGCATGCAGGGAATAGTGCAGGGGGGTGGGGGTGAGGAGGACCCTTGGGTGCATCTGGCTGGGGCAGTCCCTGAGTGCCAGACCTCAGCTCACTGGCTCCAAAGCTGCCAGGACAGCCTCCAGGGACAGACAGTAAGATTGCTACGTGGAGTCCTCAAGCAATTGGCCTCTCCTGCTGGGCCTGAGCATTCAGGCTGAGGACTGGTGACACCAGGAAGTTCCTTCTTCAGCCCCTACCCTTCTGAGCCTTGGGCCTGTGTATCATCAGTGCCTTGAGCTCATGCCTGAGTTGTGGTAGTAGACACCTTTAGCCCCTGGAGAACCTGGAGTGCTTACCCAGGTCAGTTTACAGCAGAGGTGATGGCGCTCCAGGGACAGCGATGCTGGGTCTTCCTGTGCCCAGCCAGCCCATGCAGAACACCCGGCTTCTCTTTATCTTGGGACCAAGTTGGTCAGTTGTCCTGAAGTCTCCCTGTAGATGATCATGCCTCTGCTTCTGTGTTACCATGGAGATCATACACTGGCTGTCTGCAAGGAGCTTCACAAATTGTCACGGATGTGCTGCAGGGACTCCTTGGACAGTTCCGAGGGTGAGGTAGCTTCTGGGCTGTATGCTGTCTATGGTCGTCAGCCCACTTTGGACGTGGGCTTGAGCCTTGAGAACAGCAAGGTGGAAGGTTTTTGAGTCTCCTGTAATGGCATGAGGTAAGGTGAGCCCTCTCTCTTATTCAACAGACGCTCTGGGTTAGGTGGGCAGGGCTCAGTCAGGCAGGTGTGGGTGGAGCCTGAGTGGCCCCGCCCCCAACTTCTTCCTCCTGAAGAGGAAGGGGAGGCACTCGGCACAGGGCACGGATATGACTTCAGGTTTTAGAATGTCACACTTGCCCCTCTCCAGGCAGGATGCTCAAAGCTAGGCATGAGAGAAGCTGGAGATTAAGGGATGATCCCCTGAAGGCTGATGAGCACAGGTTCAGAACCATGGACAGAAGCGGGCCTTCCTTGTGTTGCAGAGGGCTCTCCTTGGGGACTGGAGGCTGGCCCTGGTTATCCATTTGAATAGGAAGCTGAATGGGAGAGACGGTGGGGAGGGAGATGCAGACTCATCTCGGACTGACCTTTGGAGAGTGGCAGCCTGGGTTAGGAGCCCTGTTATGTTGAGAGAGTGGTGGCAGGAGACAGCTGGTGCCCCGTTACTCTAGTTAAGGCTATCATTAAGGTGACGAAACATTGTAACCAATGCAAGTTGGGAAAGGAAGGGTTTATTTGGCTTATGCTTACAGATCACTGTTTATCACTGAAGGAAGTCAGGGCAGGAACTCAAACCTGGAGGCAGGAGTTGATGCAGAGGTCATGGGAGGGTGCTGCTCACTGGCTTGCTCTCCATGGCATGCTCAGCCTGCTTTATTATAGAACCCAGCCGAAGGTGGCTCCACCCACAGTGGTCTGGGCTCTCCACTATCAGTCACTAATTAAGAAAAAGCCTTGGAGACTCACATACAGCCTGATCTCATGGAGGCATTTTTTTGTTTGGTTTTTTTTTTGTTTGTTTTTTGTGTTTTGTTTTTTCAAAACAGGGTTTCTCTGTATAGCCCTGGCTGTCCTGAAACTCACTCTGTAGACCAGGCTGGCCTCGAACTCAGAGATCCGCCTGCCTCTGCCTCCCAAGTGCTGGGATTACAGGCGCCACCGCCCGGCGAGGCATTTTCTTAATTGAGGTTCCCTTCCCTCAGATGATTTTAGTTTGTGTCAAGTTGACATGAAACTGTCCACCACATCGTGATTCCTCACATTGGAGTTGTGTGGTCCAGCTTCCCAGCTTCATCAAAGGTCTAAGGCATGGGCCATCTCCGGGGCTGGAGTCCACCCGGCAATGTTGCACTAGCAATGGGCAGCTACATCTGTAAGGCCTGGGGATGTGCTAGGTGCCCCTGTATGATCTAGCATCCGGGTTGCTGGTCTCTAGAAGTGGGTCTGAAGTACTTGTGTATTCCCATGAGGTCAGCCCTGGTTGGTGCGGTGGCCATGTGGTGTTCTTGCTATACTCTGGGCCTGGCACAGACCACACTAAGGCCAGGCTGGCTGCCCCAGGCTGCATTGTGGCTTCTGTATGTAAATATGTGGTGGGGGAAGGTGCTATCTGCATTGTTGAAGAGGTCAGGCTGAGATGTTATAAGTCTGGATTGCCTCATCCCTGCCGGGGCAACTACAGGGAGAGTTTGTGTATGAAAGGGGAGTCAGAGGGGTGTGTAAGAGGGAAGATGCAGTACGAACAAATGAGAACAAATGAGGTAGTGAGAGCGAGCAAGATGGCGGCGTGGGGTGGGGAAGGGAGAGGAAGAGAGAGAGAGAGAGAGAGAGAGAGAGAGAGAGAGAGAGGAGAGAGAACAGGAGAGAGTGAGAGAGAGTGAGAGAGTGAGACAGAGGGCTAGAACGAGAGTGAACGAGCCAGAGAACAAATGGGAGGGAAGGAGAAAGGAGAGGGAGACAGAGACAGACAGGGAGAGGGAGAGGGAGAGGGAGTGGGAGGGGGAGAGGGAGAGGGAGAGGGAGAGGGAGAGGGAGAGGGAGTGGGAGATGGGGAGGGAGAGGGAGAGGGAGATGGAGAGGGAGAGGGAGAGGGAGAGGGAGAGGGAGAGGGAGAGGGAGAGGGAGAGGGAGAGGGAGAGGGAGAGGGAGAGGGAGAGAGTCTATCCCTAACCTTCCTGTCTGGATGTCTGTGAATCCTCTGTAAGGTGAGTTCACGTCATGTGTTCTTGAATATTGGAGCCCTGACATACACCTAGCTCTCCTCACTAGTTTTCACTGGGAAATTATCTTTTCTTCTCTCAGGGAAGCGAGTTATATACAACTTCTTATCCCGTTCTCTCGACCCTTCCTGGGGAATCTGGACCTGTGCATTACCTCAGGATGGCTGTGTCTTGAGGATGGGACAGAAGCTTCATTTCCCTCCTTGCTGATCTGTGCCTGGGTCCCTGTGGACCCCTGCTTCCCCAGGAGTCACGTTTGTCCCCGATTTAGACAGGCACCCTGGCTAACAACAGGATGTCAGGCAGCTGGGATCCACACAAGCAGAGGCCACTGACGCCGGCTCTGTGGCTCTCCGCTTCAGTAGAGGTCTAGCCTGGCAGCCAGTTCCAACTTCCCAACTCCCGGAATGTTTTTGGTGGTCCGAGAACACCAAGCCCTCTGCTGCCCACCGTCCCCTTACCTCAGTTTGCAAGTGTGTCCTAGCTGTGAACCCGGATGGTAGAAACCCCTTTATGACGAATCAGGGCCGCTCATGCTTCCAAAGATTAAATTCTATTCAGAATGTTAAGTAGTTTCCCCTTCAACGATTCCAGTAAATTTAATTAGCTCTTGTTCTCCCAATAGAGCTGTCTCTTGGTTTCTGAAATGCCGTTCACGAAGAAGGAGGCTCACAGCCCTGTAGGGTTCGAGGTTGGACCAACCTTGTCTACAGCCTCCAGCTGTTAAGTGCCCAGCTCATCAGCTGTGGGGTGCCTCTGGCCCTGGTGGGAGGTGGCAAAGGGCACAGAGCTCTGTTGTCCTGAGAAGGTGGTCTGCTGAGTTCCCTCTGTCAGGGTGTCATGCAAGGAGCAGTTTATACACGGGACTCCCAAGACGCCAAAGGGTTGACATGCTTCCCGCAGTAGGAGCAGAACACGAGGGCTCACCTGCCCTTGCCCCGTGAGTCATGAAGATGCATCCCTGTTGATCAGACCATTTTCCACCTGAGGCTCTACAAGTTGGTATATCCTCCTGGGATTAGCAAGGGTTTGCTGAGGAGGTCCCAGAAGCAGGGTCTGCCTTGCTCATAGAGTTCCAGACCTTTGAATCTTGGTGCCCAGGATGTTTTGATGTTTAGAAAAAGATTGGTAAGAACCATCACGCAGGCGCCGGGAACTGAACCCGAGTCCTCTGTAAGAGCAGCCCATGCTCGTAAGCATGCAGCCCCTTCTCCAGCCCTCTACTTTCTCTTATAAGGCAGGGTTTTATGTAGTTGGGGCTGGCCTCAGCTATCTGAGGCTGACCTTGAACTCCTGATTCCCCTGCCTCTACCTCCCAAGTGGTCTTTGTGAAGGAGGATCTGTGGAGGAAAGGCTGTCTAGGCTCATGGTTTCTGCTGGGGCTGTGTGTCCTGGAGGAGAAGACATGGGGCAGTTCAGGTCATGGTGGGAAGGGCAGAGGTGCAGGCTGCTCACGGGGGAAGTGGAGAAAGCAGGCTGGATTCGGGAGGGTGTGTGCTTCAAAGGCTGCCCCACTTCCACGGCTCTGTCCCACCCTGGAAAGGTTCCTTAACCTCACAATATTGCCACCATCTGGGAATGAGTGTTCTAGACAGGAGTCTGCAGGAGAGTCTCAGGATCAAGCCTTTACCAGCTGCACCTGGACCCAACTGGCTGCATGGTCAGGAGTTTGTTGACCGATTCCATGTGCGTGTGTGTGTGTGTGTGTGTGTGTGTGTGTGTGTGTATGTGTGTGTGTGTGTGTGCATGGTGGGGGTTAGGAGTTTGTTGACTGATTCCATGTGTGTGTGTCTGGGGTGGGGGTGGGGAGGGAGGGTGTTCTCATCCTCTACCGTAGTCTTTACTGTGGGGAAGGTCACCTCCATGTTCTAAACAAGTCCTGGAATCTCAGAGCCTCAGTTTCTTTCCTGTCAGCTGGGAGCTATAAGCTATAAGCCTTGAATCATGACACTTGGGAGGCAGAGGCAGGCAGATCTCTGTGAGTTCAAAACCTGCCTGGTCTACAGAGTGAGTTCCAGGTCAGCCAGGACTACACAGAGAAACCCTGTCTTGAAAAACAAGCAAACCAAACCAAACCAAACCAAACCAAACCAAACCAAACCAAACCAAACCAAACCAAACCAAACCAAACCAAAGAAACAATACCAACAAAAAGCAGATGACACTTTCTGGGGCAGGGGAATTGTCCCAGTCAGTGATGTGCTTGCCCCATAATTGTGAGGACTGAGCTGGGATCTCTCGCACCCACAGAAGCTGGCCATGGTGGTGTGCCTGGGAGCTCAGGGCTGGAGAGGCAGAGACAGACAGACCATCCAGTGTGGCCAAATAGGCAAGCTCCAGACTGAGTGAGTGACCCTGTCTCAAAAACCAAGGGGCAGGCTTAGAGAGATTGCGCAGTGGTTAAAGTGCTTCCTGCTCTTCCACAGGACCCACACTGGGCTGCTCACAACTCCTTGCATGCCTGTTAACTGTGGCCACTTGCACTCAAGGACACACACAGACAGACAAACGCACACACAGACACACAGACACACAGACATACACACACAGAGGCATATACATAGGCACACTCATAGACACACAGAGACAGACAAACACACATACAGACACATGGACACAGACAGACATATACACACAGACACATTGACACAGATAGACAGGCACACAGATAAACACACACAGACACACACACACAAATAGACAGACTGGTATATAGACAGACACACATACAGACACACAAAGACAGAGACACACAGAGACATACATACATACATACATACATACAAGCAAACAGAAACACACACACACACACACACACACACACACACACACACACTCTCACACACCTCCCAAAACCCGAGTTTGAATTATGATCGGCCCAGGGGTGCCTCACAGGAGGGTCTCACTAGTGAGCATGACCCGCAGCCCCCCCCCCCCCCCGTCATGCTGTGTGGAGACCAGCCCTGAGGTTAATGATCCTGGAAGGCATTCTGGAGGTGGGGGTGTGTACCGTGCAAGGCGCTTTCCTCCTTTCTGCTTCAGCCTGAACAAAGCCACCTCTTGGTCTTTCTTTCAGAGCACAGTTTTGAGCAAAAGACAGTGGTGTATTTGTGTAGTTGACACTGGCCCGAGGGGGCTGCAGAGCTGTGGTAGGGCTGGTTCTGTAGCACTGCCCTGTCCTCTGAAGGTGGGAAATGTGTCCAGGAGCATCTTAGACCCTTCTAGGGGGGCCTTGTCCTGATGGAGACAGCATCACGGTCTTACTCTTTCTTCCCTTGCAGGGAAACAAACTGACTTTAATGTTTCTAATCAAATTTGAAAAAAATTTACTTCTTAGGATTTTTATCTATTAGAAATGCAATTCAGATCCAACTGAGTCAACTTAGAATATGCAATCAAATTTAAAAGACAGAAACAAAGAAAGAAACAAAGAAAACACAAAGTCACCTGTTGTCCCAATTTGCAGAGGAGTTGACTTCCAGCCTTAAAACTGCCCTTCCCCCCCTGCAGCACCTCCTTCCAACCCCCTCCTGTGGTGATGAACACTGTCAATGCCACCCGATCTTCTTCTGTGGTAGGATTTTCAGTGAACGCACCAACTGTTTACCAAGCAGCCCCGGAGCTGGACATTTGGTTGGTTTTCTGCCTTTTGGTGTCAGCCTCCATGCTGAGGATATCTGGGTGTGTAAATCTTCCTGGGCAAATCTCCACATTTGTTTATGAGCTTCTCCTGGGGGTGAATCCTACAGGTGAAATTTCCAAGTTAGAGCTTAGCTGCGTGTCGAAAGTGTTTGACGGACACATGACTCTGCCCACCAGAAAGATGAAGGTGAGTGGAGAGCCCATGGGAGAGCATGGGGGCGGCGGTGGGGGCGGGGTCTCTGTGCCTCACCTGTGCATGCACCAGCTCCCATCAGAAGCCTGTCTGTCAAGTAGGGCAGCTGGGAAGGTTGTTAGTTTTGGTTTTTGCTGGCTTGGTGAGCGGTAAGGTCCAACTGCTTTGGGTCATTTTTAAGTCTTTCTCTGTGGATTGCCTCTTCCAGCCCTGCCTGTGACGATGTCCTCCAACATATGTGCCCGTCTTTGGCATCTAAAGATGGAGTTGGAGGAGAGGAGGAGAGGATGGTTGTGTGAGTGTGTGGGACTGTGGACGAAAATATTGATAGAGATGTCAGGGCTCCTCCGTGGGTGGGTGGGTGGCAGGCTTCCTACGTTTTGCTCGGAGCTCTCGCCTGTGTGGTCACTGAACGCTTCTTCCCATCTGCCAGGCATTCAGCACCCATGCCCGGGGGGCACCCACCTTCTCCCTGCCTGCAGTCCTTTCCGAAAGACAGCTTGTGGGGCAGTGGTGGCGGACGCCTTTAATCCCAGCACTTGGGAGGCAGAGGCAGGCAGATTTCTAAGTTCGAGGCCATCCTGGTCTACAGAGTGAGTTCCAGGACAGCCAGGGCTATACAGAGAAACCCTGTCTCGAAAAACCAAAAACCAAAAACCAAAAAAAAAAAAAAAAAAAAAAAAAAGGCAGTTTGTGACTGAGTGGGAGGCCTCTCACAGCCTCTCACGGCCTCTCACGGCCTCTGCTTTTTCTGGGCAAAAGGAGAGTTAGTTGTTCCCCAAGGCATCTAGGACTTTATTCCTGTTCACAATACAGTGACACAGGTCAGAAAACAAAACCTTCCCAGCCAACCTCCAACTTCATTCTGGAGCCTGACGCACTGAATGGAGATGGGAGGGTCATTTTGAAGTCTTATCAACAGGATTGGAGAGAAGGAAGATTCCAGACAGGGTCTTGGGAGTGTGGGGAGCAAATTTTCTTTTCGTGTGACTGTATGTGCTTATTCATGTGTGTATTCATTCATATGTGTGCATTCATGTGTGTGCATACTCACGTGTGTGCATATTTCTGTGTGTTCATGTTTCTCTCTGCATTATGTGGGAGTCAGAGCTCAGTACTTGGTTTCTTTGTCAATCATTCTCCCGCCTGCTATTTTTTGAGACATCCTATGAATGGTTTGACTAGGAATGACTCCGTAGACGCAAGTGTTTGAATGTTTGGCTCAGGGAGTGGCAGTATTAGGAGGTGTGGCCTTCCTTGTTGGAGTAGGTGTGGCTCTGTTGGAGGAAGTGTGTCACTGCGGAGGTGGGCTTTGCGGTCTCATATATGCTCAAGTCTGGCCAGTGTGATCTAGCCTCTGGCTGCTGTGTGAGGGTCAAGCTTTAGAACTCTCAGCTCCTCTCCAGCACCATGTCTGCATGCGTGCTGCCATGCTTCCCACTCTAATGACAATGGGCGAAGCCTCTGAACTGTAAGCCATCTCCAATTAGCCATTTTTTTTTTTTCTGGTATAAGAGTTGCCTTGGTCATGGTGTCTCTTCACAACAATGAAGCCCTAACTAAGACATGGTCTTCCTGAAGCCCATCAACGCAGCCAACCAGACTGGCCAGCAAGTTCCAGGGCTCCGTCTGCCACTGCTACCCCTGGCTTGCTATATGGACGGTGGGGACCAGCTCCTAATGCTTGTATGACAGGCGCTTCACCTACTGAACTATCCCTTTAGGGTTGTCTCTCCTGGAGGTGAATTTCTTGGAATTGACAGTTCAAATCAAGTGGTAGAGCTCCCGAGGGTCACGTGGATGCCAGCATTCTCTCCCGTGGCTCCCCATCCTTAAAATGTCATCTCCGCATTTGGACTAAGATAGTTCTCAATTCACAAACCTCTTAGGGGAGAAAACAGAGGGTGTCCTGTCCCTTTAGCACGGGATCTGGAGGTTGCCCCTTCATTTCCTTTTCTGTACATTTGGTCACGATACAACCACGGGAACACACCCAGCTGCCAGCCCGGGTGTGATCTGAGACTGAGAGGGACCAGCTTCATTGCCAGGGTTGCTGCTGCTAGCATTAGAGCCCAGAGGGGCCCATGCACCCGCATCACGCATGTGCCATGGAATACCATGTGGAAATCAGAGTGCACTTTGTGAGAGTCAGCTCTCTTCTTCTATCAATGTGTTATCTGGGGATCAAACTCAGGTGGTCAGGCCTGGTGGCAGGTGAGTCCCCTGGCCACCCGAGGGTCTTGATAACTGATTTAATACTAGAGCAGCCATGGGCCCACTGCGGAGCCGTACGCTCCCTAGCAGAAGAGACAGGGCTGTTCTCAGCTCACGTGGTGTGTTGGCCAGGCCAGGAAGATGATCTGTGAATCCAACCCTGGCTCAGGCAGAAGTGTGAAGACAGGAAGTATCTCTGGCTGGGTTGGGGTGGGGGACAGTTAGAAGGCACTTCTATGGAGGGCCAGCCCAGGGACGCTTCTTGTCCCCTTCACCCCTGGCCAAGGCCTCTCTGTGCTTCCTCCCTCCACATCCTCAGTCTGGTCTCATGCAGATGCCACATGTTGGCCCGGATGTAGACCGTCACCACTGTCTCCACAACTGTAGAGTGTTCCTGTTCTGTTTACAGAATGAGCAATTTCCCATCAATTATTCATCGGCACATCTTTCTCTGGAGCAGCCGCAGATAGGAGCTCCCCACTCACCTCATAGGCTGTGTTCCCCAGCATATAACAGTTTTCCATTCCCAACCCTGTATGTGATAGAAGAACAGACGGAGGTGGAGAGAGGCCTATTGTTGCTTAGTTCATTTATTTAAAACAGAGTAGGGCTGGGGTGGCAGCTCCTTAGATAAAGTCTTTGGGATGCACACATGAGGTTCTGAATTCAGATCCCCCAAACCCACATAAAAAGTCAGATATGGTGCCTCATGCCTGTGACCCCAATCCGAGAAGTCAGAGACAGGAGGATCCTGAGGTCTGGCTGGGCAGTCGGTCTAGCTGAGCTGAGCATCTCCAGGCTCGGTGAGAGACATTGTTTCAAAGAGCAAGCTGGAGAGCAGGAGAGAAGCTGCCAGGAATCAGTCTCTGGCCTCTGTAAGTACATGCACACACAGGGGAGCACATGTGTGCAAACAGATACACCACATACATAAAGAGGTTTGTCCACATGAATGTTCACAGCAGGTTGCTCCGAATTACCCCCAACCCAGAAACAACTCAAATGCATATCAATTCCATAAATAAAATAACCGAAATATACACAAACTGGCAAGCAAGTGATAACCTGTCCACAAGGTGAACATTGCCCTTCAGTGAAAAGGAGTGCACCTTTGATGCAAGCAGCTGTACAGACCATTCTTTGGGATTGTGTTGAGTGACAGAAACCAGGAACAGAAGCAGATACCCGTCATTTTATGTATATACAATCTGGAAAATGTAGGTTTGCCCGTGTTATGCAGATTAGGCAGGAAGCAGGTGGGTGACTGGGCACAGGACAGGAGGAAACTTCCGAGGTGGCCCCAGGAGAAGGATACCCTGTGCAGTTGGCTTTATCAGTCCACCCTCAAACACACAGCATTCTCTGAGTCCACAACACAGGGATTGCTTACTCCGGGGGACACTGTGACTGCCCTTGAGCCCAAAGAAGTAATTCTGGCTCCTGGAGGTGAGGGGACTCAGCTCAATAGCAGATCCTCAAGATGGCCAGTGGGCTTGGCAGGAGCAGCTGGGCCCCCCAACCTTGTACTCTGAGACATCCAAGCTCAGAAACAGTCTGGAAGAACCAGGCTGAAGTGAGGCCGTCTGTACCATATCAGTCATAGAGTGTGAGCATGGAGCCCTCCCTGCCTTGGGACCCTGGTGCCTCTGTCTGCTGCAGAGGGTTGGAGCCACGTTCACTCTGCACAGGAGATCGAGTGAAATTCCCCATGAGCTGGCAGAGTGGGCGGGGTAGATACAATGTAACCAGCAACAGAAAAGGAAACTGACAACCACCCAGAGGCAAGTGCCAGTGGGGAAGGATGGTGTTTCCAGCCGAGGAGGCTCTTCCCTCAGACAGAGCTGTCTACTAAGGTGGCGAGCACCTGACACCGAAGTCAGCCAGAGCAGCTGGTGTTTGGTGCAGGCCTTGAAATCCAGTACTTAGGCGATAGAGAAGCAGATCTCTGTGAAGTTGAGGTTAGCCTGGCCTACATAGCAAGTTTGAGGCCAGCCATGGCTACATGGTGAGATTCTGTCTCTGTCTTTGTCAGGGTTTCTATTCCTGCACATCATGACCAAGAAGCAAGTTGGGGAGGAAAGGGTTTATTGAGCTTACACTTCCACACTGCTGTTCATCACCAAAGGAAGTCAGGACAGGAACTCAAGCAGGTCAGGAAGCAGGAGCTGATGCAGAGGCCATGGAGGGATGTTCCTTACTGGCTTGCTTCCCCTGGCTTGCTCAGCTTGCTTTCTTATAGAACCCAAGACCACCAGCCCAGGAATGGCTCCACCCACAATGGGCCCTCCCCCCTTGATCACTAATTGAGAAAATGCCCCACAACTGGATCTCATGGTGGCATTTCCTCAACTGAAGCTCCTTTCTCTGTGATAACTCCAGCCTGTGTCAAGTTGACATAGAAAACCAGCCAGTACAGTCTCAAAACAAACAAACCTCCAAAACTATAATAATAATAACAATAATAAATCCCCTAACAACAGCAAACATTAATCCTGTCTGTCACGCATGGGTCACATGGAGGTCACATGGGTATCAGGTCCACTTGCATGAAGCTCATCTGCCTCTGTGGCTGAAACCATGTCCTTTCTTCATGGCCAGACAAGCACAGGCAGGCTAGAGCAGTGCTGTCAGTCCACAGCTACCAGAGTGATATGAACTAAGGAGAGCCAGGGCAGGACACGGTTTCCACTACAGCCTTCGGGGGTACATGGCTTGGCGACACCTTCCCTTCAAGTAGTTTCTGTTCTCTCCGTCTGTCTCTCTGTCTCTGTCTCTGTCTGTCTCTGTCTCTCTGTCTTTGTCTCAGTCTCTTTGCCTCTCTCTGTCTCTCTGTCTCTGTCTCTGTCTGTCTCTCTATCCTCTCTCTCTGTGTCTCTCTGTCTTTGTGTCTCTGTGTCTCTGTCTCTGTCTCTGTCTCTCTGTCTCTGTCTGTCTCTGTCTCTCTGTCTCTCTCTCTCTGTGTCTGCACACACGTGCCCGTGTATGGCATACATGTTGTTAGTATTTGCTTCTCTGTCTCCTTGACAGAACATTGACTAACAATGTCTTGTCAAGGAAAGCTTTCTCACAAGGCTTCTTGGGTCTGAACTTGGGTATACACTGAGCCGTCTCCACAGATCGCTTACTGCTTTTGATCTTGCTAAATAGTCCAGGCTGGCCTGGAACTCGAAATCTTCTGCCTCAGCCTCCCGAGTGCTGGGCTGGCAGGTGTGTGTGGGTTCACCCCTGCCTGATGGGCATTTCCCCGCTAAGGCACCGATTTCGTGAGACTTGGCTGTGGTGGCACAGGGCTCTGGGTTCCCCCCACCCCCAAGTGTCTGGTGGAACTTCCAATCAAATGGAAGATGTCTACTGTTTTCACAGTGCCGCTTGCCCCCTTTAAGCGTTTGATGCTTCCAGTCAGTATTTCCACATCCACAAATGTTTTAATGAGATTAAGGCTTGGCTGGGCTGTGGAGGAAGCATGCGGGCTCCTTGCTTCCATTTCGCTCTTGGGAGAACAAATCCAGCCGTGGGCCCTCGTTATTTTCTGGATCCATTTTCCTGTCTGCCCCCCAGGGTCTCTTCCATCTCTCCCCCTTGGCTCTCTCCAGCCTTCCAAACCTAGCCTGCATCTGCTTCCTGCTGAAAGGATTCTGGGAACCAGGAAGAGCCATTAGCATCCTGACGTTTGTTTTGCCTGCACAGTTCCAAACACCTGGGCCTCGGGAAGCCGAAATCAGGCTGATTTCCCAGAGTAGCTCCAGATGTTAGTCATCGCACGGCCACCCCTCCCTTCTCTGTCATCCTCCTGAAAATCCAATTGTCCAAGGAAGGCCGTGAGCTCTGCCCTCCGCCAGAGCCGGCACCTCCTCTCTGTGCAGGACTTCTGTTCAGATCTGGCTGAGTACCTCCACACAAAAGGGACAAGAGCCCTTCTTCTGTGCAAGCAGCTCGTACAAACCTCCTTCCTGCAGGATTGCCTGGGGTTGCCTAGCAATCCGACACCACCCCGCCGCAGCAGACCCACGGCTCCGATGGATTTTTCCTATTTTTAATTTGTTTTCTGGGTGGGTATTATTGTATAATCATGGGCTGAGCTGGAAGATATGGTGTGTGCCCCACTTGAGGCAAGTGGCCTTCAGAGACTGCAGAGGAGTGTGCAGAGCCCCTGTGGGGACCCTGGCCTCTGTCCCACGAGGCTCTTAGAGCCATATCCTCTGGCTTTCAAAGTTGAATGGAACCTTGGAAAACCTTCATTCCTTCCAAGGCCTCTACAGAGAATGAACCATACCAGCCATGGCCTGGAGCCCCGAGCTACCTGTTCAGTTCTGACATCTTTTCCATCTGAGGAGAGACAGGACCGTTTGCCAGGGGCTCACCCTCTTTTGGAGAAGTCGGGCATCACCTTTGGCAGCATCTGAGGCAGGGTCCACATCTGTAGCTGCTGAGGTGGCTGCAGGACACAAAGGGGCTGCTCTGAGGCCGATGCATCCAGCCCTGGTGACTTCTGTCCCAATGACAGTGGGGAGTGGATGACATCAGTGAGCGGGGACAGCTGAGCTGGCAGGCTGTCCCTGTGCTCTGCTCGACTGCGAAGCTGATGTGTAAGGAGAAGCAGATGGAGGAGCCCAAACCAGAGCCCTGATGGAGAGGCGAGGAGAGCAGAGGAGAGGAGAGGAGAGGAGAAGAGAGGAGAGGAGAGAGGAGACACATACATACATACCATACATACATACATACACACACACACACACACACACACACACACACACACAGAGAGAGAGAGAGAGAGAGAGAGAGAGAGAAAGGGACAGAGAGACAGACAGAGAGGGACAGAGACAGAGACAGAGAGGCAGAGAGAGACACAGAGACACAGAGAGACGAGAGGAGAGGAGAGAGACAGAGAGACAAAGAGATAGAGAGACAGAGAGAGACAGAGGCAGAGAGAGAGGCAGAGAGAGACAGAGAGACACAGAGAGACAGAGTTGGGGAGGGTTGTGAGAGGGTTCTGGAAAGAGTGGGTAGCAAAGCTAGCTGCCTTCAGGTGTCAAGTGTGCCTGGAGGAGGCGGCACTCAGGCCAGCGGCTGGGCAGTCAGGAGTGTACTTCAGTGGGTCGGGGAGGTAGTGTGGAAGCGGGACCATTTGTGAGGAGGGTCGGAACTTAGGCAGGAATGTCCAGGGGGGAGAGCCAGGCCTGTCATGTCTTCAGGCTGTCTGGCTAGGGCTTCTAGAACTGGGGAGATGGAAGAGGAGGGGCCTTGGGCTTGGAGGATCGAGTCCCTGAGGAGAGCTTGGGAGGGAGCAGGAAGGTGGAGGGAGAGAGGGAGAGAGGAAGAGCATCGTCGTCTGTGAGGACGCTGGGGAGCAGGGGCAGCTGAGGCCGGGTTTTGTTGACATGGATACCCTTCTGCCTAAGCACCAGCCTTGTGGCCAGGGGCTACAGCGTGCTTTAGGTGATCTGGTTTGAGCACCTGACTTATGCTCAGATGACCTCAAACTTATGACCCTGAACCTGATCCTCCTGCCTCAGCTCTTCTCCCAAGTGTTGGGATTTCAGGAGTGTCCCACAACACCGTGCTCACGGTAAAGCTTCACTGTGGCTGGTGCTTTTGTGTGGGAGCATTGGTGGGTTGTTTTACTATTACATTCCTTCAGGTCATGGCACTGGCACCCCCCTACCTCCCATTAATGACAGCCCAAAGAGGATATAAAGGAAATGTCGGAGGGCCTGAATGGGAGTAGGGAGACACAGACGCATGTGGGTTTGCCTGAGTTTATAACTGTTAAGCAACCTTGGACTGCTCTCTGCTGGATGACAAGGCCAGTCGAGGTGGCTGGGCACCATGTAGTAACATAAATTCAGCCTAAAGTGGGGGACACCTGTGGGCTTATGGGAAATCCTTTTAGCTTGACTTTCCATGAACATTTTATGGTTGATCATGTAAATTGGCATAGGTGGGAACACATGGAGGTTATGTGTGTGTGAATGTATATGTGTGTACACATGCATGGGTGTGTGTGTGTGTATGCATGAAGGTACACACATGGGTTTGTGTGTTTGATATATGTGAATGAGTGTGTGTGTGTGTATGAATGGGTGTGTGCATGTATGCATGCAAGTGCACACATTCGGTTTGTGTGTTTGCATTTATGTGTATGAGTGTGCATGTATGTGCATGTGTTGTATGTATGTAGGCCAGACATTAACTCAGCTGTTCTCCACCTTAGTTTTTGAGACAGGGTTTCTCATGTAACTCACAGCTCACCAGTTGGCTAGACTGGTCAGCCAGTGAGCTCCGGGGATTCGTCTGTCACTGTTCCCAACCAGTGTTACAGCCTCATGCCACCAGAGCGTGGGGGCTGCCACTCAGGTTCTGCTTTTACGGCCGTGCTTTAGCTGCTGGGCCACACAAGGTGATTCCTGTAAAAATGGAGTCACGCACCTGGTGGAGCTGTTACTCAGGTGGAGAAGCCTGTTAGAAGACAAGAAGTAAAGACTTGGGGCTCAGTTGAGAGCCTCTGTACCAGACAGGATTCTCTAAAGCAACAGAGTTGGTAGACTGAATACATAGTATATGTTTCTTAAGAGGGGCTTTATTAGATGGGCTTACAGGTCATCTGGGTAGTCTAGCAATGGCTGTCTGACACTAGAAAGGTTGAGACTCCAGCATCTGAAGCCTCCACTGTCCAGTATCTGTTATCTTGCCCCATTGAGGCTCCAGCATCCCGAGGCTCCAGCATCCCGAGGCTCCAGCATCCCGAGGCTCCGGCATCCCGAGGCTCCAGCATCCCGAGGCTCCAGCGTCCCGAGGCTCCAGCATCCCGAGGCTCCAGCATCCAGTATCTGTTACCTTGGCCATTGAGACTCCCGGGGCCACGCTCATTCTTGTTTTTCACGGAACCTGAAACTTGAGATTTATTTTTCTTTCCATCTTCAGTGTTTTGCATCCGTGAGACTATGTTCTGACGTGGGTCAATTCCTATCCATTGTGTGGTGAATTTCTTGAATTGAATAATTTGTGATGTCCCTCCTTTCTCTCCTTCCTTTGTGTGGGTGCCAGCTCTCATGAGCACACCATCTAATTTCTCCTCCTTTTCTATTTCCCCCCTCTTTGTCTTTTTGCGTTGCCTTCTGGAATGTTCCCTTACTTTTATCTTCCAACCAGTCTGCTGATTTTTTTTTTTTTTTTGTTTCGGCTCGCATGCTTTTAATTCCCCGTCCCTTTTTTGTTCTCTAAATGTTCTTAAAATAGCATCCTGCTCCTGGTTCTGGTTGCAATATCTCCTCTGATCTCTTTGAGGATATTAAATATGTCTATTTCTGATATTTTCTCCTCCCTGCCCAATGCCTGTCTCCTCCAGGCCCCCCTTGGCCCCTCCCCCAGGGAAGGTTGCTTAGTGGCTCCTCTTTCAGAGCCTGTGCTTACGGCTCTGCGGAGTCTGGGCCACCAGTGTTGTGGGGAGGCCTGCAGGAATGACCTTCAGTGTAAAGTGGGGCTTGTGTCCTGGTTCTTCTGGCTGGGAATCCTAAAGGTAGGTGTAGGGTTCTTTCCTACCAGGTCAGAGTCCTGAGGGCAGGTCCAGGCTCCTGATCTAGAGGGTCAGGATAACTGGGCTGCGGGGCTCTGTGGAGCCCTTGGCTTCCCAGGTACTTGGGACTCTGTCTTCCTCCCAGCATGCACTCTGGTGCTAGCCTTCACCACAGCATGAGGGACTCAGATCAGATCCCAAGCCTGTTTCCAGTCCTGTTTCTTTTTTCAGCAGTCCACAACACGTGGATGTCTTCTCCGCTACACTGCCGGCCTTGCGGTGTTTGTGAGGGAACGACACAAAATATTATTAAGTGATCAAAGCAGTATTGATCGCTTTTCTGAGTGCTAATACAGAATACTTAAAAAGCAACCCAGAGGGTTTACTTTGCCTCGCCGTCTTAGGGCGCAGTGCGCCACAGCGGGGGAACGCACGGTCTCAGGAGAGTGGGCGGCTGCTCACATCGCATGAATCGTCAGTCAGGAAGCCGAGAGACATGGATGCCCTCCGTGAGACGCGTTCAGCTCGGTTCCTCTCTTTTACTGAGTCGAGGACCCCAGCCCACAGAATAGTATCAACCATATTGAGGGTGAATCTTCCCCAAAAAGCAGAAGTTCTCAATCTGTGGGTGGAGACCCACCCCATGGGGGTGTCGTATCAGATGTCCTGCATATCATATATTTACATTAGAATTTATAACAGTGGCAAAATTACAGTTACGAAGTAGCAATGAAAATAATTTTATGGTCAGAGGCCACCACAACATGAGGAATGTATTTTAGGGTCACATCTAGATACCTGTTTCCTCTGAGAGTCTAGATCCTGACAGATTGGCGTCACCATCCTCTTAGCGTCTCCTCTTGTGCCTTGCCGTGTCTTCCTGAGGGTGAGCTGTGGCCTTGTAATGTCTAGAGTGGTAGCTTTGCTCCTTTCCTAGTTGCTATTGCAGGGGTGGGGGTTGTTCTTGGATCTTCTACATCCTCATATTCTTAAAAATGAAGTTTCTACGGGGCTTCCCGGATGGCTCAGTGGTTGGTAACACTTCCTGCTCTTCCAGAGGACCAGAGTTTGGTTTCCAGCATCCATTAGGAGGCTCCTAACTGCCTATAGCTTCAGCCGCTGGGAATCTGATTCCCTCTTCTGGCTGCTGAGGGTACTGCACTCACTTGGTGTGTGTGTGTGTGTGTGTGTGTGTGTGTGTGTGTGTGTAAGCGCGTGCATGCACGTGTATGCACAATCTAAAAATAACATCCTTGTTAATCTCAGTATAGAGCTACATTCACAGTCCCTGCCATCCTTTTCCTGGGCAGATTCTTTGGTGGCCTCTGGGCCCACGGGGCATATGCCCTGGGGTCTGTTCTTGAGGGATAACCTACTGGACAGGTCACATGGCTGCCCCTGGCTACAGGTGCCTGCTTCACTTTAGTACAAGGCTTTCTGAGTGGCTGACTGTGCTCTGTTTGGCTGGAACCTGTCTGGAGCCTGGAAGAAGGCTTGGTGCCACCTGCAGACCTTTCTGGGAATGGCCTCCAGAGGTGGGGTGTGACTAGAGTTTCAGTCCTGAGCCCTACTTCCACTTGAAGCCCACAGCTCGGGCACTGCAGTGTGGGAACCAGACTTTGGTCTCTGGGAGGGCTCTAAGAGCAGAAGAATCAGGAGGGAGTCACTGTTGGCCTAGGGAGGCAAGACAGGTTAGTGATTGACGTGCATGGGCTCAGCCAGCAATCCCATGCCCCGAAAGCTTGGATCACCAGACCACACAGACAGAGACAGTTGGTCTGTGGGGGCAGAGCTGTGCCATCTCAAATTTGGGGCTGGTGCCATTTCAGGGACCTTTGTGACGGTCCCAGAGACAAGGCATTTATATTCAGTTGCAGGGCTAGGCTGCTTACTTGCTCTAAAGCACGTGATTCCCACTGGGCAAGACAGATCAATGGCCCAGACAGGCCGAAGGAGCAGAATTAAAAGCTCCTGAGCAGGCAACAGCCACTCAGCTTGGACAGTGTCTGTCCTCACTCTGTAGGGAAGGCAGTGTGCAGCCTAGCGAGTCAGAGAATACCTCGGGGCCATTCTTAGCCTCTCTCTTCTCTAGTCTGTCTAGTTGCCCTATCCACAGAGCCCCAGGTCCCGTGGTATGTGCCTCAGACGGAAAGCTGTGCAAGAAAGTGCAAGAAAGAAGCTGATGGTTTTACCCACAGCATCTGGCAACCTGTACCAGGCTTGGTTTTTCTTTTTTCTTTTTTTTTTTTTAATCTGTTTTTTAGATTGCAAATGTCCTTTGAGAGTGCTGGTCCCAAAGTCCAGGAACTACATGGTGGCTGTCTTTTATAGAGGACAGTAGCTGGATCCAGTCCAAGCCTTGGGGAAAGATCTAAGCTCTTTCCTCACCTCTGGAGCCGAATGCCAGGGCCTGACCCCACTGTTCTAGCTGGGTCTCATCTTGACAACTCAGAGGCAATGCCTTCCTCCCAGCCCTGTTCCCTTCCCAACACCTGAGATACCAGACTTCAGACCATGCTAGTCTCTCTCTCCCTGGATTGGGAGAGGCTGGAACTCTTCTGATTTTAGGCTCTCCTAACTGACCTGGATGGAAATATTTAAGGCATAGGATTATCAGCGGGGACAAGTGTGTCCTCCCTGTGTCCTGTTCCAGGGTAGGCCTACTGCCTCCCTGCCTGCCCTGTGATTCTCAGGAAGGCAAGGCCTGGAACTCCAGGCTTATTAAGGGTCTTCCCCAGCGGCCAGTTAGGCGCGGGCGCTGCCGACTAGCTGGAGAGGTGTGGGGGAGGGGATATTCATTCCTGCCATTCAGCGACCAGTCTTTCTAGGGACCCCTGGACCGAGCGGGAGAAACCGGTCCCCGCAGAATGAGGGTGCAGGAGTCCTGCTGTCAGCGATGACTTAAACTGAGATGGCCCAGAAGAAGGGAGGGAGGAAGGGGCGGTGAGACCACAGAGGTGGTGGTGAGCTCCGAGGAACCCAGCTGCCTCTGAGCTCTAGGGTGCCCTGCAAGTCTCACCAGCCTACGCATCTCTGTTCTTTCGAGGCTGGAGCTGGGACTCCAGGGCTCCTGTGGCCACATTCAGCTGGCTCGCGGCCCTCCCTGCCCCGCCGCCCTCCCCGGCCGCGCGACCGCCGGAGCCCCCTCCCTCCCTCGCCGAGCTGCGCGCTCCGCCTGTGCAGCCGCCACCACCGCCACCGCCGCCGCGTGCTCCTGCTGCCTTCTCGCTTCAGCCGAGCCAGGCAGAGGAACGAGGGGGGGGGTGGCAGAGAGAGAGAGAGAGAGAGAGAGAGAGAGAGAGTCGGCGAGGCAAGCGGAGCGGGGACACGGAGCCGTTGCTCCGGAACCAGCGGAAACCTCCTCGGACAGCAGTCGGGCGTCTGCCCCAGCAGCTCGCGTGGTCGCCGGAGACGCCGCGGCCGCCACCGCCGCTCCAACCCGGCCTCTCGCGCCCCTTGCCGCCGGCTCGCCTGGGCGGCCGGGATGCAGCCGGGGCATGGCCGCCTGGGCCCCGTCACCTGCCGCGGGGAACGCTGAACCCGTGAGTAGCCAGACCCTGGGCTTCCACCTCGGTCACGACCATCGCGAGGGGCCGGCTGGGACTGTGGGCACGGCCCGGGGAGGGGCGCACGGGACCCCGCAGTGGGAGGCGGGGCCGGCGGGGACGCGGGGCTGCGGAGCGTGGCTGGGGACAGACCTGAGGTCGCACGAGGATGGGGTGGCGCCCTTGGGGGTCAGGGGTCCGCGCGCGGGGTCGGGGTTCCCGAGTTCTGAGGGGATGGGGGTCGCGGCTCCGGGCTCCGGGCTCCGCCGGGGAAACCAGAGGGGGAGATTTTGTGAATGGGAAGGCCCGGGGTCAGGCTCCATGGAGACACCGGGGAGTCCCGCGCGCTGCGTGCCCGTGGCGGCGGCGGCGGCGGCGGCACAATGCCCGGCTCTGGGAACTCCCAGGATGGGGGGAAGCCGTGGCGCGCGGAGATCCCGGTCCGCGGGGCGCATCAGGGAGGCGGCCCCAGCCCGCGGGGCTGGAAGCAGGGCTGGCGACCCTAATGCACTGCGGTGTGCGACTCTCGCCACACTCAGGCTCCGGATGGCTGCTGGGGTCCAGGAGGAGGAGAGCCGGCCGAGGGACTGATGACCCCAAGGAGTTGTGGGAGGGCTGAGGTTCTCCTCGACTCCCTCGGGAGGACCAGGGCCCGCTGTGCCCCGGCATGCGTGGAACGGACGCGGGTGGTGCGCAGGGCTTTCCAGTCCGCGAGCTGGGGGGCGCTCGGGGCCGAGTCTTCTCAGAGGCGTGAGCAGGGATCTGAGGTTACTGCTCCCTTCCGCACAGCTACAGGGCTGGGACAGCCCGTCTGGGAGAGCTTTGCTAAGGTGGCCTTCACAACCCCATCCCAAACTTTCTGACTAGTGGCCCCTGGAGGCGGCGGGGTTCGCCTGGGGCTGTCCTCTTCAGGAATGAGGTGTCAGGGGTGGCTTTAGACCTGCGATCCTTTGGGAGATCCCTGATGAAGCTTCGCCCCTATCCATCGGCATGCAGCCCTTCAGGGTCCTGGCCACCCAGGTTCCGCACCCAGTCTGTACCCGGAGCAAGGCGCGGCGACCAGCACGGAGGGGCATCGAGACCCTATTAGCTATCTGGAGCAGACCCAGGACCTTGCCTCTCACATGAGCTTGGGGGTTGGCTGGCTGCTCAGGAAGCCCACTGACGTCGGCTAGTGAATGTGGGGGCAGCGAGGTGAGGAGGGTCTAGGATGGCAGAGCCACATCCCCGCTCCCCCTTTTGGATTCTGCTTTTCAGACGCACTCTAATTATTTAATGGTCACTTTTGAAAAGGACGCCGGTGACTCGGATAGTCTCTCAATGTACGAGACACCCACAGTGGAAGCTAAGGACAGGGACTGAGGGATCCTTTCTTCTTCTGAGCAAGTCCCTTCCTTCTCCGGCTGGAGGTGAAGTGCCTTCTGGTGCGCGCAGGGTCGTTAATTTTCTGTCACAAACGTAGGCTAAGCTGGGGACGCCTCGGGCGCGCATCGGGGAGTCTGGGGTTCAGAGCAGGTACAGGGCTAATGGAGTAGGGTCTCAGGTAATGAGGTCTTTCAGCAGAAATCAGCTTTGGTTTTACTGGTCTGCAAAAAATAATGAAAAAAAAAAAGTACAAACATTATGGCAAACCGAGCTCATTAAGTGCGCATCGCGGATCGGGGCGGATGTCTTAATCAGGCTGCGCTGGTAACGGGGATATTACACTAATTAAAACCAGACCCTCCAGGTGAGCGACTACTGGGAAGGGAGAAAGTTGTAGCGAAGGCGCCTGCTGGCAGAAGAGGCGCTGGCGGCTGCGAGGTGGTCAGGGCCGCTGTAGGGTGGGTGCGTGGGGGCAGGGGGCGCCTTCTTAGAGCCAGCCCCATGGTCTCCCGCAGGCGGGGAGCTCCCCTGGGCCCGGAGGGAGGCTCAAGCTGCCGCCTCCGCCCTCCCCGGGGACCAGAGGCCTCCCTGCGTGGGAGCTAAGCGCACTGCACACTCGGGGAAGCAGCGCTTAACCCCTCCTTTCCCGGCTGGGCTTGGAGCTCTGGGAACGCTGGGCTGAGGAGGGGGAGATGGGGGAACCCACAGGAGCCTAGGGAGGCGAGGCAGAGCTGCAGAGGGCGCGTTAGACCCCATTAGATGCTCCTAGGGAGGCAGCTGAGTGCCAGGGGAGGGTTGGCCAGGTCGTACAGGCTGTTTGCCCTGAGCCCTGGGGATTTCTGGTACAGATGAGCATTTCCAAGCACTCTGCCTGCCCTCCCACTCTCGCCAATGAAAAAGAATCCTGACAATTACTCTGTACCATCCTCCCGGAGGTCTGGAGCCCAAGCAACCAGATCATCTCGGGTCTATAGGAAGAGCCTGGGGTCTAGGAAAGTCCCCATAGATCGGGTCTCTAGCAATGCTGTACCTTCACCTCTGCTGCCAAGGCTCCACGACCTCAGGAAGAGCCGCAGCGGGCCCGGGTGAATTTATTGCCTTTCAGCGGGGACCAGACGCTGGTCAGGAGCAAAGGCCGACCTGCCACGCAGCCGCACAGAGGGCGGCAGCACCAAGGACAGGGCTAGGGCCAAGCTGCGTCGTTCCACTCTCCTGCCGCCTCTGCCTGTCTATGTTCTGTGGACACTGAGAACCGGGGCATATTCGTCCTCATCCTGCTTGGAGGGTACAGGAGGGGTCCCCATGCCACCAGGGTCAGGGCGGTCCAGGCCAGAGCAGAGGTAATTACAGTAAAGAGGTCTCCTGGGCGCCGTTCCCCAGTGTGTGGTCTTGTGGCAGCCACGCGAGAGAGATGGAAGGACTCTTTGGTGCGCGGGGATGGACTAGACTGGAAGGGAAGATGCCATTCTTAGTGCCTGGCCTTAGCTAAGCTGGCTCAACAGGGTCTGGCCTCCATCGTCTGCCCTGCTATGTGGCATCCTGGCACCTGCCTGCTCCCTTGCCGTGTAGAGGCTAGAGGCCCTGCTCCTCAGGGCAAGGGTCTGGGTGTTTTGCCCTCCCCTCCCCCACAGGGCAAACCATCTTTTGGACCTGGATAGACTGTGGGGTTAAACAGGAAGGCTTGGACCAGCAGAGCATCTGTCATACCCAGAAGTGCCGATTGGATTGGGGGCGGGGAGGGGGGCAGAGGGGGGCGCAGATCACCTAGGGCAGTGAGGAGAGGCGAATCTGTCCATGGGTCAAGATTGAAATGTTCTTTCTGAGTGACTGTGGCACGAGGCTCACCTCCCTCCAGTCCGTCCGTGAGCTCCTGAGGTTTGGTGGGTTGTCTCTCTCTGTTTATTTATCTCCTTCACTCCTGCCTGATACTCTGTTCAAAAGACAAATGGAGCCTGGCTCGCAGCTGACGTGCGTGCGGTGAGGAATTTTTTATTTTTGAATAAGTGAGGGGGAGAAACCATCTAGAAAGTTTCCCCCTTCCGTGGAGCTGTTTCTGCTGGGGAGCCCGCCTCTCCCCGCGTCCTCGCCTGCAGCAGGCCTTCCTGCCTGCGTGGGCCCCGGCTTCGCAGACACCTCCCATTTGTATCAACATCTTTTTGATTAGCTGCCTGCCTCCCCTTCTTCTCTCCTGAAGCAGCCCAGCATTTTCACAGGTTCATGAAACATTCAGGGCAGCCTAAACATCTTGTTTTCTGCTGCCTTTCCGAAGTCAGCTGCCATCGGAGGCAGCAGGGTCTCCCGTTTAATTCTTATGTTCCGCTTCATCTCTTTCTCTGAGCACCCTGTGCTTCCTGGGCTGGGTGGATGCTTTTGGGGTTTCCTGCCATGCTACCCCTGAGAGTCAGGGTAGCTGCCAGCGGGGGAAGGGAGGCGATTTCTAGGTGCATAGCAGGGCCTGCTCCATGCTAGAGGGCCAGTGCTCTGACACAGGTGCCTGGGGACCCATTCGATGCAGCTGATAATCACGCTCTTCAGAGCAATGCTCTTAGTAAATTACTGTGTTATCACAGCTTCCCCAACACTCACTTGACACCAAAACATGCCTCAGAAGGTGACTTGAGATAATGAAGAGTATTAAGATCTGTTACCGCACGTGAGAATGTTTCCTCTGGCAGCCTGGGGCAGGCTCAAGTGCTCGAACACATTGCATCTGCACATAGGTTGCAATGTGGAGGGGGGGGCGCTGAACTAGCTGCCCCCGACTCAGGAGCCACGGCAAGGGGTCCTTTGTGCAGGATGGCCAGCCGGAGGAGGCCGCGCTGCTTGGGAACTTGAGGACTACGGCCCTCACCTTTGCGTTTGTGATTTTTCTAATCCACTTCTCTGTTGAGGGAATGAAACTCATTTGGACCAAATGAGGCCCAAAGAAGAGGTTTAATATGTCTTATATTTATTACATCTCCCACTGAGGGAAGTTGAGGCAGGAACTCATGGAGACCATGGAAGGATACTGCTTGCTTGCTTCCTCTGGCTTGCTCAGCTGCCTTTCTTATAGAACCCAGAACCACCTGCTGGGGGCATCCCCAACAGTGGGCTGGGTACTCCTGTGCCAATTAGCAATTAAGGCACAACTACAGGGTAGGCACAACTACAGGGTAAGCTCATCTGGGCGGTTTTCGGTTGAGGGCCCTCTTTGTAGGTGACTCTAGGTTCACGTCAAGTTGACGGTGCTAAGGAAGCCATGGTCTTCACGGGTGCTTTCCCATGGCATCCGAGTCCACGGAGTCTTCAGACCCGAGGTATTCATCTCTCTGGTTTTCAAAAGCCAAACAGAGCTCTGTGGGAGGGGCCTGGGTTCTTGTGCTTCTCACCAGCCCTGGCTCCATGCCATCTGGCCGCTGCTCGTTCTAGGTCTGAGGGGCAAGCTCTCCATACCCTCCTGCCTCTGTTGGCCATCTATCTTGATTGCTTGGCAGGTGGGTCAAGGCACAGAGGCCAAAACAAGAAGGGTGGAAGCAAGCAAGGATGAGCTGGGCTGTTTTCCCGTCAGCCCCCCGCCCTCCATCTCAAAGAAGGGAGCTGTAGACTCCAGAAACCTCCTTACGAGTAAAAATGGAAAAACCTTCTCTTGTATCCAGTCTCCAGTCCTGCACAGTACATGGTCAGCTCCTACCCCCCCCCCCGGATGAGAGCAAGAGGCTCCTGCTATCCCTTGTTACACCCACTGAGGGGGTCTTCAGTTTCCTGTTAGGCCCTGAAGCAGAAGTCTTATTCCCAGTTCTTCTTCAAGACCCCATTACCTCAGGCCAGGACACATTCCAAGCAGAAGGACCCAGTGCACATTGCTAAACCTGTTTTGCTCTCTTACGGCTTTGCTCGTGGTACTGAGACCTTTTGCCAGGGTCTCAGGGACAGGAGCATGGTGGCGAGCCGCTCTCCTCACTCCGTGTTCCCCCTCAGTTGGCCGTTAGTGTGCCGCCTGGGCAGAAATGCCACCACCTCACGTGCTGTTGGCGTGTTGGCGGGCCATCTCTGCTGCAACCTCTGTTAGTTATGTTTGTCTTGCTGTGATAAGCACCACGCATGCCCAAGGTAACGTGTGGAAAGATGAGTGTATTTGGAGTTACCAAGTCCAGGAGGGTAGAGCAAAGGCTTGGAGGCAGGAGCAGGAAGCAGAGGGCTTTCATCGTGGGCTGTAAGCCGGAAGCAGAGAGGAGTCACTAGACTCGAAACCTACCCTCAGTGACGTACTTCCTCATACAAGGGCACACCTCCTAAGCCTTCCCAAACAGCACCACTGGCTGGGAGCTGAGTATTCAGATGGGGGAACAACTCATTGAAAGCTGCCACATACCTTTTTTAGAAACCAGTCCTGTTTACAGGTAAAGAAACTGCCTGTGTTCAGACAGGTGCTACCTCCATCTCTCTGTGGTTCCCCTTGATAAGGTGGGGGATGAGGGACTGAGGTTTTATGTGGTGACCTTCTGTATCAGAGGTGGGCCCTGGGTGCCTTTTCCCCCAAGGCACCTGGTCTCATTTTCAAATCTCCCTACGTGTGACCTCCCTCTAGGTTCTTCGCTGCTGGGCATGTGAGACCGTTGCGTGCAGACCCAAGATCTATTCAGATGTCTGTCTGTGAGCAGTTCTGATACCAAGGGCTGTGGCTCTTCTTACAGATGTCCCCCTGTCCCTGTCACCAGCCTCGCCTTAAAGATGAAGGCAGCAGGGGTGGCTGTCCCCACATTCTTCAAAAGGCACGTCGTTGGTACCAGGAAAGCAGAAGTTCACGTTCCAGGCCTTGAACCACAAGCGTGTTCTCTTAGGCAAGGGGAATGAGGGCAGACAAGCTGGCTGGTCTTCAGATGAGGCTCACTATAAAATCCACTGACGCCCCAAGACACGAGCTTTACATGTGTTTTAAAAAAGGACAGATTCGGGGGTGGGGGCAGGGGTGGGGGGGTGGAGAGGTGGTTCAGTAGTGAAGAGCACTAATCTTCTAGAGGACCAGAGTTCCAGTCCCAGAACGTACATGGTGGCTCATTCTGTCTGTAACTCCAGTCCCAGGGGGTCCAATGCCCTCCTCTGGCCTCAGTGGGCGCTGTATACATATTGTGCACAAACATACAGGCAGAACATCCATATACATAAAATAATAATTTTTTTAAAGGATAATTTCATTTGAGGCAAAGTTTACACTTAGAAATGATTTCTTAGGGCTGGAGAAATAGCTCAGCAGTTAAGAATGAATTCTGCTCTTGCAGATGACCTGAGTTCAGTTCCCAGAACTCACATCAGACAGCCCACACCTGCCCAGACGTCCAGTTCCAGGGGTATCAGATACCCCTGGGTCCCGACCCCCATATACGTATCATCAAGGATAATAAAAATAAACAAATAATTTCTCACTAAACTTTAATAATTTAAAATCCTTACTGAGTTCAGATATGTGGTTTGCTCACTATATTAAAGAGGGGCGGGAAGAAATTCTATCTTTTTATTTTTGTTTTTCAAGACATGTTTGTGTGTGTGTGTGTGTGTGTGTGTGTAGCCCTGGCTGGGCTGGAACTCACTCCGTAGACCAGGCTGGCCTCAAACTCACAGTTCCACCTGCCTCTGCCTCCAGAGAGCTGGGATTAAAGGCATGTGACACCACCTCCTGGGGAAAATTTTATATATATATATATATATATATATATATATATATATATATATTTTTTTTTTTTTTTCTGGAATTAGGTGCCATCCCAGGGTGTGGATTGAGGTGACTTCTGCCTTTCATCCCCTTTTGTTGTTGATGGTTGCAGGAGAGAGAGGGGCTTGTGCACTGTTTCCATCAGAGAAGCATCAGGATGACTTAAAAACATTATTATTATTATTATTATTATTATTATTATTATTATTATTATTTTCTATGCTGGGGACAGAGCTAGGGACTTACATATGCCAGACAAGTCCTCTGCCATGTCCTGCTGCTTAGGGTGACCTCTTAATAGTTCACAGGCGGTGGGCACGCACCGTGCAGACCCTGAATTGCCATCACTGTGAGAATTAAGGTGAGAGAGGGACCTGAGCACGACGCTTTCATCTTAGTGTGTGTGAGGTCCCTGTGAGGCCCCTGCTTGGCCCCTGCGAGGTTCTGGTAAGGTCCCCATGAGACCCCTGTGAGGTCCCCGATGGGCTTCTCTAGTCCCCAACCCACATGCCACCACTGCCCACCTTCCTGAGGGCTTGGTCCGGCCCTTTATTCTGTTAGCTTCAGTAGTGAACTGTTAACGGCCCTTCCCTTGAGATTGGACGGTGAGGCAGCTCAAAGAATCGCCTGTTGGGCTGGGGAGATGGCTCAGTGGATAAATTACTCGCTGTGTAAGAGTGAGGAGCAGGGTTCAGACCCTCAGGACACGTGTGAGATTCTGGGTGGATATGGTAGCTTGCTATAATCCCAGCCTTGGAAGGCAGAGGTAGGTGATCCTTAGAAACTGGCGATGGAGACCAGCCATATTGGTGAACTCTGGGTTTGATTGAGAGGCCCTTACTCAGTGAATAAGGAGGAAGAAAGAGCCTACACATGACTTGCATCCGCACACCCGCGCGTGTGCGCGCGCGCGCGCGCGTGAACACACACACACACACACACACACACACACACACACACAGAGAGTACCACATACACATGAAAAACGGAAAAAGAAAAAGGAGAACGCCGGTTACCTGGGACAGTTAGACGGACACTGAACCAGAACACAGTCCCCAGAATAAGCATTTTACGAGACCTCAGGGCCTGTGGGAGATGGCCTGCATAGTCTAGCATGGCGGTGCTGTGGTCTGTGCAGGGACGGTCATCTGGCCCTGACTGGTTGACCTCTTATGGGAGGAGACACAAGATCACCGACCATATCTCTGAGGCCAAGGGTGCTCAGCCTAGACTTGGTCTGCGGCAGTACCATTGGTGTAGACTGGCTTTACCACCTACCCCTGCTTGTGTGGAGGCAGAGGAGCAGGCGTGTGCCAGGGCACATGAGGGATGAAGGGGCGGCTCCAAAGTTTCATTATAGGTGAGGTGGAGATGTCAGATGCCCCTTCCTTGTTCTGTGACCGTAGGGTGTGGGTGTCTCCAGCTTAGAGCCTAGCGGTTCGTGCTCAGGAGCACCCTGTGACCGGGTAGGAGATATGAGGTCCCATCCGAAGGTCTGTGCATTAGGGGGTCATTCTGGACATGGTGCCCAAGAGGTCAGGCTCCTGACTGCCCCCTAGTTTGCCCTCTGGATATGCCTCATGCTTCTACTCCTGAAGGGACTCAAGAAAACCGTATCTGGAATATATGTGTGTGTGTGTGTGTGTGTGTGTGTGTGTGTGTGTGTGTATGTGTGTGTATACATATATATGTATATATATACATATATATATCTCCTATCTATCTATCTATCTATCTATCTATCTATCTATCTATCTATCTATCTATGGGTACTGGTCATGGCGAGCTGGGAGAAAGATCTATCACGGCCACCCTCCCCATCATCCTGGACTCCTGAGCCTGTGAGATGCTGCTAAGACATTCCCCCCCCCAAGCGGAGCGAATCCACTTCACCCCACCCACAGCATGGAGATGTTTGCAGGGCCTCAGGACGCAGCACATGAAAAAGCAAGGCGTAGCTCTGAGAGACCCATTAGAAATAAACAGAGAGCCTGCCTGCCTCTCTAAGATATTGACTCTTCCCTCACTGAGGAGATACCATTAAGCTCAGCTTTGGGGGGGGGGCGTTGCTAATGCAGGGACAGGCAAGGGGGAAGCAGGCCCACAGGGGTTGCCTACACAGGCTGTTGGCGCACTGCGGGTGGGCACGGGATCTCGAGCTTCCTCCTGCACTCCCTCTGAGGGCCTGTAATGGGGCCTCGAGGCGGTGCTATCCTAGGGTACATTAGTCAAGTGCTTTGGAATCTTAGCAGGAAAGAGAAGTGCCAGAGGAACTTAAGGTGAGAATTATGGTTGTCAGCGGCACAGTATTGCAATCAACACTCCTTGACAGCCACGAGGCAGCTCACTTGATACCGAGACAGCTGCATGCCTTCAGTGGTGCCCGAAAGAGAGGGACAGAAGCCGGGCGGTGACGATGTGGTTGTTGCTGGGGGCACTGTTCTTTCCCACATCTCTGAAGCTCTGGTTTCAGGGTCTGAGACGACTGTCAGAGGGCTGTCTGTCGGCCGGCGTGGCTATTTCTCTTTCTTACTCTGCACCTCATCCTAGGACACTTAGGAAAGGCAGACGGAGGCTGGAGATGTGGCTCAGCAGGCAAGGGCCTTGCTGTACAACCATGGCGTCCCAAGATCGAACCCCAGGGGTGCATGTAAGAGGCTGGACATGGTGGCAGGCTCCTCCCTCCTCCTCCTCCCTCCTCCTCTTCCCTCCTCCTCCTCCTCCCTCCTCCTCTTCCCTCCTCTTCCTCCCTCCTCCTCCCTCTTCCTCCCTCCTCTTCCTTCCTCCTCCTCCTCCTCCTTCTTCCAGCCCTGGCTGTCCTGGAACTCACTCTGTAGATCAGGCTGGCCTTGAACTCAGAAATCCACTTGCTTCTGCCTCCCAAGTGCTGGGCTTAAAGGCATGCGCCACCAAGAGCAAACATGCATCCTTTTGACTGTGTACCACACCCTGACAGGGACTCCAGACTAGTTTACCTTAAATTAGAAAAAGCAGGTCTAGTTGCATCTGTGTGACAGCTGGCCTCGGCTTCCCCGTCTGTCCATACGTCAGCAGCAATGATGCCACAGGGGTGCCAGCCCTTAGAGATCTCCACAGAACACACAGGACTAAGTGGTGGGGTCGGATTTTGTATGTTGAAGGTGCCCCTCCTTCAGACTAATTTTCATTCTCCATCAGTCTGCCTTGTCTTCCAGGGAGCAAATTTCCCTCCACCCCCTTGGTATGTTTCCCTCAAATCCCATGACGAGGACACACAAGACCTACCTTGGAAAACCGCAGGCCCCAAGGATGGCTTTCCGTAAACTAAATCAGTGCTAGAAAATGAAGTCGAGGAAGGAGTCTGGGTAATCATCCTCGGCTCAGCACTTTGAGACACATTAACGTATATTGGAATTACAGAAGCTATCAGGGCTGTTGGAGGGAAAGAGGCGAGCTTCAGACTGTGCGCCTGAGCTTCCAGGTGCACAGCTCTCTAGACACACCCGAAAGGTCCTCGATCATGTCAGGACCCACCACCCCAGGAGGAGCGCAGGGACACCTCATTTGCCAGCATTTCCCTTCTAGGCTGTTTAGCTTTGCAGCTAGCCAAGGGAACTCTGGGATGTCCCAAGGTCCAGTGTTTTTTCCTGGAATGGGTGAAGGGCACTGCACCAGCCATAACCAGCCCGCACCCTGGAAACGGAGGTCCTGGCAGACTCCAGCTGCAGTGCTACTCTGCGGCATCTTAAGTCACCGTGGCAGAGCACAGCCTTAAGTTCCCTCCCTGTCTGTGACCCCGCATCTGTGACCTCTGAAGCCTCCTCCTCATTTCCTTCTCGGCACTTCCAAGCCAGCTCTCCAGGTGGGATCTGGCGAGGGGCGGCCAGCCGTTGGAGGTCAAGCAGCCCCGAGGAAAGATTTATGGCTCTGCCCCGACCTGCCTGATGGACAATTAAAGCTGTGCAGGCTTGGAGGAGAGAGAGGTTGTTAAGAGGCAGGATGGTTGGAATAAATCCGTCACCTCCACTTAGACACCACTGCCAGACTGCATCCCAGGGCCTTTGAGCAGGTTCCTCCTTTGGCATGGGGTGGAAGATTCCAGAAGAGACTGTGAGGGAGGCTGACGTGCTCTGAACTCGGGGCCCAGAGGTCTTGTGTCTTCTTGCTAATGGTTCACACTGGAGGACTTCGGGGAGATTCCCAGTCTCATCTTTACAGGGCCGTGTATTCTCTGCATCTGGCTAATACAAAAGCCACAACTCCAGGGTCTACGTGCATGGCTAGGTGTGTAAAGGCACGCACATGCATGCGTGTGCAGATTTGAGGACATGCATTCTGCTTGTGGGGGCATTGCACACATACATGTTTACAGTCTCTTGTCCATTCCTGCCCTCACATGCATGCACATATATCATATAGTGCATGTCCATATATGTGCAAGCTCACCTCTTGGACCCCCCTCGACCTCTCTGCGTGTCTGGCGGTCTGTGAGCCCGTCAGCCGCCAGACTTCTAAGCAGCCACCAAACCCTACAGTCATTCTTCTTCATTTGTTCTGTGTGTTATTTCAGTACCTTGAAGATGCTGGCAGGTTCCTCAAGGAAACTTTGTCTTTGCGGTGAGGAGATGCCAGCGCTCCGAAGGCCTCCCACCGGCTAATTACCAATATGATCCCGCGTGGGAGACTTGTCGTTCCTGGAAGAGCTCTTTATTCCCTGTGTTTCCCTCCTCCTCTGCCGCCCCTCCCGCCACCACCCCACTGTGGTCTGATTTCCACACGGAGATGGAGCTGCTCCCCGTGAGGCCCGGGCTGGGGCATTAGTGGTTATTCAGGCAGCCAGCAGGCCAGGCCTTTCATTAACTTGGATACTACAATTATGTGCGCCGAAAGGCTGAAAGGGCCGTGTAGGATTTTTCTTCTCTGAAAAAGAAAGAAAAAAAAATCCTTCTGCTTTTCACAGCCCCAGCCTTGGCCACCGAAGCAGCCATGACACAGGCTGTTCTGTCCCCCAGAGTCAGCGTGCAGGGCGCAGACGGGGTGGGCTGGGCCCCGCCATTGTCGAGCCATGGACACCGCGGCCACCGAGGAGGCCATACTTCAGTGCTGCCTGCGGTGGCAGTCTCTCTTGGTGATGGATGGCAGTGTGCGCGCTTGAACGTATGTGTGCTTAGGAGGTGCAGCCTGCCGCAGGCGGGAGGGAGTCCTTCTTACTGTTGTCCCCTGCTCAAAGAAGGGTGGTCCTGGGACAGTGGCTCACATCGACCTCACTGGGCCCACTTGAACCCTTACAGTGACCACTTAAATGTGTATGTGACCTTTAAATATGTATGTATGTTTGTATGCATGTAGATTTATTTATTCAATTTATTTATTTTTACAGTTTGATATCCCAGTCAACTCTCCAACTGGAGTTGTAGCTGAGGATGACCTTGAACTTATGATCCTCCTAGCTCTCTCTGCCTTACAGGTCCTAACCTTACAAGCATGTGCCGCCAGTCCTGGTTGATGTGCTGCTAAGTATTGAACCCAAGGCTTCATGCACGCTGGGCAGACACTTGAACAATATCCCCAGCCCAGGAGTCTGTTGTCATTTTGTTTGTTTTTATTTTGGTGTGTGTCTCTGGGCTCAAGGTAAGATACTGCTAAAGGCATGGGGGGGGGGGCGCAGGTAGAGGCGGTCCCTTGGATATGCCCCCTCCATGCTCCCGAATGTGTGCTCCTCGAGGGCTCTGTTGTCTTAAGGAAGGCTGGCACCTAGCCACCGAAGCACTGGATAACCCCAAACTCACAAACTTATTGTTTTAAGCTCCCCCAAGTTACCATGGTTACCTCCAAGGCCTGTGCAGCGGCTGGGTCTCTCTTGTTCTGAGGGAAGCCATCGGGTAGGAATTAAGCCTTTCATCCAGGCCCCCTTCATCTGTTCCTGCTCAGCTCCTGCACGGAGGGAAGGAGCTGGAGAATGGGGATTTTCCAGGGCCTCGGAGTGTGAGATGCTGGAGACAGAACTGATCTCCCACGCTAAAATAATTATAGCCAGGAGAACTAAGTTAAGGCCTTTAACAAGAGGGCGGCGTGCCTGTGTGGGGCTGTCTCTGTTGGCTTTGTACCCCAGCGCTCTGCTTGCTTGTGCCTGGTTGGACCTGCCGGGGAAGTAGTACCTGAGGCGCCCACACCTGTTGGCTCGCTCCAGCAGGCCTGCTCTGCAGCCGTGCTGAGGCCGTGCTCTCTAACAAGGCCTTTCCTGGCAGAACAGGAAGCCGACCAGGACCCCTTTGGCTTGGCTTCTTCCTACATGAGATCTTACTATGATCCTCTCTGCTGAAGTTCAGTCAGGGAGCGCAGGCTGTTTATATTGTGTGAGCATATGCCTATATATGATCCTATATCACGAACAATACCTATGTGACCAGCCGGGTACAGGTATGGGCAGTATTCGTCCATGTGCCATGTTATGGGGTCAGACTGCCCATTCCCCTGAAGGGCTAGGTGGCAGGCCACTTTTGGACTGGGGACTCTGTAGCCCAGGAGTTTCTTGGTGGTGGTGGTGGGGTAATAAGTTTCCTGTTGATCACAGGGTGAGGCTGGTTTTCTTTCCAGCCTGCGTGGGACACTCAGGGTGCTGTGAGAGTGGGCGCACTAGGTGGAGCCAGGGGACACATTCCAGGTAGGGGTATGGGTGACAGGACTTAGGACACAAATGAGAGCCTTACCAAGGTCTTCTGTGTAAAGAACCTTCTAGTCTTCCTATTCCACACTGGGGCATCTTATCCCTCCTCATGGACTGATGCTGAACTTTGAGGCCACTCAACAGCATGGGGGACTGCAGAGGGGTTTGGGGTGCGACTCTTGTTTCTGACCCTTGAGCAGGGCCAGGCGCCAGAAGCCTTCTCCAGGCCCACTGAAGATGTCTCTCGTCTGCTCACTCACCAGCCCTCACTCATTCCTAGCACAAACCTGAGGGAGTTTTTTGGTTGCCACTGTGCCAACAGGCTCCTGTCATCCCTCGGGCTGGCCTTGCTTCTCTTCAGCAGGGACACCTCAGCAGCAAGCTGGGCAGCCAACGCCCTCTCTTGGTGTCACCATTTTGGCAAGTCTATATGCTCATGACACCAGGCAGCATTTTCTGAAGGAAGCGGGTGGGTTGTATAGGTGCCGTGGCTGGCACGTAGGAGACCGAGGCCCGAGCTGACGCGTACGTCTCTCCCAGAGCATTCTGGGAGCTGCTCATGAACACCAAGTAAGTGACGGTAGCAACGGGAAGGTCTGGACTTCTGCAGCAGGCCCTTGCTTTGACTGATGGCCGTGTGCACGGCCGTCGCCGCGTAGGACATCTGCGGGAAAGACACAGGGCCTTCCTTATGGGCGACTGTCCTCAGCACGCTTTTCTGGGAGCCAAATTCAGCACTGGTGGGGAAAAATGGAAGGTGACAGATTGGGTGGGTGGGTGTGCACCTGTCCCTTTAGCTTGTTATCAAGCAGCAGGCAGGGACCATGGCAGATCTTCAGAGCCCCTTAAAGGTCTACAGTCAGTATCAGCGGGATTGTTGGCCTTTAAACTCTGCCCTACATGGCAAATGGACCTGTGGGATTCTTGTCCCTGATCTTCCTATTTCAGTGGCTCATAGGGATCTACTGGTGTGTGTGTGTGTGTGTGTGTGTGTGTGTGTGTGTGTGTGTGTGTGCGTGCATGTGTATGTGTGTGTGTGTGTGTGTGTGTACACTCTGGATCCCTGCCTGGTGCTACAGCATTTCAAAGCCTGAGCCTGGAGCCTGGAGCCTGGAGAAGGAGTCACCGTAGGGACATGGCACCTGCTTGTCTGTAGGGAAGCTCCCTGGATTTCTGATCCAGAGAGGACATGAAGCAGCTCACCATATAACCTTCTTTACTGTCATCCCTGCACAAGAACTTGGGAGTGGGTTTATAAATCACCCTGGAGCTAGGGTCAGCTGCCAGACCGTGGAACACTTACAAGGAGGAGGGCCTCTCAGGTCTGTCTGCGAGCTGGCTTTCCTTCCTGGGTTTGGAGTGAGAAGCAGATAGATGGAGATGGAGGAGAGAGTAGGGTTCTGGGTTGCTCTGGAAGGTTCTGGATTGCTCTAGAGGGTTCTGGATTGCTCAAGCTGGTGCTGAGAACGTTCTGGAAGCTTTCCAGAATTTCTAGGTGGACACCCCTTGGACTGACTGAACCACCCTTTCTTCAGGGACTCGCCCATGATTATTGATGTTGATGGAGTGCAGGAGTTGAATGACTAATTCAAGATGGCAGACAAATCAATGCCATTTATATTTAGCTTGCGCATGTACCGCTGGTGTCTCCGTTACCGGGCCGGTCTTCAGCATTATGCTTTTGTGGGATCCGAGATGCTGCTGCCCCACAGGCCAGGGTCTGCAGCTTTATGTTCCCTCTGAGAAGGTTTTCAGGATGCACAGCCTACGTGCACAGAGGGACCAGCCCATGCCTGCAATGTCCGGTTGGCACACAGCCTATGTGCACAGAGGGACCAGCCCATTGCCTCCAGCGTCCGGTTGACACGCTGTCTCCCACATGCTCCACCGCTTGATCGTGTTCACCACAGGGTAGGGTTCAGAGCGTGGCAGAATGCTGGCCTTGTGTGCATGGTGGGCTTAGTACGGCTTCTATAGAGAGCTGTGGAAGGATGGTTGTGGAAGGATGATCTCCATGCTTTAACACTCAGACCTTGGATTAATGTGTGTCATCCTGTGTTCATCTTGTATTTGGGCCCCATAGTGCTCTCCGCACATGGTCAAGGCCAAGGGAGCAAGTTGGGGACACTAGGAGCCTAGGTGAGCGAAACGATCTCCAGGCCTGCAGGATGGATCAGCTCTGGGAGCTCACATGTCTCGGTGTTTGATTTTTACAGTCTGGTTGAATTTACCTCTTGGTTGCTGCATTGGGCTGTCTTTGTTTATCTGTTTGTTTTTTTTGTTTGTTTGTTTGTGGGAGGGGGAGCTGTTTATATCTTCCAGGCTGATGGCTCCAGACATCGGTAGCAGTTGCTATTCTGGAGGGGGTGGGATGCATCATTGCATGTGCTGGTGTTATAGAACCTGCCCTCCTCTTCGGGAATTATGGTGAGCAAAACCCCTCTGGCAGTGTGTGAAACCCACAGAGCATCAACGCTTAGAGGGAGTGACATGTGGAAACCCTGGAGGTGCTGGCATGGTTCTGAGGGCTGTCAGGGTGGGCTGAGGATGGTGATGCTGGGACTGTCCTCGTGTTGCCCGGGAAGATCTGGTACTGCCTGCCCCTCTGGTCTCTGGACATCAGAACCTGAGACTGGATGCAGTGTTCCTTGGTGGAAGACTTAAAGCATGGCCTTCCGCGTCTAAAGCCCCAACACTCGATACCGTATCCATTTACATTTTACATTTAAATCACTGACTGCTGTCACACTGCCCTCCTAGAAAGGCTCTGTCAGCTCTCACAGACTCATCGACCTGCAGTGAGGCCCTCTAGGTGCCCTTTGAGCAGGCTCCTATGCTGGGGGCTGGGTAACAGCACTGATGTTTAGGAAGTCACAGGCTTAACACAGATGCTTGTTAGGTTGGTCTGTGGAAGAGGACCTGGGTGACACCTGCTTGACACCTGCTTGACACCTGCTTGACACCTGGTGGACACCTAGTCCACACCTGCTTGACACCTGTTTGACATCTGCTTGACACCTGGTCAACACCTGGTCAACATTTATTAGCTGTCCAGTAAATGAGAGGGCCTGGCTGTCCAGTAAATGAGAGGGCCTGGTTTGACACCTAGCTAGAACCCAGTACCGGCTCACCCAGTAAATGCTGACCTCACAAGCCGTGTGGCCCCACAGGCTGTTTCTCTTTGTGTCCTGAGTAGCAGCACTGATGTTTAGGAAGTCAGAGGCTTAACACAGATGCTTGTTAGGTTGGCCTGTGGAAGAGGGCCTGGTTGACACCTGCTGAACACCTGCTTGACACCTGGTGAACACCTGCTTGACACCTGCTGAACACTCGCTTGACACCTGGTTAACATTTACTAGCTTGCCCAGAAAGTGAGAGGGCCTGGTTGACACCTGGTTGACAACTGGCCGAAACCCGGTTAACATTTACTGACTCACCCACTAAACGCTGCTGGCCCCACAGTCTGTTTTCCGTTCCCTGTCTAGGACCCTGCTGCCTGCATCCTGTTCTCTGCACATCGTGAGTCAGAACCTTCTAGAATGACAGTTTTGCTTCTAGGTCTCTTCCTTTAGTCTTTATAGCTCCCACAGTTTTGAAACCATGAGGTGGCGTTTGTGCGTGTGTGTGCACATGTGTGCTGACCCGTGTGGAGGTCAGAGGGTGACCTCTGGTGTCCTTCTCGTGGACAGCATCTCCATCCTTTGATACAACATCTGTCATTGAAGTGAAGAATGTGAGGCATGGGGATGAGTAGGACTGAAGCAGGGGGATGACTGTCAGTGATGAGTGTGAGGCAGATGGATGACCAGGAGTGAAGAGCGTGAGGGAGGGGCATGACTGGGATCAGAACAGAGTGTCTGAATATGAAGTGCCAGGGATCCTCTGGTCTCTACCTCTCTGGTTCTGGGGTTACAGGTACATGCCATCAGGATATGGGTCTTGAACCCTGGTCCTCACGCTTTTGAGTCAGATTTTACAGGCTAAGCATTCTCCTCACGGTGTTCTGGCATGGTCTTGGTGCTTAGTTTCCCCCATCCCTTCTGTTCCCAACGACAAGCTACATCCAACCCCTAACCTCTCAGGTGTTTATATTGTTTCATGTTGCAGGCATGTGAGAGGGGACTTTGGTCCTGGGGATGTGAACAGAGATTTTTTTCCCCTCCACCACAGGCTTCCTTTCTGTCCCCTGAACCTCAAAGCCTCTGACTCAAGGGGAAGATTGATGGATGAATTCTGAAGGGACTCTGCCTTGGAGCCCTGGGGGTCTGCAGGGAGCTGGTTCATGTCCTGGAGCTGGCTACTGCTGTCCTTTCTCAATTTCCTTTCCTGGCCCTCAAGACCGGACCTGCCATGGGAGGGGGGGGGGACAGGCACCGGGCCAGGAAAGATGACCTTCTGTTCACATCCGGGACCTGAACTCGAGCCAGGTTCGATGGGAGAATCTGTGTTCCAGCCATCCCCATCCCGTCGCTTGAAAAACCCAGACGCAGAGAAGAAAACGAGTGTTTGCCGGAGACTGAATCGCATCATGAAGTTATCCGCAGTAATCACGCCACACTTGCTCTCAGAAATTAGATCATTCCAGAATTTCATCGAATTAAGGGAGGGTTCTGAGCTCGGCTTTCCCGGCTCCCGCGCCTTCCCTCCCAGGCCCCGTCTCCCTGCTTGATGGGAGATTTTTTCTGGCCGTGTCAGGGCAGACTGACCCGGTTCGGTAATGGAGAAGAAGCCTGTTGGAATTAAGGCCTAACAGCGTTAAAAAAGCAATCTTTGCAAGATTGAGGCCACCGGGGGAATGGTAGATTCTCAGCCAAGACCTCATTTAAGGATCTGAATAAAACTTGACACGCATGTGCGAACATGCACGCGTGAAAGAAGCGGGTGTTCGGAAACAATGGAGACCTGGTGTGAACAAAAGAGCGGAGGGGAAGCAGGAAGCGGCCTCCAGTCGCAGGGCAGGCAGGGGTCGACCTACGCTTAGGCAGGAGCAGCGCAGGCAATGCAGTCTGGTTAGTCCAGGAGCAGGGCTGCAGGGTGCGGGACCTGTGGAGGTGTCCTGCCAACGCACGAGGGCCCCTTTAAGTGCCCGTGACTCAGAACCCTGTGCTCCTCCGCTGAGCACTGCCCACCTCTCTTACCTGAGAGTCATGGCGCCTCTCCACATGGGTTGTCTGGGAGCCGCCCCAAGGCCTGGCGTTGTCTGTCACTGGCTCACATCTCTGTATGTCCCACTTAGCAGGCAGTGGCTCCAGCAAAGCCCGCCGTGGGTGGGACTCTCAGGGTGAGCAGGGGTGGGGGAGCATGGGACCAGGTGTGTAATGAGGTGGGGTGGGTATGAATAGGTGAGAGCCAGGAAGCACTGAGGGAGTGAAGGCAGGCAGAGTGGCTGTTTGATTCCATCTCAGGCTCCTTCCTGTGAGAGCATTCTAGATGTGCCCTGGCTGTGGGCGCTTTCTCTAGGTACTCCTCAGGAAGACGGAACAGGCATGGCGGTGCAGGATAGCTGCCTGCTTTCTTCCACACGACCTCACAGCAATGGTCTTTGCTGCTATGGTGTTTTCTGCCCTTTGTACATCGACCAGAGGAAAGCGGTTACAGACAGCTCTTCTGTCTAGTGTGGGACTGTCCTGGAGGTGGTACGCTTCTGTCCTCAAGAGCACTGCATGGACAGATTGATTGTGGTACCCAGGCAAGCCAGAGGAAGCCCCCAAGCAGATGGGCTCCTTCCAGCAATGACTTGCAGAGCCCTGGTCCCTAGATGTACCTGAGCTTCTGGGAACATGTGTCACTGGATATCCAGCGCCCAGGGTCTGTGGGTATCTTTCAGATCCTCACTCATGGGGTGGGGGGAGGGCTTCCCTGGGTGCCTTGCTTCTGGAACAAAAAAGACAGAGGACAGCTTCCTGTTCCCACAGCCCCCAGCAGCATGGCAGGTACTTGAGGGGTGACATCCCAGCTATCAGAAGGGATATGTCTCTGCCAGTGAAAGGTGGTGGTGGGGGGAGCGGGGGGGGGCATCCACAGGCACGCTGCTCACAGAATGTGCTACAGAAGGGTGAGTGCCTACCTAGCTGGCTCGAGCAAGCCGCTTACAGTCTTGAACTCCCAGAGGCTTCTTAAAGATGGCCCTGAGATTTGGGGGGGCATGTCCCTGACGTCCTTCTGTCTCTCTGATAGAGCTGGTCTGCAGAGAGACATTTTCATCCTAGGGCTGTGCCAATATTCCTGGAGTTTTATGTCTCTTCTAGTTAGAAAGGCTCAGTGGACTCTGAGGGCCAGGCCCAGAGCATCTGGTGAGACAGGTGGACAGCCCCGTACCTGCTCCACCTGCAGTGCGTCTCCTCGAGAGCGACCTTCACCAGGATCCTTGACCTCCACCTTCTTTCCTGGAGGAACGGTCTCCGGTCCCACACGAGCTGGGAGGTCCCGTGAGGTAGACAACCCTGGACCACACCGTCTGTCTATGGTCCTTCGGAAGCACACTGCTATGTGCTTCTCCAGCTGAGGGGCTGGGAGGGTGGGCAGCCGTGCCCTTGGCAGTGACTGATTTTGGAAGCTTCCTTCTGTGTGTGTGAGGAGTGAGTTTGGCACAGGCATTGGTTTGCTTCCTGAACAAACTGCAGTTCTCCCAAGCCTCCAGGCTCCTGCGGTCCCCCACGGGGCGCCTCAGCCCTGTCACCCTGGCACTGCTTCTAAACTGTTCTTCACTGTACATTCTAAGCCATGAGCCTGGGTGCGTCTGTCTGTCCCGGGTCCCTCTTCTGTAGGCCCTTGTTCTGAGGAAAAGGAATGGGTGTGGCTTTGGGGGAGGGGCCAAGGCAAGACGAATTGAAGTGACCAGAAGGCACTTCTAAGCCCACACTTCTCCCTTGGCTTCCCATGGTGCCAGCCTTTCATTCCTCCAAGAACCATGTGCCCTGCCCCCTTGTTCCTGTGACCCCCCTCCCCCTGCTCCCCTCTTCCTCCCCCCTTTCCCAATCCCTCTCTTCCCCTGGTCTCCTTCCATCTCTCCCCTTCCCTCTCTCCTACCATGACCTGGAGGAACAGAGGTTTGGGTGGACTGGGTAGGGGATGGGAAGAGAAGAGGAGGCAGGGAGAAGAGAGAAGATGGGAGACTCTGTGTAGGCACATTAGGGGCTCAGCTCCTGTCTGTGGTTCCCTGAGAAGCACATGAAGAGCTGGCCCTTCGGGGCACCGGGGCCAGGGGACACAGGGATGGGAGAGGGTGACAAACACTTGAAGTGCTCCCCAAAAGATATGTTGAAGCCCTAACCCCCGTTACTTTGAATGTGACCTTATTTGGAAGCAAGTGACAAAAGTCAGAGGCTGTTGGTGGGATGTGTTCTTATCAAAAGGGGGCACAGGGACACGGAGAAACACAGAGGAAAGGGGAGATGGCCTTTAGCCAAAGACTGCCCAAGGTTTGTGGCCAGCAGGGAGAAGCAGCTTCTCTGAGCTTGCGGAAGGAGCAGCCCTGTGGAACGAGCCTTGGGACCCGGACTCTGGCCTCCAGCATTCATGGTCTGCCGTGCTGAGCTGGTGGCTAATGGTCAGAGCTCAGGACAAGGTGGCGGGGAGTCACTCCAAGTCATGGGGCGGGGTGGGGTCTAAGGTATCCAAGTGTCTCAGACAGCCCTAGATATACTATATATATGCATACATATATGCTTTATTATTATTATTATTTGTGTGTATGTCGTCTGATTTATTTAATTATTTTGAGTTTTTGAAAGAGGATATAATTTAGCCCAGGCTGGCATCACACTTTCTATGTAACCAAGGCTCTTCTTAAATTCTAATCTCCCTGTCCCCACCTCCTAAATGCTGGGTTTATGGGTGGAGCTACAGGTGACATTACAGGTGGGTTTACGGGTGGGATTACAGGTGAGGTTACAAAAGAGATTATAAGTGGGATTACAGGTAGGGGGTTACTTACTTATTACTTACAAATGTAGTTACAGGTAGGGGTTACTTACTTATTACTTACAAATGTAGTTACAGGTAGGGGTTACTTACTTATTACTTACAAATGTAGTTACAGGTAGGGGTTACTTACTTATTACTTACAAATGTAGTTACAGGTGGGGTTAAAGATGGGTTTACAGATGTGTATTACCAGGCATGGCTTTCAGCCTGAATCTTTAGTGAGGCACTGTCAGAAGAACAATGTCATATAAGAGGAAAACTTTGACAATAACAGTACTCTAACTGCGGGCATCTTTACTCTTGGACTTTGGTGCTTAGGTGTATACCTGTGTGCCTGTGCCTGTACCTGTGTGTCTGTGTACCTGTGTGTCTGTGTACCTGTGTGCCTGTGTAGCTGTGCCTGTGTGTCTGTGCCTGTGTGTCTGTACCTTTGTGCCTGTATGCCTGTGTGTCTGTGCCTCTGTGTGCCTGTGTACCTGTGCCTGTGTGCCTGTGCCTGTACCTGTGTACCTGTGTGCCTATATCTGTGTACCTGTGTGTCCATGTGTCTGTGTACCTATGTGCCTGTGCCTCTGTGTGCCTGTTTACCTGTGTCTATGTGCCTGTGTACCTGTGTGCCTGTGCCTGTACCTGTGTGGCTATGAGCCTGTGTGTTTGTGTGCCTGTATGTCTGTGTGCCTGTGTACTTTTGTGCCTGTGTGCCTGTGTTCCTGTGTGCCTGTACCTGTGTGTCTGTGTGCCTGTGTAACTGTGTACCTGTGTGTCTGTGTAACTGTGTACCTGTGTGTCTGTGTGCCTCTACCTGTGTGCCTGTACCTATGTGCCTGTGTGTCTGTGCGTCTGTGTGCCTGTATATGTGTGTATGTGTGCCTGTATACCTGTACCCCCTGTGTGCCTGTGTGCTTGAGTGCATGCAGGTGCAGCTTTTGGTAGCCCCAGGAACTATTCATCTTGGTTGTTGAGACAGGTCTCTTGCTGAACCCGTAACTCAGGCAGCTGAACTGATTGGCCTGCACGTCTGAGGGGTCCACCTATCACTGCCTCCCCAGAGCTGGGATTACAAATGCGTGCCATCACACTGGGCTTTTACATCGATGATTAGGATCAAACCCAGGTCCTCACATTGTGGGACAAGCATGCTACCCGCTGAGCTGTCTCCCTCACCTGTTTGGAGGTTTTAATGAAGTAAAGGGTTTCTGAACACAAACGTGGGTCTCACAGCCTCGGTGGTGGTGATGTAACGTGTGGGTGGTGCATGCAGCACAGGCAGTCTGCACATAGGAAGGGCTCCAGGACTGGGTGGGGTGGAGCCGGGAAGGAGGAGATCCTCTCCACAGACCTCCAGTTAGTTACTCTGGAATTTTCCATTTAGTATTGTTGATCCGTCACTGGCCTGGATGACTCAAACCTCAGTGGAGCTGTGCAGAAGGGAAGACCAGTTTGCTATTATTTTTTTTTTCTGGCTGAAGCAAGGACACGTTTGGGTTCCTCACATGGTTAGGAAGGATTTGATGCCAAGGATGCCCCCAGGAGTCCTGCGGCTTAGTGACAGGATATCGACCTCGGTAAGGTTCGGAATCATTTGTTTATGAACATTACCGTGGGCTGAGAGCTAGGTTTGGGTGGTCCGTAGCCCAAGACCACCTCCCACCTAAGGATTTCTACAAATGACTCAAGGCCTAACTCAAATGTTCCCACCCCTACGAGTGAATTTGCCAAGTTCCTCCCAGGGATCCCCCCTGTGTTCTTACATGGTCTCCCCCGGCCTCCATGTGGACCCGGGCAGGGTCCTATGACTCCCTCAGTTGTCCTTGAGCATAGGGGAAGCTTTGGGTGAGCCTCTGCTTCAGGTGGAGACCTTGTTTGACTGGGTGACTTCTGTCGTGCTGGGCCAGGGGCATTGCTGAATAGCCTGTCGCCTGTGGATGATGTAATCCTACTGTCTCTGGGGCTGGACTGGCTTGGTCATACATTAGAAGGTCTAGACTTCTCTCGAGGAAGCAGGAGTGACACCCCCTCCCCCCAGTAACCCTGTTCCTCTCAAAGAGAGCTCCAGCTGCAAGGACACAGCCAGGGTCAGCCTGACACGGGTGACAGTGACTTCTCACTTTTCTGTGGCTCCCTGGAGTTTCCCCTGGAACACAGATGCCGCCCTGGCCCCGTGTGCCTCATCAGAAGGACACGCTGGCCCTGGGTGCCTCACTGGACGGAACACAAGGCCCCGAATAGCTCCATGGGGCCAGGCCCCAGTGCCAGCCGCTCGCCAGCTGGCCTCCCGTCTCTTCACTGTGTATCTTGTTTTTGCCCCGGAGAGTAGAAAGTCTAAGGGCTAGAGGTTCTGAGCCTCTGCCTTCTACCTTTTGGCCTTCCAGCACCAGTATGTCCCACCGTCGGAGTTTTGGGGTGGACCGCCCCCCATGCTTGTCTGGAACAGCCTTGTTCTGTTTCTGCATCTGCTGCAGCGAAGGCCTCCCACCCCCCTCCAGCATGGAATTTTCCCAGTTATTTTTAAATAAGTCCCGTTTATTTGTGCTTAGAATTCAGATAAGAACCACCAGCCTCGCACAGATGCGAAGCCCAAGCCGTGAAAGGCACAGCCATGGCAGCCACCGCCACGTCGTGTCTCTCCCACACTCAGGCGCCCCGGCTGCTGGGGAAGGGAAACCGTCCCGCTTTTCACATCTGAAGAAGCTACATGAGGACACGGCCTCCAGCAGACAAGACGAGCCTCTCTGGAGAAAGCCAGGGATGGATGCTTCCGAGAGCTCGGCGGGAGTGCTCTGAACTGCATCTGCTCATTCCGATTGAAAATATGTTAAAAGAAAAAAAAAATTAAACCAAAGACCTCACCGAGTAACTCAATTATAAACCCTAGAGAATGAAATCCACCACACATCCCCCATGGGATTTTGCTAACCCATGGGCAGGATGAAGTTTCAGGTCTCCACGCGTTGTTGGGTAGGGTGTACCATTTAGCCCCTGCTGTACAGCAAGCAAGCCCCAAAACACTGTAGCTCGTGACGACGGCTTATTTTCGCTTCTGGCCTGCCGGATACTTCTGATGACTTTGGGTAGGCAGTGTTCCACAGACTTCCTCCCACATCTGCGGGCAGTTGGTGGGTGGGCAGAGGTTGGCTGGACTGGGCAGCGGGTATCGGTGCCTTCACGTGGCTTCTTCTCCAGCAGGGTAGCTCAGGTTTGTTTATGTCTCAGGGGTTGGGTCGCTCATCACAAAGCAGAAGGAAGCCGTGCGCGTTAGGCTTTGGAAGTGGCTCTGATACCAGGAGTGAGAAAATAGAACCTGTCTCTTTGTGGGAGGACCTGTGAAGTCACACGGAGTGCTTCGTGATGTCTGAATTAATGGATAGACAGGGGAAGGGGAGAGTCCATGCTGGGTGTCAGTCCTGAGGTGTAGCCTGGGGTGGCCTGGATTTGAGGCTGCCGTGTGGGCTCCTGGGCTTGGCTAGGGACCAGAGTCACAAGCTATGTAGTTCAAAGAGGACCGAGCTGAGCTCATTTGTGTCCAGTTGCATGATAGCTTCACGGGAGCCTGGCCCAGGACAGCCTACCCCTGTCTCCCTTTGTGATCAGGGATTGTTGTTCCTGGTTGCCCGGGAACCGCCCTGCCCTGCCCTGCCCTTGTCAGAATCTAAGGCCACCCAGAGAATCATCCTAACCCACCTAGGAAAGAAGTTATAGATCAGGAAGGTTGGCAAGAAGCAGACGATGGGAGATGGAAGAGGGACATGATGAAGGAAGGCGTGGGGCCGAAGGCTGCGTCTGCAATAGAGCCTGACTTTAGTCCACCCAAGTTCAGGAGGAAATGATCATGGAGTCTGAAGTCAATGTAATTGCCCCGTGTGCTTGGCTTAAGGGCTCAGGAGTTCAAGGAAATGCAGAATTCTGGAATGATCCACATACCAAACGCACTTTACCCCAGAGGTGCCCCTGTCTGCCTCTGCCTTTCTGGAGAAAGCTGTATATAATAGAAAGCTTTAATTTTTACTTTGCCACACCCCCACCTCAGGAACCCTTGGTGCACCTTGGTAGAAGGTGCCTTAGTGGGGAGGTCTGAGGCAGTGGGGGCTCCCAGGACGGCTTGGATGGCTTCATGCCCCGGCTCTCTCATCTGTGGACCTGTCTCCAGAGGGAGGGACCAGCCCACGTGTGGGTGAGTCCTGTGCGTACAACCCTTAGCTGCCTGGCCCCCAGAAGCCAGAGTTTGTAGCCATTTGTTCAAGGGCCCCGGGCGCTGGAAGCTCAGCCTCTCTTACAATTTTCTTCGGCGTTGGGCTCAAATCAGCCTTGCATTTCTGCTTGACCGCGAGTTATTTAAGGATTTGGGTGTCTTTGAATGCCCATATCTGGGACTGTCACAAGACCTCAGGTCTCTGGACTCTGTGGTTGCTCCAGAGAACACCACAACCCTGGACGATCAGCGCTTTCTTCTGTTGGACAAGCCTGGGTTGCATCTATTCCAGGCCCAGCTCTGCCTCCTGCCCATCTGGGACGACAGCCAGCTTGTAGTCTGAGGAAGCGAGGGTGCTCCGAGGCCAGGTGGAGGGACAGCAGGGTACCGGGTGCTTATTTTTAGGAGCTTGTGGGTACTGCTGCCCACACCGGGTGGACAGGGACCCCTGAGTCGTCCTTGTGCCAGGGGAACGTAGCTTGGCGTTGGTCAGAGTTACAGATGGATGCCTCCCCAGTCCTCACGGATGCTGGTCTTACCCCAGCTCCTCCCATTCCTCCGGGTCTAAAGAGAAGGATGATGGTTGCCGGCCTGTTCCCGGATCTGAAGCCAGCTCTGCCACAAGGCAGAACTGATAAACTATGAGACGCGTGTAGGACCTCAACTGTCAACACACATTGTCACCTTTACGTCTACTGGCTCAGGAAAGGTACAGAGAGTGACACTGTAAACACAAGCCTTGCTTACCACAGGTAACATTTCAGTGGCTTTTGAATTTGAGTCTTCTGGTTTAGCAATACATTTTTACATATACAACCAACATCAAGGGCCTTGTGGGTGTGGTTCCCACTTTGTACTCGCCTCGCCCTGCCCGTCTGTGGGTGGAAGTGAAGAACTTGCATATTGCCTTCGCCCTCTGGGACATACAGCTTCCTCATGGATGACACGGGGTCCATTTGTGGTACCTGGTCCTGCAGTGACCCTGTCTGCAGGGGCCCAGTGACCGCGGGAAGCTGGATGACTACTTTTGCCCAAATCACTCCTTTGCTTTGAGGGAGAATCTGTGATGGAGGTGGCTGGAATGGAGAGAGTGGGTGGCACTGCTCCGTGGCGTGGGGTGGCACTGCTCCGTGGCGTGGGGTGGCACTGCTCCGTGGCGTGGGGTGGCACTGTTCCGTGGGGTGGGGTGGCACTGCTCCGTGGTGTGGGGTGGCACTGCTCCGTGGTGTGGGGTGGCACTGCTCCGTGGGGTGGGGTGGCACTGCTCCGTGGTGTGGGGTGGCACTGCTCCGTGGCGTGGGGTGGCACTGTTCCGTGGGGTGGGGTGGCACTGCTCCGTGGTGTGGGGTGGCACTGTTCTGTGGTGTGGGGTGGCACTGCTCCGTGGCGTGGGGTGGCACTGCTCCGTGGCGTGGGGTGGCACTGTTCCGTGGGGTGGGGTGGCACTGTTCCGTGGGGTGGGGTGGCACTGTTCTGTGGTGTGGGGTGGCACTGCTCCGTGGCGTGGGGTGGCACTGCTCCGTGGCGTGGGGTGGCACTGTTCCGTGGGGTGGGGTGGCACTGCTCCGTGGCGTGGGGTGGCACTGTTCCGTGGTGTGGGGTGGCACTGCTCTGTGGCTCAGTGCATGGAGATGTTGCTGTTACAAAACACCTGTCAAAAGCGAGTTAACGGGATGAGGGTTTGCTCTGGCTCGTGCTTTGGAGTCAGTCTGCCATCGTAGGCAGCCATGGCTGCAAGAGTTAGGGGTTACTCACCTCACTGTGTCCACAGTCAGGAGGGAGGGAGAGGTGGAGGGGAGGGGGAGGGGGAGGAATGCTGATGTGCAGTTGGCTTTCTGGTTTTTATTCAGAGTGCTACCCCAGCTAGAGGGATGATGCCACCCACACTCAGGGTGGCTCTTCCTTTCTCAATCAAGGCAGAGCTTTGTTTCCTAGGTGACTTGAGATCCTGTTACGTTGACAATCGAGCCGCTGTGCTTCGGTTCGACAGGCTTGGATGACTCCTTCTGCCCTCATCAGGCCCCCAGGGTCTAAGTTTGGGACTCACTCTCGGGAGACCCCCGCCCCCCCCACCAATGCCAGGATGTGTCGTGCCAAAGCAAGGCGGGGGAGGACTGGAGGAGCTAGAAGCTCTCTATGCCAGGTGGACATTGTTAGCGGCTGGGCTTTGGCCCAGTGGGGGGGCTCCGGGCAGCGGCAGACACTAGTTGGGGACAAGCGTGTTAATCAATGGTCAGCCCCTCCCCCTCCTCAGCGCCCACACAGAAAGTGAAATGAGGTCCTGACCCTTCATGGAGACCCCTGACTCTGAGCCGTAGAGCAGTCTGGGGCTCAGCAGACCTGTCCGGGAGGGGGACCCTCTGTGTCTGCTCTTGTACCTGCAGAGGGATGGCTTTCCAGACTTTCTCCCTCCCACTTCTATTTTTAACTCTTCCTTTACCATTCTCCTGTGTGATGAATACTTTCTGATGAAGTAGCATCCTTGAGGGGTGGGGATCATGCCCATTTTATTTTCCTTCCCTTCTTCCCACCTCTGGCTTCTTGAGAGGAGAAAGAGACACTCGCTTCCTGTGAGCAGGCATCTCCCAGGACTTGGGCCCAGCCAACCTACCAAGGAAAAAACTCAGAGGAGGGCAGGAAGGGAGGGAGGGGGCAGGCAGGTTATGCAAGGGAGGGGAGGAAAGGGCCATTTGGAGGAGGTTGGGAGGGAGGAAGTCAGCACTCAGCTCGACGGGAGGTGTGCAAACACAGGCTCCAGGCCTGAGTCACTGCACGGAAGCCCAGATGTGGCTCTTGGGCTGTCCACGTCAAGTGGTCACAGCTGCGGACGGATGGAAAGGCCCGTTAGAGAGACAGGTGCCTGGGCCGCCCACCAGGGAGGTGCCTCCAAGGGCCTCTCTTCTCAGCGCTCCGGAGAGAGGCTTGGCGCTCTAGCTTCCTGAACTTGGCTAGGGAGCCCCACTAATGGAATCTGGAGCCCCCGCACTTCCCACCCTGAACATGATGCCTGGGCTGGGCAGGGCACCGCCTTTCCTGAGCCCAGCCTGGAAGGCCTCCTTCCCTTCCCTCCCTTCTCCCATCACAGCTTTGCCCGTGCTAAGACTCATCGAGCTTACACAGCATGACTGTAGATACTCATGTCTCTGTCCCTGCCAATGACTGGTCCCTCTGGTGAGGACAAGGAGAACCACGTGGCCCCTTTGTACCTCAGTGACTAGCTGAGCACGGATGGAGCCTGTCCTTCTGCTACTGTTCTGACATGATGGGTGGACAAGACTTTGAAAGGCTCTGGCAGCGGTGCTGTGTGCAAACTGCTCTCACGACAGGACTCCTCTGGGGGGAAAGGCCTGTCTGGAGAGTGGGTGCGTGGCCTCTGCCTGGTGGAGTCTTTGCACACAGCTCTCAGCAGGGGCACCACGGTTGCAGGGTGCACGTGCTTGGGCGGAGGATGCCCCTTGATGGTATCCAGGCTTGCTCCTTTCGCGGATGGCCATGGCAGGGGCTCCCACTCATTTGATTTCCATTATGGGTTCCTCCTGGGGCAGTCGGGATGGCAGAGCGAGACCAGTGGCTTGGGCGGAGAGGGGAGAAGGGCCTGTTTCAAGCGTCGCTTGGGTTGGACTCTGTTCTGAGAACTAGAAAGGGAAGCCTGAGTGCCACGCAGCCAGGTTATCCCTGGACACATTTGCTGCACCCCGATGCCCGACTCTTGTTTGACATGACCCAGTGAGAATCAGCGAGATACTGATCGGGGCCTGAGAACTTAATTAAAGCTCTACATCACAAATGTAAGGCTCTGGGCTTAATGCGATCTGATAAAATTATTCGGATACACTTCAGTTTCAATCTTGGATTCTGAGGCAGCAGAGAGACGCTCTGAGAGAGAGAGAGAGAGAGAGAGAGAGAGAGAGAGAGAGAGAGAGAACAGCCAGCCAGAGAAGACACAAACGTGGCCTCTGGTAGGATCTGCAATCTATTGATCGCCCCTGGCCTGGGAGGAAGAGCCTGATCAACACTGTTAGTGTTAGGATGGGAGGTGTCCCTGACTAGTTGGCAGGCTCGTGTGCTTGAATGGTTGGTCTCCAGCTGGTGGCACTGTGGAACCTTTGAGACACAGGGCATAGCTTCCAGAAAGAGGGCACTAATGTTGAACCTGTGAAGGTTTTGCCCCTTCTGCTTCCTGCCTAGGATGATTGCCTCTGCTCTCATGCATGGAAAATCCTTCTGAAACCGTGAGCCAAGCTAAACTGTACTTCCTTTTTAGTTACTGCCATCAGGTATTTGGTCCCGGCAGTATATAAATAAGTGGCACAGGAGAGTGGCTGGCAACCTTAGGGACAAACAGGTGGAGAAATAGGCTCACAGCCTGTCCTGGCCAGGCCTCCTGGAGCAAGGTTGGAACTTGGCCCCGGGATCAGGTACACAGTTGGGTGTTGGTTCTGAGGCCAGGGCCTGATCTTGCTGCTTCCTGGTTTCAGGATACTTATTTAGAGACCATGATGAATATCAGCTTCTCCCGAGAACCCTGGCCTCCCGAGGTTCTGGGAGCGTCCGAGGCCTCGGGGAGACCTGGGGTTCCTTTTTACTTCTCCATCCCAGGGAGGGTGAGGGCCAGGCTGGCCACAGGTCTGTCTTGGTGCATGGGGCCAGATGCTTCAGGAATGGGACCTTTAGGTGTCCCCAAGGAAAGATTGGCAGGTATAGGAGGGCTTAGGGACCAGTGGTAGCCATCAGTGTTGGGGCACATCACTGAGGCAGACCCACATTGAGCTCACTGAAGGCTTGCCTGCTCTGGTGGTCCTGATGCTGCAGCAGTGTGGAGAGAGTGGACAAGGCAGAGGCGTATTTCTTCACCCACCCATCCTCCCATTGTCCATCTGTCTGCCTCTCTATCCAAAATCTGTCCTAAGTGGGCCTTGGCTGCCAGAGAATGTTGTGTGTGGTGTGCTGTTTGCACCAGGCCTCCCTTGGTAGCAGTGAACCGGCCCCAGGTGGATTGAAGAATGGACTGTACTGGTATAGTATGCAGCAGACATGCAAGCCAGGGCTCACATCCTTGCTGGCTAATGTCCCCTGTCTGTGAGCAATCATTCTGATCTAGAGCTAGGCAGTGGATATAACCCATGGGTTCACAAAAGATCACTGGAGAGGAAGGATGTGGGCCCCATGCAGTAGGATACATCCAGCCTGGGAGCAACAAGAACCTCCATCACCTGCTACTGTAGGTGTGACTCTCCAGGACTCCCAGAAGGAAAGGAGGCTCCAGGCAGGCAATGAGCCCTGGGCTATCAGAGCCAAGTGTGTGGGCTCTGTTCCTGGTGTCCTGTGTGGCCACGGGCTAGCTGGCATCTTGGCTCAGGTACCTGGTTCCCTGAAGTCCTTCTGTCTGCCTCTGCAGTGGCTAGCTCCTTCCACTCAGGAGAAGCGCTCCCCTGTCAGCGTTAGGGGAGCAGGGGAACAGCATGGGTGATGCCACCATGACAGGGAGGGCTGGGAATCGATTTGGCTTAAGTCTGCTGTGAGCCCCAGCTCTTCCTCTGGCCCACAGTGCTTATCACAGGGATGACTGGGGTGCCATAGCGCTTACAGCTTCCTACCCACCCCTGAGGGTTCTGCTGGAGTTGCCAGCATGGTTTGGTCGATGTTAGTGGATGAGAGACCATGCCAGACGCAATAGAGAGAGCTTAGCGTGGGGCCATTCCAAATAGGAGTCTGCTCACCATCCACAACACAGAAGCTGTGGAACAAGCAGATGAGGAGTCTCTAGAGACAGGGCCACAGGGCTGTCACCTCCTTCCTGATTGTTGTGGCTGCTGATGACTGTATAGAGACACAGTTGGCAGAGTTTTTGGGGTACAAAGCTTGGAGAGGTGGGGGCTGTTCAGATATTGTGTTTTAGTGTTTCCATTGCTGTGAAGAGATACCATGACCAAGGCAAGTCTTATAAAGGACAACATTTAATTGGGGCTGGCTTATAGATTCAGAGGTTCAGTCCATTATCATCAAGGCAGGAATATGGCGGTGACCAGGCAGGCATGGTGCTGGAGAAGCTGAGAGTTCTTGTTCCAAAGGCAGACAAAGGAAGACTGAATCTCTCAGGCAGCTAGGAGGAAGGTCTCAAAGCCCACCCTGACAGTGACACACTTCATCCAACAAGGACACACCTCCTAATAGTGCCACTCCCTGGGTCAAGCGTATTCAAACCACCACATAATGGGAACTGAATAGATCTTAGCAGTCAGCGGTTGAGGCTAAATCAAATGAGGTGTGGTCAGGAGGAGTAGCTCAAAGGTGGCTTTGTTTTGTGGCACTAAGCCAAGCTTTCCAAGCCTGTGTCAGGGGTGGGATGTAGGAGATTAGCGAGCCAAGCTTAGGGTAGCATGGTGGCAGTGCCGTCACAAAGCCGGAGTGGCCACCCTGCATGAGACGAATCACTCAGCAGCCAAGACAGGACTTCCCCACGAAGGACTGCACCGGGGTCCTGCGTTCAGAGCCACGTGCCCCACTTTCAAAAGGCCTTTTGAGTAGCCAAGCAAGACTCCAAAGTGAGTTCTCCAGCCAGAAATCCTGCTAGATTTATGCTCTGCCAGTTATAGAATTTCTTTATGATTATAGTAAATATTTTCTTTTTTTCCCCTGAGACGTAGAGAAAGCACGGAAAAGGATGAAGACAGGAGCCCGAGTCAGCCGTAACCTTAATCTTCCCACCAGGAGACGACATCTTGGTACATTTCCTACCAGTCTTTAAAAAAGAATCCATATTTTAAAATAAAATCAGGACGATCTTTATATATAGTCTGCGTGCTGTCTTCTCTTCACTCAGTATTGTCTGTGAGCATCCCTCCGCATTAAGCACCCACCCAAACCCCCGTTTTCAGAAACTACAGACTGGCCCGGCCCTGCCGATGTTGAGAAAAATCCATAATCTGTTTCCCGTGTGTTGCGTCTGGCCGCGTGTTGCTCCTGGTTGTCGGTCAGCTTCCCAGTTCGTGACAGTTGTTCTGTACCTGACTGAAGTGTAGCGACAGTTCCTGGAGCTAGCCCTCCGTGGGTCAGGAGCTCCAGCCTAAGGCTCAAGGGGACGCCTCCTCACCCACGTGTGCATCCCTGAGGCAGGGAAGAGCTTCCCCCTCCTCTCAGGCTTCGTCTCCGCAGATGGAAAGGCCACTAGGCGCGGCAGCTCTTGCATTTCCTCGATTGTCACAAAATGTTGTGGCTTCCTTGGTCGTCCCTTTGTTTAGTTGGTGTCACCAGAATGGGTTTCCTTCTGGGCCTGCCCTCTCTCGGGGATGTGTGGGCTGAAAGCGGGGAGGGGCTGTGTCCTTTACCAGCCCACTGAAGCTACCGTGCAGAAGGCAGAAGGCAGCTTCTTGCATCAGATGGCATCCTGAAGCCCATGCGCCCAGTTTGAATGCAGGCCCCTGTCCCTGGCATGCGTGACCTCGAGGGGGCCCTGGCGCCCCTTCTGCTCAGGGGCTGAGGACCGTGATGGGAGGCCGAGCAAGCTCAGGCACACGGGTGCAGAGTTGGCTGTTGGTCTTCCTTTGATGGTGTGTGGTGTTCCTAGATCTAGGGTTCCAGGTTTCCCCGCTTCTCCGTGTGAGTGATTTCAGGAATCTAGGGAGAACACAGCTTCGACTCTGCCCTCTGCTCTGCCCAGCAAGTGTGTGAGTGACAGTTGTGATAGACAATCCAACACTGAAAGACACGGTCGCCGCCCTGCAGGAGCCCACAGAACAATGGAGCGGTCTGACTCCAAAGGAAAGAGCTGACCTCGAAATCCAGGAGGAAGAACGGAGAGCAGAGCCCGCCCGGCACGTCCATGGGAAGGAAGCTGATCTCACCAGTAATCAAACCCGTAGTGATGTAAACAACGGCACACACACTCTTCCAAATTGCCAGCAGGAAATGCCAACAGAGGGGCTGCCAGGCGCCCTCCAGGGACCCAGACGTCCTGTAGGTCAATCAAGAAGTCTGAGTGGTGGCTGCCCGGGTTTCCAGACTGAGGGGGTTGGGGGTTCAAGGCCATAGGGACAGCTGGGAGCTAGGGCAGTGGGGGCTGGGGCAGCGGGAGGATAGGACGGTGGGGGTGTAGATCAATGAGGTGCTAAGAAAATGGGGGTCTGGAACAACAGGGGCTTGGGATAGTGGGCTCTTAGAGCATCAGGAATTGGGGCAGTAAGGGCTAGGGAGTAGGGGTCATGAGCCCTGAGGGCTGGGGAGCGGGGTTCAGGAGCAGAAGGGAACTGGTGTAAACAGGGGCGTAGGCAGTGGGTGCTGGCACAGAGCCCTTTCTTTGCAGCCCGGAGTGTGGTGTTCCTCCTCCTGCTCCATGGGCTGCTGTCTCCCAGGGCCAGTCTGCTCAAAGCCCAGCCACAAGCCTGTCCCCCTTTCCCTCCTCATTCAACATTCCTTGGAGGTGTTTGATCTTCTTTCAAGGACCCATTGACTACGTCGCCCACATTTTAAATGTCTTTCTGTTGCGGTGGTTTCTAAGGGCTATTGATCCAGCTGGCTTGTTCTCAGACATGCTTCAGTGTTCCTGAAGGGCTGCCCACGCCACCACTGCCCTCTGCCGTTGCACAGGGGCCAGCAGAGACTGTGAGTGAGCCGGCTGCAGGTCCCAGTCTGGCTGTGACTTCACCAGGCAGGTGGGAGGCCGGCATGGAGCAGAGCCACACTGCTCAGGGCCAAGAGCCATGTGACTCAGCAAGCTCCTGTTGGATGCTGGGGAGGGGTCACCTGGATCCTAACTTGGCCCTCACTTGGCCCCTCACCTGGCCTCTCACCTGACCTTTCACCTGGCCCCTCACCTGGCCCCTCACCTGACCTTTCACCTGGCCCCTCACCTGGCTTCTCACCTGGCCCCTCACCTGGCTTCTCATCTGGCCCCTCACCTGGCCTCTCACCTGGCCCCTCACCTGACCTTTTCACCTGGCCCCTCACCTGACCTCTCACCTGGCTCCTTATCTGGCCCCTCACCTGGCCCCTCACCTGGCCCCTCACCTGGCCCCTCACCTGACCTTTTCACCTGGCCCCTCACCTGACCTTTTCACCTGGCCCCTCACCTGGCCCCCACCCAAGCTCTAATTTTCATCCTTCCCTGAGCTCTGTTCTGGATCCCTCACCTGCATTCCTCACCCGCCCTCTCACCTCCACTCCCTCCCTCCATGGCTCACTCCATTTGGCATCCTGTTCCTCTGAGAAGGGCTGACGGGAGAAGATCACCCCGAGGCCCTCCCTGGACTTTGCCCAGAGCCCCTGACATTGGGGCGGCCCGTGGTGGCCCTGTGGCGTCTCTGGCTGAATGTGTATTTTCAGAAGCTGTGGGGGACGTCATGTGTATAAAATTAGCCTTGCCTTGTTGGCCCCTTTCAGGCTAATTCGGAGTGAAATGTTTTAGCAGTGGTGGGCTGATTCTACAGGAGAACAAGAGCTAATTAAATTCCCCCTGACCATCCAGCAGTAAATTATTTATATCCAGACAGATGCAATTTAATCTGCAGCATCCAGCTTGGCCCAGCATGCCTCCCACTTGGAATTTCAAGGGGAGAGGAATAAAACCGAGTGGAGTCAAGCCCTCGGGGGGAGGTCGTGGAGGAGGGTGAGCCAGAAGCCTGGCTCCTCTGTGGCCCCTGACAGAGAAGACGCTGAAGGTGCGGCCAGCTCAAACCTCCCACTTTGGGGTTCTGGAAGCTTTGGCCTCGGCGCCATTACTTGAAGATAGCATGAAAACGTAAAGAATCGCTAGGCCACGGGACTGGTCTATGTGACAGGATCTTGGCTGTTTTGGGGTGTGTGTGTGTGTGTGTGTGTGTGTGGTGTGGTGGGGATAATCTCGTTAATAATCTTGCCAACCTATGTGACCGAGTCTTTCGTGTAAAGTCCCACGGTGGCACTTGGTGGCTGCCGCGTGGCTGCCAGTTTGCATCTGGGAATGTATTAATTCACTCCGCTGCACGTCCAGCCCAGGACTCATGGAGCTGGCCTCCTCCCTACCGGATGAGTCAAACCCTTGCTTGCCCCACTTTCTGCCTTGCTCCGTACAGGTGTGGCCAGGACCCGGGTCTCATATGAATGAGTCTCCTTTTCCTGGGAGGAGCAGGGAGGAGCCAGCAGCGGGGATGCTGAGATGAGGATGAGCTGTGTCAGGCAGTGTGCGGTGTGAGGCCCGGGCCAGGTCAGCATCTACAGCCCATTGAGCTGGCAGTGCTGTGGATGGCAGGGTCGCGTGAACCGTGGCATCTGACGAGCGTCCCCTTCCCGGTGAGGCTGGGCTGCAGTGATGCCCTGCAGCCTGTCTTAGGTGAGAAGCAGGCCCTGAGGCAGGAGCTGCGTGCCCGTAGTCACTGGTGTGCCATCGCTTGATGTTACTGGACATAGCAGGGCCAAATGGATAGCTGCCAGCCATTGGCCACGCGCTGTTCCTCATGAAGAAGGGGATGGAAGCACCAGAGTACCGGCTCCAGGCGGTTCTTGGGCCATCGTCAGAAAGAAGAGGGTGTCTGCCTGCTCAGGCTCTCCACTGCCAATTTGTCCATCTACCTGTCTGTCTGTCTGTCTATCTATCTATCTATCTATCTATCTATCTATCTATCTATCTATCTTTCTATCTTTCCATCTATGCAACTACCCATCTATCTATCATTATTAATATATCTTTGCATTGACCATCTACTATGTATCTATTATTAATCTATCAATCTACTATTACCCACTTTACTATCTATCTATCTATCTATCTATCTATCTATCTATCTATCATTATCTATCATCATTAATCTATTATTTATCAATCTATTATTACCCACTTTACTATCTATCTATCTATCTATCTATCTATCTATCTATCTATCTATCATTATCTATCATCATTAATTTATTATTAATCTATCAATCTATTATTACTCACTTTACTATCTATCATCATTAATCTATCTTTCATTAATCTATCTTTCCATCTATGTGTCTATCATCTGTCTATCTATCTATCTATCTATCTATCTATCTATAATTAACTTTTCTTTCCATCTAGCCATCCATCCATCCACCCACCCATTTACTTATTCACTAGATCATTCACCCACCAGTTACCATCCACCAGTTACCACCCTTCCATCGCTCACTCCCTTATCTCCCTACCCACCCGTTACCCATCAACCTGTTCATCTGCCCTCTACCCACTCTCTCATACTCTGTCCAGCCACACACTCACCTGTCTTTCATCAACCACCCACCCATCTACCTGCCTTCCATTCATTCACCTACCCATCTGTCCATTTGTCTGTCCACCAATCTATCTGCTCATCTACCTCTTATGACCCACCTACTTTCCATTTGTAATCAATTTATCTACCATTCACCCACTCAGCCTCTTGTCTGTCCATCCATCCATCCATCCATCCATCCATCCATCCATCCATGCATCCATCCATCCACCCACGTGCCCATAAATCCATCTATCCTGCATGAAATCAAATAGTATGTAGTTCATGATGAGTATTTTAGGCTCCAGAGACAGCAGTAAGGCAAGACCAAACAAACATCAACAATCCACCTAAACAAACAAACAACAGGACCCCTCCTCCCCTCCTCCAATGGGCTCTCTTCTAGTAAGAACAACTGATCTGGTCCAGAAGGGAGTAGGGGCCGCCTGGATGCTGCTGCCCACTCAAGGAGAAGCTGGCCAGCGTCTAAGGATCTGAAGGTGAGGGGCTCCAAGATCTTCTTTGTGGATGATACCCAGTGTGCGGCCGCGGTGAGCTTTGCCCTCCGAGGCAGGCTCAGTCTCTGCTTCCGTAGCCCATCCCTACCCCCTGCTGCCCTCTGCCAGCCCCCTGCCTCACACCGTGTGCCGCCTCTCAGCAGGCTCATGGCGCCTCAGCGGTGTTCCTCGGGGGTTGAGAATGTGGCGAAGGAGCAGCTGACCTCGTCCCCAGGGCTGTGAGTTGACTACTGCCATTCCAGTAAATTTCCAAATGTGTAGGACGGGTGCGTCTCCTCATCTGGAGCAGCAAGTGCTACACTCCAAGCAGGGAGTGCGCTGTGCGCTGGAGGCGGCGTCTTACCTCTGACAAGGGCGGCCGGATGCGGCTGTGGCTCTTGTGCTTGGCCTTAGGAAGGCTCTCCCATGCTGTCTTCCCGGACCCTGCTGTCTGTCTTTCAGTCCTTCCCTGCATCTCGCTCCGTGTCGACCCAGTTCTCCTTAAGTCACATGTACACGGTTTCTCCTAGCCTTGGGTTCTCAGTTCTTCCCTAAACTCTTCAGTGAGCCCAGATGTTCCAGATGTTGTCTTTAGGGTCTCTTGGCATGTATGTGGACACCCAGGTGGATGTGTGTGCAGGTTTATACCACAACCCACCTTCTCAGGGGTATATTTCCTGCTGCCAAACAGCCAAATGAATGCTCCATCTAGGCAGAACATGCTGTTCTGCTGGCTGGTATCACAGAGGACCCATGACTCCTGCAGCCGCCTCCTTGGGTCACCTTAGCTCAGGAAATATCTGCCTTAGCCTGGATTTGAGCACCTGGGAATTTTCTTCAAGCTGAATCTTAACATACTTGGAGCGTTTCTTTTTCCGTCTGGCCGTTTCTCTTCCTCCTTTGTCCGGGCACAGGACTGTGGCACCTGCCTGCCAGCTGGTGGGGGTCCTGTCCTAGGCATTCATCACCTGATCACTAGTTCAGGTATTAAAGAGATCGAGGCCTCTCGGGGAGGGACTGGATGACCTATCACACCGAATACACCGCTCTTGACCGTGACAGCCATCCCTTCAACCTGTGATGGCATGACAGAGGCAATCTGGTCCAGTTTCACAAAGGCAACCTCTCCAGAGCCTCTCAGGCACGTCACCAAGTGCTAATTAGGCAGCACGCTTGAGTGTGGGCTGATCAGCAGCTCTGACTCAGTCCAGTGAACCTTTACCTAGGTTACCAGAGTCCTCAGAGGTTGACTCTTCTGGGGTGTTCCTTCAACCCATAGGCTGTGGGTGTGGGATGGACATGTGTTGCAGTTAGATTCCTGTCTGTTTGTGTTTGATCTCTCTCTCTCTCTCTCTCTCTCTCTCTCTCTCTCTCTCTCTCTCTCTCTCTCTCCTGGGTGACATAGGACAACTGGGTTTGAGTACCCCCTGTGCTTGCTAGCTGGTATCTGTTGGCCATGGTGGCTGTTAGGGACATTGGGGACAAGTGTAAACAGTCTGTATTGTCTCTGTTGTGTCATCTAGAAGCCTCACTGACTAGCAGCTGCTGAGAGGGTCCTTCCTGACCCTCTTCCCATCTCCACGGGGTGACTCTGTCCTGCCTCCAATTCCCAGGGAGGTGTCATCTCGTCCCCAAGGCATGACAGATTGCTCTGTTGCTTTCTTTTGAAATATTCTCTTACTTTGCCATTTGTAAGTACATACTGCACCAGTCTTTCCTTTACGCCGCCTGTTTCGTCATTAATTACAAAGACGTTGAACTAATGTGTCTTTCAAGAAGCTGTTAACTTCATGGCCTCTCTAATTCGAGCTGCAGATTTCCTCCTGCCTCCCTGTGAGTGGTTCCCAGCACCCACCCCCACCCTGGGCCTCTTCTCTCTGTGTGACCAAGTAGCTGCCGAGCTGAGGAGGGAAGTGGAACGGGTGTTCAGACAGGGTCAGAGGATCTGCAGTGGGGTGGGCTGGCCTTGCTTTGCCCCGGCTCGCCATGTATGTAAGAGGTATGACAAATGGCTGTTCCCACTCTTCTTGGCTTTTTGCCTCCTGGTCACCTTGTGGTCTTCAATGGCACAGAGTTTCCATTCATTCCTTCTGTCTGGGGGACATTTGTTCGTCTTCTATGATGTTGAATCTGGTGATGGTGTGTTGGTGTTCTGACATGATGTCATGATCACCATCACCGAGGCTGCTGCTGTTGTTTTCTGTCACCACCTCTACCAAGAAAACACTGTTATTACCACCACAATCACCCCGTGAGTGTCATCACCGCTACCGACATCACCACCATGATCATCACCACCATTATATCACCATTGTCACCAAAACTCCCTCTAGCATAATTACAGGCTGCATCCCAATCACCACTGATATCACGTAAACCATAGAATCCACCTCCATCACCTCCACCACCATCACCACCAGAATCATCTCTACCACCACCGACATCACCACCATGATCATCACCACCATTATATCACCATTGTCACCAAAACTCCCTCTAGCATAATTACAGGCTGCATCCCAATCACCACTGGTATCACGTAAACCATAGAATCCACCTCCATCACCTCCACCACCATCACCACCAGAATCATCTCTACCACCACCAACATCATCATGGTCATCATCACCACGGTCACTGTCGGAATCACCCGTCATGATCATGACTACCATACATCACCATTATTAAAATCATCACCACTACCGCCACCGCCACCGCCACTGCAACCATCACCTTCAATATATCACTATTAGCAGCAGCAGCACCACTATCACCATGGTCAACACCACCATCATTGCCATCAACATCACCATTAACATCAGCAGCATCAACAAGATCATCATCATCAACATCTTCATCATCAACATCATCAACATTAATTCATCATGAACAACATCAACATCATCATCATCAATATCAACACTAACATCTTCATCAACAACATCATCAACATTAACTCATCATGAACAACATCATCAACATCATCATCATCATCAATATCATCATCTTCATCATCAGCATCATCATCGACATCATCATCACCACCACCACACCATCAATCGCTCTACCCTCCCCCACCCTTCTCACCATCATCCCCTCCCTCTCCAGCACCCTCACCGCTGCCCCTTTCTCCTCCCACTGCCATTAGCAGCACTTGTCCTGCTGTGACCTGCTGGGTTAGTTCTGGCAAGCTTGCTCCGGGACTCTGCTGTCCACGAGAGGAACCACAATGCAGCTTATAGGTTCTTGGCGGGCACACGTGGTGTGTGCCGAGGTGTGAGTCTTCAGCTGCTCCCTCCCGGAGGACTTGGTGAGGGTGGGTGTGGCCAGTGAGTGGAAGGATAAAGACAGAAGAGCTCGGGGTTTAGAAAGTTAGGAAAAGACACAAAGCAAACAGACAGACAGAAGCCAGACTCACGGAAAGAGGCTGGAGCCTACAAAGCAGCTCTCTGAGAGTTGGCAGGTGAACAATGGATGGCAGATCTGATCGATTGATTGATCGATCGACTGCATCGCTTTTCCCCTGCTGCCTGACAGAAGCAACTTTAGGGAGGAAGATTCCTCCTCACAGTCCACGGCCCAGCCCATGGCAGCAGAGTCCACACACCGCGGTCAGGAGGCCTAGGCAGGCGAATGCTGGTGCTCTGCTTGGTTTTTACTCAGTCAGGATGCCTGATGTGCCCTTGGGATTCCAGGCGGCTCCGTCCTCTCACTTAACCCTTCCTGGACTGGGGTTTCTGGAAACACCCAAAGGCAACGGTATCGCTGGGGTTATTAGTCTGATCGAGTGGACGATCTGGGATACAGAATGGGAACTGAGGGGTTGGGAGCCGCTGCTCTTCTTGCACAAAGGATGAGGGTCAAGGGTCTCACAGCGGTCACAGCCCCCTCAGACCGGCCCCGCTTCTGCTAATCAACTATCCCATGGCACAGCAAGGGAAGGAAAGTGACCACGGCATTTTCACGAAGTGAGAAGATATAATTTTATTTTTTTTAATTTGAAGGCTGTACAAAAATAAAATGACAGGCGGTCTCACTTATGAATATTGATGCAACATTTTAAATAAAATATTGTAAAGTGGGATCCAAACAGTGCGCTAAGATAATAGTTCTCATCTAAGCCCCCTCTATCACCATCGTGTCCACGCGGAGTTTATTCCAGGAATAAGGAACACTGGGCACGAGGTCCGCTTGTACGCATCACTTGTACAAGTCTTCTGCCTGCATGGATGTCTGTGCAGTATGTTAGTATCTGTGGCCCACAGAAGTCAGAAGAGAGCATCAGATCCCCCGGATCTGGACTTAAGGATGGTTGTGAGCCACCACATGGGTGCCAGGAACTGAAACCAGGTCCTCCGAGCAAGGAGCCAGTGCTCTAACCACTGAGCGACCTCTCCAGCCTGCTACCTCTTTCTTGGGTGTGCAGCCATTAAAATTAAGTCTGAAGTAAGGATGGCAGTGGTCACCACTGTCTCCCCTGGATCCCAAAGTCTTAGCTGCCTCTTCTAAGGAGGAGGTGAGAGTCTCTGGTACCCGATACAACTGCGAAGTTGGAAAATTCCAGAGAACTGATGAAAGACTAAAAAAAACAAACAAAAAGAAATCTAATTATATGTTTATGTATGTATGTATGTATGTATGTATGTATGTATATATCTATCCATAATCCATCATGTGTAAATGTATGTATCCATAATCCATCATGTGTAAAAGTATGGACGTATGTATACATGTACCTATCTAAAATTCATTGCATAACAGATGTATCTATGGATATATGGATGTATGTATTCATAATATATGTGTAAATGTATGCATGTATATATGTATGTACCTATCTGATATCCATTACACAATACAGATATATTTAAGCATGTATGCATATATCACCATGCATGTGTATATTTATATCTATATTTATATATTTTACCTATAATCCACTATGTATGTTTGTATCTATCATCTACCTATAATTTATTGTGTGTATATATGTATCTACCTGTAATCACCTTGCATCTTTCTGTCTTTCTGTCTATAATTTAGCATGTATGAATATATCTACCTAACTGTATTTAGGCACCTATCATCTATCTTTATACCTATAGGTCATCTATGACCTATCATGTATATATCTGTATATATATCTATGTAACTATTCTGTTTTTATGTAACATACCATATATGCATGCATATATGTATGTATCTATTCTTTGTTTATATGTAACACATCATATATGTATGTATATATATGTATGTGTCTGTTTATTAATATCACATCATATATGCTTCTCTATCTACCTATTATTTATTTATCTATCTGTTTGTAGTAACGGTAATTAAGTGGAACACCTAGGATCCAACTCAGTAAGACTCATGTAGACCAGGCACAGACAACCAGCTGCATTCCTGAAGAATGTTCTGTCCACCTGCAGAGACTCCTGATGAAACACAGAGTAAAGCCATTCATTCAGTAAATATTTCCTGACTGCTTTCTAAGTCCCAGGCCTCGTTCAGGCCCTGGAGCCACAGAGGTGGGAGAAAAGAAAGCAGCAACAAAGCAAACCAGACAGAAAGTCGAACCCACACTGAGCTGGGGTCCTAACTGGGAAGCCAAACCACCGGGAAAATGGTGTCATAGATGTAGTCGTTCTTGTGGAGAGCACACATCTGGGGTGCTCGGTGGCAGAGGGCATGAAGGCAGGGCCACCACATGGTATGTGAGATGTTAATTCAGTTGCTTGCTATTTAACGTTTCCTGGCTTGTGTGTTTCCTAAATGACCCCTCCTCCCCCAGCTGCCTGCATCCCACTGCCTCCTGTTTAAAGAGCTCAATGCTTTAACCTCTTCAAACTATCAAGTTTGGGAGGATCTGGATCTTTCTTCCAGAACATCACATTCTCTGTCTTAACAGAGTCCTCTACTCTGTTATCCACAAAGCCTTGTTTTTGCTTTTTTTTTTTTTTTTTTTTTTTTGCTTTTTGTTTTTTTTCTGTAATGGGAACACCATGGCTCCCAGACAGGCAGTCTAGTCTGTCTACCCAAGGGCTTGGTAGAAGTTTGAGTGCCAGCATCCTCTTTGAGACCTACGGACTTAAACATTAGCATTTAAGTAAGACTTGTGGGCGGGGTGCTGTGGCGCTCGCCTGCAATCCTTGCTCGAAGGTCTGGGCTGGGAGTGCGCTGGGGTTCTGAATCCAAGTCTTATGGCAATGTAATAAGTGCTTTACTTTCTGAGCATCTCCCCAGCCCCTGAGCATGCGTACTTCAGGAGTGTGGTTTCTCTCGTTTCCTGAGGCAGCCTTCCTGGGCTGGACCACCATCCCAGGTACCTGGGGCTCCTGAAGAAGGAACATAGGCAGGCTCTGAGGGGTGCTGAGGGGGCCTCATCATAAGTACATGAGTCCACTGAAGAACAAGAGGGAGTTGTGATCTCTCCTCTCTCTGGGCAAGATGAGTCCCAAGAGCCACAAATACAAGCTGATCCTTCCACCCTGCTGGGGCTGTGTGGGCAAGCGATAGAACTGTGGTTGACAGGGCGCCCTTGTGTCCGTCCAGTGACTGGACTGTTTCAGAACTGCATGTATCAGAGGCCTTTGAAACAAAGCCTATGAGCCGCGCCTCTTGCAGAAAGGGCATCTGGGGTACCCAGAACCGCACACCACCTTCCCTTCTCCATAAAGATACCTCAGCAGCTCAGATAATCACCTGCTCGCAGGGAGCCAGAACTCTGCGCAGCAACTCTGCTGAGAACTGTTGGCGTTCTGTTGTTCTTGGGGGAAGTAGGGGACCGGGTAAAGAAACACCCTGTGGCTTCCAGGGCTTCTGAGCAGGGAAAGCAGGACAGAGCTGGTTCTAACCCAGGGGGATGGCAGATGATATTAGTGCAACTATAGAAGGATCAGTCAGAGCCGCGGGGAATGGAGGCTGGTGTGTGTGTGTGTCTGTGTGTGGTGTGTGTGTCTCTGTGTGTGATTTCTCTGTGTGTGTGCATGTGTATGATATGTATGTATGTGTGTATGGTGTATGAGTGTGTACGCCTGCGTGTGTGTGTGTGTGTGTGTGTATGTGTGCCTATGTGTCTCTCTCTCCGTGTGTCTCTGTGTGTGTGGTATATATGTATATGATGTGTGGTGCATGAGTGTATATGCTTGTGTGTATATGTATGTGTGTGTCTGTGCCTGTGAGTGAGTATCCATGTCTCTCTGTGTGTTTGTGTATGTGTGTATATGTGTGCCTCTGTGTGTGTATATGTGTGTGCATGTCTGTGTCTGTGTGTGGTATGTGTGTTTATGTGGTATACACACACAGGCATGCATATGTGTGTGTACATGCATGGTGTATGTGTGTGTGTCTGGGTGTGGTATGTATATGTGTGCATGCTGTATGTATATGTATATATGTATATGTGTATATATGTGTGTATATGTATATGTGCTGTATGTATATGTGTGTATATGCATGCATGATGTGTGTGTGTATCTGTGTGTGTGTGTGTGTGTGTGTGTGTGTGTCTGTGTGTGTAGACCATACACTGAGCATATTCTGGGAAGAGGGGCAGCAGTGGCCCTGCCTGCTCTGTCCCGTCTGCTTCTCTCCCTGGCATTCCTCTGTTGGTTGGTTATGCGCAGTGAACACCAGGCAGGCAGCTGCTGAGCCGAGTAAGCAGCGCTCTCCTTTCTGGCTCAGAGTTCTCTGGAAGGTGCTACACATCCTTCTGGGCTCAGGTGCCTGATGGTCTTGGTGAGAGAAGTCAGTCCTGATTCCAAGAAGAGAAGGGACAAGAAGACACATCTGGGGACTTGAGTCCTGGGGGAGGGGTCCCGGCCCAGCTCTTCCTCAGCTTCCAGGGGCAGCAGAGTTAGAACAGAAAACTAGTCAGAAATGGTGTTGTCTGTGCCGTGGCTGCTGCTGTGCTTCTCCAGCCTGGTGCTGGGCTTTGCGGGTCCTTCCCGAGCCATTCCCGCCTTCCCTGGTTGAGAAGGCTTCTGCCCCACACCCACTCTCCACCCTGGCCCAAGCACGGTGCCTGCTTAGTACTGTCTCCCCGTGGGACCCAAGAGCAGGAAAGGGGTGACAGGTGGGTGGGGCCTAGTCATACCCTTGGTTTTTATATCCAGGGATGGCAGAGGCAGACCCAGAAGGGAGTGGACACACCACTACTTACGTTATAGGACCAGTCTTGCTCCTCGGTGTTTTCTGGAGACCATCATTAGGGGCAGCGAGGCCAGTGTCCACACAGGTGCCTCAGCAGCTTGGGAGCTTGAGGGGGGACACGTCGGATGTATCCCAGCTCACCAGCATGCAGGAACAGGGACAGGCTTCGGTATCACTGAGGGAGAAGCCAGCCGTGCTTCTCGGCTGGGAACGGGTCCCTCGGTGTTGGAGGGAAAGCAGACTGAGGTCAGCTGTCCCCTGAGATCCTGCGTGGGGGTGGTGGTGACAGATGGAGATCCGGGCCGACAGCCTTAGCCTTCCACTCACGGGACGCCACCTCAGTTCTGAGAAACCCGCTCATTCTGAAAGGATTCGAGTTCAGATTCCTTGTTCATGCCTGTAAGGTGTGTCCGTGGGTTTGACAAAATGGCTTTTGTACACACACACACACACACACACACACACACTGGAAAGAGAGAGAGAGAGAGAGAGAGAGAGAGAGAGAGAGAGAGAGAGAGAGAAAGCATGTACCGGACCTGCTGAGGGATATAGTAAGGTGTGGTGGGGGTGGTGGGGGACTCAGGGGAGTGGCAGTGCTGCCGAGGCTGGGTTGGATAAAGGAGATGTAATAGACCTTCCCTGGGGGAAAGAAAGGCTTCCCCCCTGGGCTTTGAAAGGTATTTAGAAAGAAAGGCAGCATGGGGCTGGCTGGGAGGAAGCAAGGTGGCAGGTGTCTGCCACCAGGTGAGGCCACCACCAGCAGACCTTGCTGGGCCTTCAGGGGACTGAGCATGGCTGGAGTGGTCCCAATCCACCTGCCAGGGAACTTATTGTGTGGTTAATCAATTCCAGCAGAGGCCCTCCCTTTTCTCAAACATGTCTCTTGGAGATCAGAAGACGGGGACAGGGGCAGGGGCAGGGGCAGGGAACTTCTCATCTCTCGTGAGCCCCAGCATGATGCTCCAGAGAACGTCTCCCTTTCCTTCTGTTTTAACAATAAGAAATATCAAAGATGCTTCCAGCCGGGGAGATGAAGAGGCTGGTCACTGCCGGCCCTCTGTGTTCCTGCCTCCTAGGATACATCATTGTTTTTCAAGAACAAGAGGGTGAGAGAGAAAGAGGAGAGAGAGAGAGAGAGAGAGAGAGAGAGAGAGAGAGAGAGAGAGATTGATTCACTTGTAGGAGCTTCCCTTCCCCCGCTAAGGAGGTGGGTGTAGCGTGTTTTTATTTTATGGTATGTTTTTTGTCCCTCACCACTCTGGGGGAGATGGCAGTGTGTGAGTTTGGGGTGCGGGTGTGTGGGGGAAGGTCCTCTCCTGGAGGAACAGTACAAGCAGATGTTACACCCCCATGTCTAGAAGGTGGGGGTGAGGACAGGCCTGGTTATGTAAGGAGTGGAGGAGGAGGAGACACAGCAGAGTCCGAGGGTGCAGCCTTGGCCCCAGCCCAGCTGAGAGAATGCCGGTCAGGTGCAGCCTGTGGAGTCTGGCAGTGGCTGCGGTGGGCACAGCAACACAGGTGGACTCGGGATTCTGGGACTGGCAGGGCAGGTGTAAGGTGGAGGTGGCTTCTAAGATACCGGGAAGCTCATGGGAGGAGCGGGTATCCTCAGCTTCCTTTTCTCTTCCCTCCTGCTTGTGAAATGATTGTGCAAACCATTTCTCCAGCAACCAACTGGGGAGGCATTTCCTCGATGCCTCCCTCCGTAGGCACTGTGATCACATGACCGTGGAGCCGGTACATGGTGAGGGGGCCGAGGCGCCAGCTGTCAGAGCCTCATGGTGCCCGAAGCAGGGAAGCTTCTGGTACTTTTCCATCCCATGAATATGGAGGCGTGGTCCCCGAGGTCACTGAGAGACCCGAACAGGTGATGCAGAAACAGTGACTGTCTGTGCTCGGAGCCACTGTGGCTACTCAAGTCACCAAGAGTGTGATGGTCAGAGCCCCGTGGGCCACATGTCCACCACACCACACAGGAGGGCTGCCCTGCAGTGTCTCAGCAGGGTGGTGCTTCTTGAGTCCCTCAGTCTCTTGGTGTCTCCTGTCATCTGTCATCTGCTTGATGCCCACTTCTTCATGTGGCTCGGGGCACACCCCAACTGTCCTGGCTCACCCCACGTCTTTCCTTACCCTGTTCGGCCCACATTGATAGTAGTTCTTCAGGTTGACCAGTTGTCCCGAATACTCTCTGGGCAGTAGCCAATACCTGGCCTATATGTCGACTCCAGCACCATCAGACTCTGCACCCATGACGCTGGCACAGGCCCAGAGTGTGCGGTCCTCTCAGTACCTGCTCTTTTCTGCCTGGCATTTAGTCATTGGCTTGTCTATCTCCTTTGCTTAGTAAGGAGGGAGGGTAGAGCTGATTGGAAGTTCTTGATTCTTCTGTGTTGGTAGTTAGTGGTTCTGTCACCAGCCATGGAAATCCCAGCACCTTGCTGTGCTCTGAGGTTCTCTGTCACTGGAGAATTTTGTCCTTGGAGGGTGACAGCACTGGCCCTTGGGTCTCACTGGAATGTTCCTGGATTCTCACAGATAAAGTGTGCTCAATATGGCTGCACGGTGGTTTTGGAGGATCTCTAACCTGGAAAGTGAGGAAGATCTTGGCGGTCAGTGTGGTCCCCAGCAGGCCATTGCCTACTGGGCTCCTGGGGCACGTGTGTGAAGCAGGGTGGCCTGAAGGAGTCTGTGCCTGCATAGACCAGGGTGGAGGCCACTGGCACATGGAAGCCCCACACTGGTCTGAACAGTGTTGCCACTCAGGATGAGAGCACAGCCCCTCAGGACAGGTTCATCGTGTATGTTGCCTCAGTTACAGTTGGAGCAGATTAGATCAAATGGGGTTTATTATTAAGATTAGTTTCACCCATTTTATTATTTTACTTAATTTAAAAAGCATTTAAAGGTTTTAAACTTAAATAAAATGTTGAAATTCTTGTTTATCCACTGTGTGTGTCTGCATACATGTATGTACATGTTGTGGTATGTGCACAGAGATCTGGAGACAGCTTTGGGGTTCGGTTCTGTCTACCTGTTCCCAGGGTGGGACTCAGATCATCATATTTGGTGGCTTTTCCTGCTGAGCCACATTGCTGGCCCTACTTGGAAAAAGATCTGAGTTTTACTTTTTAAAAGGAGGCTGTTAGAGCCAGGCATGGTGGTGCTTGCCTGGGATAACCTGGGAGGGGGGTAGGGAGTGGGTGGAGGCTGAGGCAGGAGGACCCGGACTTTCAGATGTTCGGTATGATCCTCAGCTGCTGGTGAGTTCAAGGCCAGACTGGACACCTGAGACTCTGTCTCAAAACAAAATAACATCCCACACAGCTAAAAAACCTCCAGACCAAGAAAGAAACAAAGCAGAAAAGAGAGAGAGAGAGAGAGAGAGAGAGAGAGAGAGAGAGAGAAACTATAAATGGTTACTAAAACATTAAATGTTGCTGTTACAGTATTTCTCCTGGTCAAATTGATCTAAGCCTGGCTTTCTGCCATGAGGCTGGGCTCCCTTGTGCCTCAGTTTCCACATCCAGGATGGTGGGAAGACAACCACAGGTGGCCATTTTGCAACCCCTGCTTATATCAAGGAGCCCTTGGTATTTCTGGTACTGGTGCCCCGGAAGTGAAGCAGCAGCCGCCACCGCTGCCACCGCTGCCACCGCTACCGCCACCGCCGCCAAGGGGTTCCCTGAGCTGCTTATCTCTGAGTTCCTCCCGGTTAGACGCCACTGGAGGTTTTGAGAATTATACTCGTTTTGTAAATATCTGTTAAGAAATAAAAATAGGCCTATTATTTTATCAACCTTTGCAGCTTTGTGGCTTGTAGCACAGCACAGCAAATGGAGCCTTGAAAGTAAGTGGGGCTGGAAGACAGCTCAGGGATTAAGAACAGGTACTTGCAGGCATACGTTTTTAATAAGGATTCAACCTCTCCGCTAGCCCACCACCCCACAGAGGTAGTAGAAGGAAAAAGTTATTAGGACGTGGAGGAAGTGGACCTACCTGTCCAGCAATAGTTCTCTGGGGACGAGCTTGTCTTCTTTGGCAGCAGTTCAGTCCCGTAGCAAACACCAAATATGACTCAGCTGTAGATCAGTCCTCTAGGCAGAGGCACACACCAGGGATGAGCTGGCAGCTACAGTCCAGTCCTTTTGGTAGGCAGACACCAGGCACAAACCAGCAACTGCAGTTCAATCCTGAAGGAACCACCACACCTGCCAACTGGCCTGAGGCGAGGCCGCGGAAGCAGCAAGCTTCCCCAGGAACCTCTCACCCAAGCAGTTCTTGGGTGAGTCTCTCTCAATGGCGGGCTTGTCACAAGTTGAGCTTAACAATGCTATGTAAGGCGAACCAATACATGCGTGTCCTTAGGGAAGAATAGTGAGGCAGAGCAAACCAAACCAAGGCTCGGGGCTCATCCCCCACTGTCTGTGGGGTCATATTTATACTTCTTCATTAAGTGTCCTTTCCCGTGTCTGCTTTAGCAAAACATTCTTTCACCTGTGTCTGCTTCAGGGAGCCAGTCTTTCACAGGTCTGCTTTAGCAAGATATCCTTCACCCGTGTGCTCCAGCAAAGCATCATCTGACACACCTGACTTTCCAAAGAAACTAGAAGTTTCCACTTCAGGTACTCCTGTTGCAGGGGGACCTGAGTTCAGTCCTGAGCACCTACTTTGGGCATCTCTGAACTGCTGTAACTCCAGCTTGGGGGTGGGGGGAGTTAGGGGGAATTTGATGCTGCTGGCCCTCATAGGTACCGGTACTTACATGTATGTACATACCTGTGCACCCCCACCCACATACACGCGTATGCATACATTAAGATAAAAAATGAATCTTGAAAAGGTTGATGGTCCCAAGTTCGAAGGCAGCAAAAAAATACAGTTTTGTTTCCGTGAAAAGAAACACTAAGGTGAAGGCTCTCACAGCTGCAGTGCTGGGAACCTTCCCAGGAAACCCCATGACCCCAGCCCACCTGGTCACCCCACGGAGGAAGGTTCGCTTCCACCTCCAATGCTAAAGTCATCCAGCAACCCAGAAATGGAAGTGAAACAGAATGGAGAAGAGCTTCTGGAAGCTTCCTCCTGAGGAGTGACATCCTGACTGCCAGCGTGGTCCCTGCGAGGACAGCTGGCTTGGGCCGGGGAGTCTGGGCTCGTGCCCGCCCTCCGGGGCGCAGAGAGCCAATGCCAGGGCTCGTGTCAGGGGGAGCCCACATTTCCTCTGTGTTCCTGGCTTCAGGTCACCTGAGCACTGGGGATGAGCTGCCTCAAGGGACAGGCCTCGCCACCGTCGCCCGCTCACCCGCAGGCAGCTGGCTCTAATCGCCGCAGGCACTTTGCACTCGGTGCAGGGTGGTATATCCAGTCTCTTATTTTTATTTTTCCATTTTTGACATTGTCCTTCAGTTCCTCTTCCACGCTCCCTGTTAAGCTGTTAAATCACTCCATTTATTTAGCGTGAGTGTTTCTGAGTATTCATTTTTATCTTGGTGAAAACCAGGCTTGCTCATGGGCACATAATGAAATTGCATAAATATACCCTTAGCTTGGAATCTAATTTATTCTTCCTGTTCATTATGGGGTAGAAGGCCATTATGAAATGTATAACTTTTTTTCCCAGTGCTGGAATTGAAAGGCTGTGGCTTGGACTCTTTTTATTCTGATGATTTCGTCCTGATTCAATTTAAAGCTGGTTAGGGCTCAAATATTGGCGCATAATTGACAAAGATCAGTGCAGGCTGAAATGCTAACATCAGGTGGCTTCCAAATTCTACAAGCATGTGGGTTAAGCAGCGGCTCCAGGGGAGGCTCTTGTGTCTGTGGAGTCCCAGGGAAGGGGCCTGGGAGACCTGCGTCCTGCCCAGTGTAAAGTATGGATGTTCTGAATTTCATCCAGTGGCACAGGCTGGAAGGGTGAGCTTCCGTCAGCCCTGAAAACGCTCAGAAATGCTCAGATATCTCTCTGGAAACACATCACCTGACCTACCATGACTTGGTGGGGTTGATGGCCTTCCCCTGGCTGAGGTCACCAGGTCCCTGCTGGAGTCCGATGTCCACTCACAGCAACTGTAGATGAAGCATGTGGTAGTGGGAGCTGGATAGAGCGCTGCTCTGTGGGCTGGGGGAAGAGGGTGGGACATCCACCAGCTGCAGAAGGCCGGGAGATCCCAACCTGAGCTGAGGAAGTGGGGGACTCCACCCAGCCCCGAGAGGCAAGCAGGGCTCCACGCCTTAAAGATGAGGAGCCAGTTGGCTCACACATGCCCTGGGCCTTTCCTCAGTCGGTTCCTGGGGTCGGAACATCAGAAAGACCCAAAGCTTAAACCATAACCACAGTGGACACGAGTGCTTTGGGGTGTGTCGATCAGGTCCACAAGGATCCACTTAGACATTCTAGGACAGGCGAGCAGACGTAACTCACCTACCTGGAGAGTGCTAGGCTCCGTGGGCACACTGGGTACCTGTGAGAAGCAGGACAAGACAGGTGGGAACCAGAGCTGTGGGGACCATGTGGCTCTTTTCCCTGCGACTGGATGACCAGCGGTGAGTTTTTGGGGTTGGGGGGGGGGAGAAGAGATTTTGTTGTTGTTGTGCAGCAACAGGTAATAAAGATTGCACAGGACACACACAAAACAACAAACACCACCTTTGTTATTTTTTCTGTTTCAAGTATAAAGGCATCAGTGTATCCATTTACAGAAACAGCTGAGTCTACTTAAGAGAAAGAGAGAGCGCTCATTTTGTAATCAGTTCCTTAGCTTGTGTGTGTGTGTGTGTGTGTATGTATGTATGTGTGTGTGTGTACTCAAGAACCAGGAAGACCAGAAGTGGGCGTCAGATCCCCAGAGCTGATGAGTTACGGGTGGTCCTAAGTTGCCTGATGTCAGTAGTGCCGGGAACCAAACTCAGGTTCTGTACACAAGCAGCCCCTGACCCCTGAGCGGTCTGTCCAGCCCCTCCACGCTGCACCCTAACCCCCAAGTCAGAGTCTCTCACTAGAGACCAGGGAGCTTACCGAGTCAGCTAGCCTGGCCTGCTAGCAGGGCCTAGGGCTCTGTCTCGGCTTCCCCGACACTAGGCTCACACCCTAGCTTTCCCCGTGGTGCCGGGGATGTGAACTCGGGCGCTTGGGCTCGCATAGCGAACTCTTGACTGGCCGAGTGACTGGCACGGCTCTCTGTCATCGCACGGCCACCTCGCTGAGCCTTAACAACAGGACTGTAGTCAAGAGTCTCTCTTCCTCCCACCACAAATCTAGCTTCCCAACGGTGAGGCCCTCTGCCCGTGTCCTGGTGGGAAGTGCCCTCTTTGTGACCAGCGCATAGACAGTGTCAGGCTTTGTGCGTTCTCTGGCACATTTAGCTTTCTTAGAGAAAATCCCCAAAGTAGATTGCCAGGGCAAGAGATCTGCATGTCTTAAGATTTAATTTAAAATGACACCTGGATTATTTAGAAAAAGTCAAGGATATTTTTAGAAGTCTCTGCACTTCGGGGGATCCTCTATCTATAGCTACTGACAGCAGGTATTATACTTTTGTAGGATATTTCTCAGGCGAAGTGTAGAAACCACCTCGCCCTTTAACTTACATATGCCCAGCTCTGAGAATGCTCAGTGCCTTTTGCATTTTTTTTGGGCCACTTGGATTTTTGTGGAAGTGGTTATTTGCATAATCTGTTTCTACAGAGTCTTATTTATTTCAGGGTGCTCTTTACATATAGGGAATAGTCATATTTTATTTGACGCAGGGTAGGAGTTGTTTCTAGACCAGTGTGGTCTAGGCCATTGCATGATCTTGGGGTTTAGATCTGAGCTCACGGAGTGGCTTTTGGAACCTTGTGAGACTCACAGCCAGAGATCCTACAGGCTTATCTTTGCCTGCTGATCTTACGCGGAAGTTTCTGGACCTGAAGAAACACCATGCGTGTGACCCAGGAACCCGTGTTTTGTGGCTGTGCTAATGCTACTGTAAGAATAGTCCCCACACGGGCCCACTGGCCCCAAATGCCTGGGGAATGTTCTGGTCTAGGGCAAGAAGCCATGCCCTATGAGGGGCGTGGTCCTCAGGTTGTCCTATCCTGGCTGACTTTGAGGTGGGAGGAGCCTCAGGTTGTCCTATTCTGGCTGACTTTGAGGTGGGAGGAGCCTCAGGTTGTCCTATCCTGGCTGTGACTTTGAGGTGGGAGGAGCTAGGGTCCGAGGGAAAGTTGCAGAGATGAAAGAAAACGCACTTCTTCTGGGGAACGGGCAGAGACAGAGCCTGCTGCCCTCCAGCATTGTTCAGAAGAGAGGGATGTCATCCTTCCTGGAAATTCCAGGAAAAAACCGGAAGTTGTGGGAAACCCTGTGTCTCCATGTGTCTCTGCCCAGCCTCCCCATGGAGGAGTCTTATTCAGAAATGGTCTTTTCAGATGTAGTCAGGTTAACGTGAGTTTATACTGAACAAGGGTGGACCTGAACCCAGTTTATCTCAGAAGGCACAGCAGACATTCAGAAGAGAGGCCAGGAGGTGGCGGAGGAATGATTTGTTTGGTCTGACAGGAGGCAGAGTAAAGGGCCTGGGAGGCCAAAGGCCACAGTCTCCATGTGACACCCTTCAGAGCATTGCGGGGGGACCAATTCCCAGAAACATAGGATCTCTTCTCCTTCTTGGTCTTAGCAATGTTGGACTGTGGCCAAGGAGATAATAGAATCCCAGTGGGAGCGCAGGATGGGAGGCAGCTTGGGTCAAAGTTCCTGGCTCTGGAGAGCATCCTAGGATGGGGCTCTGGGTCTCCTGAAGTCCTCTGTGCTCTGGAGTGGGCAGGGCAGAGCCTGGGTCCTGATGCCCGGGAGACATTCTCCATCGATATGCCAGCTGGGTGGCTGTCACGGAGCTTCTGTTTGCAGAAGGCATCATGGAAAGTCTAGGGGCATCGGTCTGGATGTCATATATATACCTGTGGCCGTCCCCTAAAACTAGGAGTTCTCCTGTACCCCGAGGTCTGTTGCCCTGGTCAGCCTTGGAAGCACTTGACAGGCTGACATCTATGTGACAGACCCACATCTGTGGGTCCCCACTCTGCTCCACCCATCCATCCCAGGTTGTTATTTTCCTGAGGGGCCTTCCCCAAATCGCAGAGGGGCACAAAGTCAAATAAGGCAGAAAATGGCAACGTCCCAGTAGCAGGGATGTCATATAGCCCATAATTCTTCTCTTGGACACGCTGGCATGAAGTCCCAGCGGACCAGGGCCTGGCCCAGCGATGGCCGCCGGCGGTCCTTGTCTCTGTCTAGGATTCCCTCTCTGGATTTCCAGCCAGCCTCTGGGTGCACTCCAGTCCCTGTCCTCTGCCTTTTGGGTTTGTTCAGCAGATCACTCCTTTGCAGCTCTTCTATTGGAGGGGTGCACCTCGCCCTCAGCAGAGCTGATGTGAATCTGTGGGACCTCTCTGTCTGTGCCTGCCACTCATGACCTCTCACCGGGAGCCACCCTGATGCTGAGACACACACACATTTTTAAAGCCTCAGAAATACCTTGGATAACATCATCCTTGCAGCGGACCAGCACCTCAGGGTGACAAAGACGTGTCCCTTTAAGCCGTGTCCTCAAATCTGATAACATATTTTGGTTTTCGTGGCATTGCAGAGTTTGGGCTAGAGACAGAGAAGTTTTGTTTTTCCAAAGTCCACTTTCATATTTAACGCCTGGGTGTGTGTGTGTGTGTGTGTGTGTGTGTGTGTTGTAAAATTGCCCCCAACCTGTCCTCTGCTGTCTTTGGGCTAATTTGGCCATTACAAGATGACCTTGTAGAACAGTTAGTGATTGATAATGGCATGGGGTTACATGGAGAAAAGTTACAGAAGAGGCCGTACAGTATTGCTCCCGCTTGGCACCAAAAATACATCTCCTATGCCTAGGGAAGTCTGGGAGCACATATATGCGCAAAATGTTAGCACAAGTTATTTCGGGTTAGTGGGATTATGGGATATTTTTATTTTCTTCTTTTTGCATATGTGTAGTTTCTAAATCTTTCTGCAGTGAATATGTATAACTATTATAATAAGGGTAAAATTAGAACCAGATTTTGCCAAAGGCTGCTTGCACGCCCTGACCAGAGACAGCCCAGGCCACCCCTCTTGGGCCACAAAACTCCCTCCTGCTCGGTCCCTGGTCTCTAGGGGGCCCACCTGGATCTCTTATATTTTTTCTTCTTGGGTCTAGGTGTCCTGGGATGGGCAGGGCATGTGCCAGACTTAGTGTCGATGTTTCAGGATGAGTTTTGAGACAGCGCTGTCTAACAAAAGGAGAGGAGTCTCTTGGAAGCATCAGGGCCCTCCCCCACAGGTGAGGTGCCCGGGGATGCTCATGTCCAGCCTGAACCATGCCTCTCCTCTCTCCAGTTATCAGCCAGTGGGATAATGGGGCTGAGCCAGGAGATGGCCAGGTGTGGTACATTGTGGCTGCTGTTTCCTGGGTGTGTCTGGGGTTGTGTGTTGCCTGGGGAGGGTTTCTGAAGGATGGACCAGGCTGCCCCAGGGGGATGACATAGGGATAACATCCATCTCTGGTTATGGATGGTGGGCAGTTTGGTCTGTGGGGCTCTGGGCCTATAAAGGACAGGCCATGTGGCAGAGAGGAGCTGACATGGCATGTTCAAAGCCAGCAGCCCACCAGTGAGTGCTTAGTAGCTGCTTGAGCCTCACTTCCGTCTCTGGAACACAGGGCTATGTCTACTTTCCACGGGGGTGTCCTGTCTGTGTCTGAAGGAGAGCAGGTGTGAACACGCTTCGTCTGCCTTCTGCGTGAGGACTGTGCTAGCCACTCACCTGGACCAGCAAAGGCCTCTGCAAGACCTTGCTGTGTTGGTAGATACCCAACGCCATTCAGCTCCAAGCCATTTCAGTAGGAACTGACCCTTTCCCCAAATGCTCACAGCTCATGTCCGTGTCCGTGTGTGTGTCCGTGTGTGTGTGTGTGTGTGTGTGTGTGTGTGTGTGCGTGCAAGCATAATGTGCACGAGTGTGTGGGGGACCAGAGGTTGATCTTAGGTATTAGTCCTTAGAATATGGTCCAACACACACACACACACACACACACACACACACACACACACGTGCATGCACGCGCACATGCACACACATGCAATTTCATTTTGAAACAGAGTCTGACAGACCTGGAACTCCCGGTTCAGTTAGGCTGGCAGGCCATCGGGCCCCAGGCATCCTCAGGTCTCTACCTCCCCAGAGCTGGGATCAAGAGGATATGCCAACATGCCTGGGGGTTTTTTGGTTTGTTTGCTTATTTTGCTTTTAACATGGTTCTGGGGATGGGACTCAGGACCTCATGTATGTGGTCAACACTTTCCTGACTGAATTATTTCCCCAGCAGACACATACATCTTGAAAAGTCACAGCCTGTGTCCCCATGGTTCTGTGCTGGTGACAGCCTCATGGTCCCTTCCCAGCATTATCAGAGGGGCCACAAACAAGGCTGACCTGTCTCCACAGCAAGCTCTATCATGACACCAGGACCTTGTACCCTAAAGGCATGGGTCCCTACTGCTGACCTGTGTCACCCTTCTCTCCCCCATCCTGGTTGTAACCATCCTGCAGTCTCCTCTCCATCCCTATAGACACCAGCTCCCTTGCACACCAACAGCCTGGCTTCCCTTCCCCCTTCCTGTAGACCTCTTCCTCCCTCTTCAGTGTACTGAAGCACTGAACATATCTGCTCCAGTCCTGCCCTACCCTCAGGCAGGGCCACCCGACTCTGCACAGAGCCCCGGTTACAAATGTGGCTCTTCTGAGGGCCCTGCCATCAGAGCCCTGCTCACTATAGACAGACACGTACAGGCGCCCCTCCAGAAGCACTGGGCTTGGCTCCTGCCTCTACCTCCTCCCAGGCAATGGCAGGCTGGCATCTATCCCACTTGTCTCATCCACTCTGCACGCTGTGGGTACCGTGCGGGTCTGTGAGAGGAATCAGGGCAGCTCTGGTGCATCCTGCCTCAAAGCAATTAAACAGAGGGCTCCAGGCAGCTCCAGACCTTGCCCAGGTTATCTGTACTGAAGGCTTCCTGGGACTCTGTGGCCAACGCTGCAGATCAGGGCTGAATCATCAGATCCCTGGGTAGGAGGGGTTTTGTTCCTCCTTGTGTGGTGAGCTGGCTTGACCTCACCTGGTACTCCTCTGTGCGCTGACTCGGGGGTGAGCCCTGACAACAGGACTGGATCTGTGGAAGCTGTGTGGACATGGATTATGAGGAATGCATTCAGACTGAGGAGGAACGGAGCCGGCCTCTGCTGCTTCCCAGGAAGCTTATGTTCTGGGAAGAAGGAATAGGTTTGTGCCAAGAGGGACTTTATTTTTAGGCAGATGTGAGAAGGGAAGGGGTCCTTGTGAGACGTATCCAAGACTGGTGCTGATCCGAGGCCTCAGACTCCTGTGTGTCTTGTTACTTTGGGAAAAGTCATTATCTTCTGTGAATATATTGGTAGGCTATGGTGACGTATGGTGGGGACTGTGTGTGTGTGTGTGTGTGTGTGTGTGTGTGTGTGTGTGTGTGTCTGTCTCTCTCTCTCTCTCTCTGTCTCTCTGTCTCTGTCTCTACCTGTCTTCCTGTCTCTGTCTCTGTTCGTCTGTCCGTCCATCTGTCTCTGTCTCTCTCTGTCTCTGTCTCTCTGTCTTGTCTCTGTCTCTGTCTCTACCTGTCTTCCTGTCTCTGTCTCTGTCTCTGTTCGTCTGTCCATCTCTCTCTCTCTCTCTCTCTCTCTCTCTCTCTCTCTCTCTCTCTCTCTCTCTCCCCATTCATACAAATGCTGACATCAGCAGCCATCATACGTTCTAAGTTTACAGGGTGCCTGTCCTGAAATGATGGCTTCAGAGTCACGCTGCCTGGGATTCTGATCCCAGTGGAGCCCCCACAGGCTGCACTTGCTTCCCAAGCTACCCACTTCCTCAAGACCCAAAGACAGCCAGCAGGAGCTGCCAGGGATGGAGCACCCATGCCGGAGACCTCAAGCATAGCCCGTGCAGGGTTCTCAAGGGCATGGAAGTGACAGCTGCCTCTCTACAAATTCTCCCAGGAAGGGGCTGCTGGCTCTTTCCTGGGGATCCAGCAATAGTCTCAGAAGTTCAGGTGGCAAGTCTCGAGTCTTGAGAATGCAGGGCCAGTGCGCAAGAGTCCCTTTACTCCCATTGACCCCCTACAAACTTACACACTACTCAGTAGCCCCTGCTATGAGCCTGTCACTAAAAAGATCTAGGAGCTGTTCCTGTGGAGGTTCCAGACTCTGGTCAACCCACTGAAATGTGTCACAGACATCCATGTGTCTCTGTGGTTGACATAGGCCACCAAAGACTGAAAGACCTGCCAGGCAGGCCATTGGCTGTCAGGGTTCGGTGCTTCCTCATAAAGAATGTCACAGATAGACCCCAGCAGGACTTACAATGTTGCCAACCAGCCCCCTGGGAGCTGTGACTGGGCCAGGGGATGAGGGAACATGGCCCTCACGTATGTTAGGACCCAGCAGGGCTGTGCTAAATCAATCACTTAGAGGGATGAGCACTTTTGCACTTTTATTCTCAGCAAGCGGAGGGGTGTGAGAGAGGGCCGGGGGCCATGATGGCTGAGTGCCTTTTGGGTGGTCACTTTTCTCCTTAAGGACACACAGGAAGCCATGGCTGGTCTCAGTTCTCTGGGGGCCAGGAAGGACTGTTGACCCTGCAGATATGAATTCAAGGCTGGAGTTCAGGGATCTTGGGCTGGGACACTGGAGGCCCAAGCTCACAGGCCGTGCATGTCTTCTGAGATGACCATGCCTGTCTTCCGATCTGGCACCTCCTGTCCTGTCACCCAGGCTTCCTGCATATAATGTGGCACTGGTAGAAGGCAGTAACAAGGATAACCAGGCCACGGTCCCTAAGAGGAAGGAGCACTGCTGGTCACTTCTCAGGATGCCTGCACATCCTCCCCTGGGACATGGCCACCACCCTAGAGCTGCTTCCTCCTCTCAAGCCCAGAGCGAGGCTGTGAACCAGAGGGTGTCACTGAGAGAAGGGCTCCAAGTGGGCTGTGCCCTGGCTGCGGGCCACCCACCTTATGTTAGAGCCTTCAGGCCCCTCTCGGTGACGCACGCGCTGCGTGCAGATCTCCTGCTCTCTCGCCTCCTTCCCTCTCATGTAACGAACATGTCCTTAGCGTTCTCTTCTGGGTGCCTCGGATTCTATCGTCTCCGACTTGGGGCTCCCTTCACTGCTCCGTAGGAAGTTCTCATCTTCCTGGGCTGTGACCTCAACCTGGTTCTGGACCAAGTGCCCCTACGGACCCCAGAGAAGCCTTTCTTCTTCCCGACAGGCTGCGGTGGACCTGAAGGCCCTCCTTGGTTTAGGACTGCCTCGGCACCTACCGCCTAGGGCACCACACTGCTGAGGCACTGCTCACTTCCTACGTCAGCCGTGGCTCCTCCTCCGAGCCACTCCCGAACTCCAGAGCCCCTCTCCCCCGGGAGCCGTCTAGCTGGCCCCATGCACATCTGCAGAGGTGGGAATGGTGGGGGGACTTCTCCTGCCTCTGCGCTTTGATTCCTCCTGGGGATGCCAGACTTCGCTCTGGACTCTCAAGTCCACCGAGTTCAAGTGACAATCGTGGGGACTGGAGATGGGAGGTGAACAAACTTGTTGGATGCTGTAGCAACTTGTCAAGACAAAAGGAAAGCTAGTCCCCTACCCACTTTTTTTTTTAAATTAAAAAACAAACCACAGCTGCCCTGGGACACTGAATGGACGCTGTTCAGAGCTCTGGATGCCTTTGTGGGTGAAGAAAGCTTAAAAAAAAAAACCTTTTTATTTTATTTTATGTTTATTGGTATTCTGCCTGCATGTATGTCTATGCACCATGCATGCACAATGCCTGGAGAGGGTGTCAGATCCCTGGGACTGGGGTTCCAGTTGGCGGTGAGCAGCCTCGGGCATGCTGGGAATCAAACCCGGGTCCTTTGGAGGAGCAGCCAGAGCTCTCAACAGAGAGGTCATCTCCTCAGCCCTGAAATGACCTTTGAAGAATCAAACTGTCCTCGGGGCACTGAGGGACCCCAGGAGGGGCAGCAGGACAGATACTTGGTGCTTCTGTCTGTTTGCTCGTCTGGTGCCTGGGCATGGTCGCTGAGCCATGGGGCAGCCACTGACACTCGGAGGCTGTGGTGGGGCGGGGCTGCTACTTAGCCCTTTGCAGATGGGCAGGCCAGCAGGGAGGGTGCTGGCACGTCTTCCCCGACTTCTCCTTCAGCACCCCCTAGCCCAGTTTGTCTCGTCGAAGCACATCCTCAGCCTCTGCTTGAGTCGATTCAATCCTGAGCAAGACTCTGCGTCCTCTCCTTGTAAGGACACCATTTGTGTTGGATTAAGCACACTCTAATGCAACCACATCTTAATTCCATCTCCGAAGACCCCGCTGCCAAATAAGGTAACATTCGGAGAGACTTGGGGTTAGGACTTCAGACTAAGCCTTTTAGGGGACACTTCTACCCATAGCAAGAGCTGCCGGGGCAGAAGCAGGGTGGGACTAAGGAGAGATGTCTGCTGGGACCCTGGTCACCACCCTCCTCGACCAGGGAACCCCCCCCCCCGCCCCTCGCCACTTCAGTAGTGCAGTCGGTAGACTCAGCAAGGCGGTAACAGGCACACTCTTCTATTATTGTGGCTGCCAGAGCTCCAGGACCAACTGGGTTTATAAAAATAAAGTCATGTCATCTGCTGTATGTTCCGCATCCCCTAAAACAGGTTATTAAGGGGAAGTGGGGACTCTCAGAGGCAGATGGAGGAGCCCTTGATCTGCATAAGGTGCTGTTTCCATGGCTCAGAAAGCTCCGTGGAGGGAATGAGGTATAGAAAGACATATAGACCTGAGCCGTGGTTAGGTAACAGAGGCCCACTCTTGGCTGCTGGGTTAGAAATGAGAGAGCGGGGTTTGAGTGGATGGGCTCGGGGCGGGTGGCGGGGAGGGAGTGGACCACGTGGGGACGCTTACAGCACAGCCTTCTTTCTGCACACAGAGATACAGAGATGCCTGACACAGCTGCAAAAGCCAGCCCCATCCCGTTCTCTCTCTCGTGTGTGTGTGTGTGTGTGTGTGTGTGTGTGTGTGTGTAGGGTTTAGGGAGCCAGGCACCTTCTGTGGGAGCCAGCAGCTCAGGTGTTTCCCAAGGACCCGACTTTCCTGTCTCACAGAAGGACGATTGACAAAAGGCAGAAAAGGCAGGGTGAGCTCTTGGTACGCACGGGGGACTCAGGGGAGAAGCTAGGCCTTGTGCTGTGTGGGCAGAAGATGTGAGGTCCAGCAGGAGAGCTGGGGCCTTGGGGATGGGTGCCGGCCAATTTTTCATCTCCTCTGTGTCCTCTGCCTAGAGGTCCCCTGACAGCTTGGTGGCAGAACTGACAGAAGGGAGGGACTGACCTGTGTCCCAGACTTCCATGTTCCATACCCTCGCCTCTGTGTGACTACCCCAGTCTAGGTCGTCAGGGTGAGGCGGAAGGTGAATCTTAGTCTACACAGCCCCCCGCTGCACAGGGTAAGCCAGGGGTGGGTACTCAATTATAGACCATCCAGGGCAGCCCAATGGAGTTGGGCGTTCTGTCCACATCTGGCCTCTGGTGCTGGCTTTATTCGAGGCAACAATGTCTGCCCATTCCCCCAATCTGTTGACTTCGGTAATCTTGGCTCCAACCTCTCTGGAGGCCAGGGCCATTCTGTTTCATGGCCAGATTTATGCATAGGGCCGGGGCTCCTGTCTAGGCCACCGTACATCCATCAGTCTTTCCTAGTGGCCGTCCGTGGGGCAGACAGAGCCCCACGGCAGCTCTGCAGGATCTGACGTCACAGGAAGGGTAATAGGATATGTGGGTGGCAGTTCTGGGGCTGCCTCTTTTGGGAAAGCAGTTAGATGCCGCCACGGTTTCAGCTTTTCAACAAAGCTGGCTCCATCAAGAGCCTAAGGGTGATCCCTGCCGAGCCCCATGGCCGCTGTCCACTGACTGGGACCCCGGGCGCTGTTTCTGTCCTGCTTTGGTAAGTCTCACTGGCCGTTGCCTGCCTGAGGTTGTGCTTGTTAAGTGCCTTCGTGCTGACAGGACGTGGCTGCCAGGCTAGGCAGGCTCTCTAGTCCCATTGCTTTCAAGTGTGGCCCCGTGCCTAGGTAGGTGTGTCCAGCCCTCTGAGAGCGGATGTGGTAACACCTTTGTCCCCTGGATCATAGCTGAGGGACACAGGGACCACTGGAAGCCTCGGGGTGGTGGTAGAACTTCCATGGAAGCTGCCTGAGGCTCGGAGTCCCTGTATAGAGGTGAGCTTTGAGGAGAGGCCGGCTGAGAAGAATGCAAAAGGCTAAGAGGGACCTGCCCTGAGGGTCCAAGCACTGTCTTGGGGTGGTTCTTCTACGCCGTTGGGCAACCATTTCTGCCCTGGGGAGGAGGAACATCCCTACTATTTGAATGGCTATTTCAAGAGGTGGAGTTAAATCAACAACTGAGGAAAGTCATTCCCGCCACAGCAGGGCCCACTGGAACTCTGATGTGCTTTTCAAGGGGTAGCAGAGATGCTCCCCCAGACACTGGGATCCTGAGGGGTGTGTCAGCTCCGTTTACACAGTGTGGTTGCAGACAGCCTTACAGAGGCATGGACACTTCTGGAAAAGAGAGACATGGACGCTTGTGTGAGAGAGAAAGCAGCGTGCAGGAGCCAGCTGATGTCACCAGGGCCCCGCCCCTCCTGGAGGTGGGGATATTCTTTTTTTCTTGGTGGTGAGGATGGCAATGTTGTCCACTTTTGGAAACCTCACGTGGGACTTGGGGAGGTTAGGCAGTGACTTGGGAAGGGACTTCTGGGTGGAGAGGACGTCCTTCCTGCTGGCTGACTTTGGAAGATTCGTGGCCTTCTAGTGGACTCACAGACACGAGTTTATAGCAGTGTTTTCAACAGGTGGTTTTGTTCCTGGTGTCCTGAAGTACACAGGGCCATCTAGTCCCCCCACTCACTTGCCCAGTGACTCAGCCCACAGTCCACAGTGTCAAAGAGAGCACACAGAGAGCTCGGAGGTCTCCTTTAGTGCCCATGGCTGAGCACTTGGGTCTGGTGGTGAATCACGTGTTAAGGATCTTGGTCATGTAGTCTGGGGATCTGGTGCAGTTAGTAGAGGGGCTTGCCTAGCACAGCGGTGTCCCTGAGGTCCATCCCCAGCACCTTATAACCCAGGTGTGTAGGGATGCACACCTGTGATCCCAACACTCAAGAGGTGGAGTCATAAGGATCAAAAGTTCAAGGTCATCCTTGGCTACCTAGCTATTTCAAAGGTAGCTTGGGTGACTTGAGGCCCTGTCTCAAAACAGCAGACAAACATTGTTCTTGCTTCTTAATAATCACTTGGTGCTGACCTAGAGATGTCAGATGCCCAGGGGTTGAGAGGCCACAGTGGTCTGCCTGCTTTTCCTGGGGCGTCAGACTGTGGTCCTTTAAACCCTTTTCCTTAAGTGGGTACACCTGCTTTGGATACGAGCCCCCCCCCTCGGGTTTGCTCTGGTTCTAGGGCTCATCTGGGAGATGCAAGCACCCCCCCTTCTGTAAACAGGGCTAGGGGAGATCGGCGCTCACAGCTGTGTTCATGGCATGGGGAGGCGGGCATGACCATTCTGTTGCTGGTCTCAGAGAAATCATCTGATAGGGTGGCCACAAGCTGGAGCCCAAGTGTCACTTGGTTTCCCGCCTTCAAAGCATGGCAGGTTTCCAGGTAGCAGGTTTGGCCGGCTGCATTAAGAGGCGTCTGTAAAAGGCTCTTAAAGCTGGTTGTCTGTGTCAAGGTCTGAGGCCGAGCTTCTGTATCAGCTCTAGGGAGAGGGTTGAGCTCTGCTGTGTGCCTTTAGGACACCCTTCCGGGTATTGCTTCCCGGAGAGCTAGTGTCCAGCTCATTTCTCATTCACAGTCAGACCAGATCGTTAACTCAGAAATCTCAGGAATCCTGGGCCCCATCACAGAAGGGTCTTAGTGATCATTTAACCTAACTCTCGATTTTATCAATGGAGAGACTGAGGTCCGGGAGGGAAACATGAAGAATTCACGGAAGGAGGACTTGAATCCAAGTCTCAGATTCTCACAAGACTGGAAAGCTCTGAGCCCCTCAGAACAGACCTGGCAGCCATATCGTAGCATTGAGGCTGCAAGGGGTGATGGGAGGAAGACTGGTGGGGGGTCAGTTAGGATGCCGGACTTTTCGGAAACCTTCCCAAGTGAGGGCTTCTTGGAGCTCGGAAGGCTGGATGGTCACTAGCCTTGTCTGTCCCCTGGGGTAGGTAGTATGCCTTGGTTTGTGTGACCTTTCATGCCTAACCAACTGTTTCCCCAGCTCCAAATTTCTCTAAGTTTCAAAGTCAAATAAGGTCTCCTCATTTGGAAGGACCCCGTTGTGGGCAATGCTGCTAAGAACAGGATGTAAACCCGTCAGAGACCCATTTTTCTGGTGTTTCAAGTGTACAGCCAGAAGTGTCCTTGTTGGAGGGGCCACTTGCTTTTCTTTGGTGTGGGGTAGGACGCCAGAGCTTCGCCCACGTCAAACTCACACTGTTCCCCTGAGCTGGGCTCCGGCTCCCAGAAGCCCTCAGGCTCCTCATTACGGTTTGCTTCTGTGTATGGCAGCTGGCTAAAGCCTCCTGGGAGCGGCCGACGGGAGGCAGGGGTTGCTGGCCTAGGAGTCGTCACTGCCTCATAGGATGCTCAGGCAGCCATCTTCCATCCTATCTAAATGCTTGGATCCAGCTCTGCACCGTTGGGTCCTGTCTCTGCTCCTGAGACACTCACGGCTGGGAGCACGCCTGCTTGAGACTCCGGTACTTTCCTGAGCTAGGAGGTAGCAAGGCACAGGCTAAGAAAGCAGCGAGGCTAGCCAGCTTCCCTGTCCCTTCCCACCATCCTGTTCAGATGCAAACAAAGTCCAGGCCTGGATCAACTGCAGGAGCTTTTGGTTTGGAACGAGTCTGCAGAGGCTCTGGCCTTTTGCAGGGATTCCCTCAGCCAGGCACCACTGTGGGGCCCCAACCTTGCAACATTGTATAAAAGCAGACAGAGAGCAGATACCTCCTCAAAGGTGTGACCTTTGAGAGGGAGACACAGTATCTGGAAATTACCATCTTTCCCTACTACAGAAGCATGTTCGGCCATCTGAATGCCTGCTGGAGTCTTTCTCTCTTTCTTGGTGGCAGGTGCTAACCCTGGTCCTCCTTACTATAGCCAAGGCTGGCCCCCATCAAAACAGGGGTGCCCCCAGACCCACTAACACCCATCCTTTGCAGTGTGTCTAGGTTGACCATCCGTGATGGGGTTGGGATGTGGCACCAATGACAGTTTTTCTCTTGTCCCTTTTGCCCCCAAGTGTGGACCTGACCCTGTTACTATAAACTGGGGTCTCTTAGGACACATGATAAAAGGCCAGAGTCAAAAGAATTATTAATGAGACAGCATATGTTACAGACTGAATAAACTTTGCTAATTTATATTAACAAAACAGTATTAAGAAAACAGATATATAGAGTCCCCGCAGCACAGTGGGAAATACTCCTCGTTCACAGCACTCTACAGTGGTTTCCACAGCTCGTAATGAACTATAGCGTGGACCCTGGCCCTCTACCCTGTAGTCCCACCTCAGGACATGCGAAGCCCAGGGCATCGCGGATAACACCTGCACCTGCTTGTGCATGGATGAGGACAGCCAGGGTGGTCCAGACCTCTTAGCCATCTGAGTCAGTGGTTAGTTAAAAACGGGGTCTCTGTGCTGAGCCACCGCTAAGAGCACCTAACTTCTACTATGTGTACAGAGAACTGTCTCTTACAAGAGTATCGAACAAAATACAATTGATATGAACAGGCTCCTGGCAAGCCGGTGTGCAGAGGGTGGTATTTGGACTCTGCTCAGCCAGATACTGGTGAGGGCATCTGATCTGCCTCAGGACCCGGTGAGCAGATATGACATCAAGGACAAAGATACACTCCCTCTCTGAAGGACCCATGGCCTTGTGGGTGCCTTCTCCTGCCCTGCCTTCCCCATCCTGGCCTCCTCCACCCTCACTTGGTATAATTCCCATCCCCATCTATAAACTGCTCTCTGGCACTGTCTAGCCCTTTCCACCGTTCCCAACCAGGGCTCATGTCTCCTAGGAATGTCAAATGGATACTCTTGGGTCTGCACCTATCAGCCCACAGAAGTTTATGTGCCCTCGTGTCTGTCTGTGTGTGCTTATGCATGTGGCTGTATGAGTGTGTATGGAATAGTTTCTGATGATGATGTGTGAGCATGTGTGTGTATGGAAGTGTCTGTGCACAGATGCGAATGCATGTACTTGTGGTCACGTGCGTGAGTGAGGGCGTGAAAGTCCATGAGTGTGTAAGGCACAGTCAAAGTGGAAGCACGTAGGTCTCGGCTCTGGCTGTACACGCTGAGGTGTTGCTGGGCTGAAGCACAGGGCCGATAATCATTCCAGGCCCGTGTCTCTGCCCTAAGGCGTAGTGGAGAGGTTGGCTGGGTGCGGGTGCGGGAGGGGTGTGGTAACAAGGGCATCCTGGTGTGGGAATGGTGCCGGGCTTAGTTAGCAGCCTGTGCCTCTGATGCTCGCTCCGGTACCTGCCGTGCACGTGAACTCCAGGCTCCTCCCTTAGTGAAGTACCCTCCCCCTCCCCACCCTGCCTGTCATCCCTGGAAATGGAAGATCTTGGTGAGCGCTCTGCCTCTCTTGCCTCTGACAGGCACATCCTCTCCCTAGGCCCTGCTGTCTGTCATGCACCCCTCCTTCCCCACCGGTGGACAAACTGTGCTTTAGGGACGACTGAGTTTTAGCAGTTGTCTCGGCCATACCCGTGTCTGATGACCTGCCAGGAGGTCATTGCACTCCTGCAGGAACAGTCTGCCCTGGGAAAAGGGCTTACAAGGATTTGGATCCTTCCTTACAAATGAGTGTGAAGGAGGAAGGGGGAATGGGGAGGCCAACATGGAGTCCTGTGGGGGCACTGATGTGCCCAGTGATGTGGGACAAAATATGCTCAGCACTCCAACATGGACCCTACATGAGCCTTGGCATCGGGAGATTGGTCGTGTAGCCCAGGCTGACCTTGGTTTTCTCTCCAGCTGGAGGACCGAACCGTGGGCCACAGAGACACAGATCAACTGGGGTGGCCTGAGGTACCAGGCATGCAGATTCTCTGACCAGGCAGGGCATTCCACGGGAACGCCTCGTCGAGGTGTTCCCCTAGGAAACAGTCAACTGACCTGGTACCGCGTGTGACCTTGGGGATCTTCAAATTGCAGACAGAAGAGAAAAATGTGGACTGGCAGACTGAGGCTGCCTCTCCCTGCAGGGCTGGCTAGCTCTGTCCCTCCCCTCCTTATCCTAGGTCTGTGTCTCCTGAGCACAGGTGAAGGAAGCTGGGCTGGATCCCAGCCATGTGGACTGTGGGGTCAGCATCTTTCTGTGGTCAGAGGACCTTAGAACACTGCTGGTTCGTGGCTTTGCCCTTCCCTGTCCCCAGGCACCTGTTGGAGAGGTGGCAGGAGGCCCGTGCTCAGTGCGTGGGCCCTCAGGGAGCAGCATGGGTTGTGGGCTCCTGGCAAGTCCCATCTGCCACCCGGGAGCTTGGCAGGAGCTGGCCTTTGTTCCTCCCTATTTTTATGACAAGCTCAAAGCTGAGCTTCCTGGCACCCGGGCATCTTGGTTGAACTGAGAGCATCTGTTTGGAGGACCTTGCATTTTCAGGCACTTGGGGGGTGGGGGTGGCACTAACCTTAGGCCTCTCTTGGTCCTTTCCAAGCACAGTGTTCTGAAACCACACCCCGGGTGGCGAGCAGCCCTCTCCTCCTTTTGTTCAGAGGAAATGTCCTCTCTTAGCTAGGAAGACAAGCTTTCAGATAGTTTCTCTTGAAAGCAGGACCAAGCCTCGCTGAGTTGTGAGCCAGATACCTGCTCCTCCCGGCTTTCACTTCCCAAACAGCTTGTCTGTGGCTCATCTGGTCTTCTTGGGTTTGAAGGAGCCAGGTATTGGCTCCACCCAATTTACAGCTGGGGAAACTGAGGCCTAGCTTATTCATCCAGCCCACCTGTCCAGCAGCATTTCCTCCGAGCCTAACATTCCAGGGGAAGGAGACAATCAGGGTCCTGCAAATCCCACATTCAGCTCACCTGGCCTCTGGGGCATCTTCCAGCATAGCCACATCTGGAGAGCAGAGGTTTTTGGACCACACAGATGTCAGTCAGGCCTCTCTTTCTCTGGCTTCCCCAGCACAGCATCACCTCTAAGTTTTCTAGCCGCTGTTATCAACGTCGTAGAGTCGGCCACGGACCTTAATGCATGATAGATCACTTTCATTGCGTTACCTCATGATTAATCTCCCATAATAGTCCTCCAATGCCAGGGAAAAAAGAGGAGAGAGAGAGAGAGAAAAAAAAAAAAAACCTACATTATCCACTTTGTGCTCAGAGTATAAATGAATTAGATTTAATTTCTGTTTAATTGTTTCCATAGTTCAACCTCTGCAGACTTCACAGGATAATTTATTTTGTAGTCCTGGGGACAGGATTGGGGGTGGGGGGGCAAGGCTACAGCCAGTGGTCTGCCATGGATGCTGTTTAATTACACCTGATAGTCTTATCTCCATGTAATTACGGAGTCTGGGGCTCTGGGCAGCCTTGCCTGCACTCAGAGGATCAATGCTGGGTCAGACCCAGGGCCAGCTGCTTTCAGGAAGCTGTGGGAACTGCCAAGAGCCATGTGTAGTCGAGTGCTCCTGAAGCCCTTGTGGGGAGGAGGGCGGAAAGGACGCGTCTTCAGAAGTGGAAATCTCTGGTGGTGTTCCAGTCCCACCTTCCTCTCTAAAGTTGGGGATGGGGCCTCATTGGCTGGATGGGTTTCTGCACCTCGCAGTTGGCATCTTTAGAGCTGGGCATAGACAGCTCCTCCCACGGAGGGACAGACAAGGTTGGGGTGCTTGGCTAGTGAGCTCAGGCCCAGCAGCTCTCTGTGCTTGAATCCTGTCTACCTGTTCTTCCCACTTCCTCCTCTCCCTCTTCCTCTTTGGGGTGTGTGTGTGTAATGTATGTGTGTGGTGTGTGTGTATATATGTATATATGTATGCATGTATATGTGTGTAGTGTATGTGTGTGTGCGTGTGTGTATCTATGTATATGTATGTGTGGCGTGTGTGTATGTATATGTGTGTGGTATGTGTGTATATATATATATATGTGTGTTTGTGTGTTTGTATATATGTATGTGTGTATGTATGTCTATGTGCGTGGTGTATGTGTATACGTATGTATATGTGTGTATATGTATGTGTGTCTTAGTCAGAGTTTCTATTCCTGCACAAACATCATGACCGAGAAGCAAGTTGGGGAGGAAAGGGTTTATTCAGTTTACACTTCCACACAGCTGTTCATCACCAAAGGAGGTCAGGACTGGAACTCAAGCAGGTCAGGAAGCAGGAGCTGATGCAGAGGCCATGGAGGGGTGTTCCTTACTGGCTTGCTTCCCCTGGCTTGCTCAGCCTGCTCTCTCAGAGAACCCAGGACTACCAGCCCAGGGATGGCACCAACCACAAGGGGCCCTCCCCCTGCTTGATCACTAATTGAGAAAATGCCCCACAGCTGGATCCCATGGAGGCACTTCCCCAACTGAAGCTCCTTTCTCTGTGATAACTCCAGCCTGTGTCAAATTGACACACAAAGCCAGCCAGTACAATGTGTATGCATGTATATGTGTCTGTGGTATGCGTGTATGCGTGTGCATGTATGTGTGTGTATGTATATGTGTGGTGTGTGTGTATATGTGGATGTGTGTGGTATGTGTGGAGGTGTGTGTGGGGTTCAGAGGTCAACCTCAGATGTCACTCCTCAGAAGCCACTCACTTGTTTTTTGGGCCAGGGTCTCTCCATGGGACCTGGTTCACGGACCAGCCTGGACTGGCTGAGCAGGGTGTCCCAGGCTTTCCAGGCGCACACTACCACACCTGGCTCCTTATGGGGTAACTGGGGATTGAACTTGGGTCTTCACGATTGTGAGGCAAGGTGCTTCAAAAAATATGTATGGAATTTACTATCTCGGGCAGTCAGTGGCATTAAGGTTTTGTCACGGCGTCCATCAGCCCTGCACATCTGCAGTGCCCCCTTGCCATCCCTGAAACCCTGGCTCATACCAGGACTTCTCCCTCCCCCCCCCAGGTCCTGACAGTCGGCCACTCTGTCTCTGATCTGACCCACCCCAGGGACTGTGGCTTCAGACTCTCCCGTGTGTCTGAGCTTCTCCTGCTGAGCAGATTTTCCCATCCCTCATGCTGTGCTGGGTTGAGGGCTTGGTCCTTCTCAGGAGTAAATAGTGTTCTGTGGCACCCTGAAAGATGTCCTTCTCACCCGCCATGCTTTCCGTGTGCCTCTGAGTGTACTACCTAGAACACCCCAGGTGTGAATTCCTGAGCAACTTGAAGCTTCTCGCTCAAGTTTCTGGGCTTCGATCTTGGGAGTACCATGAGAGGAGGGCTGCCTGCTGGCCCTGCAAATGACCTCTGACCTCGGGCAGTACCCTGGATCTTTCCAGGGTCTCAGAACAGGCTGTCGTGGAAAGCAGTGCCAGACTCTGTGATCTTCCCAGAGAGCAGAGTGCAGCCTCCGTGTCCAGGGCAGAGGTTTCCAGGGGTGTGTGTGGGGGGGTAAAGGTGGGGTGGGGGAGGGGCTGTCTGAGTGCAGCCTGCAGAGGATGTGGGAGGACGGAGGAGCAGACCTGGTTCTCGGGCTCGGACTCGTCACGAGCTCAGTCTGCAGGCATCTTCCTGGCTCTTCCTGTCCCTTCTCGCTTTTTATTTAAGCCCTGAGGTAATGGGAGTATTCAAGGCAGTGGGGACACTCCATTTTTCTTCATTTGTGGTGTTGAACGTCTGTCATCCCCAGAGAATGCTGTCTGATAGGGCAACAGCTGGCCCTCCTCTCTGCCTGGTGCTCCCTCCCTTTCTCTCCCTTATCTGCCGTCCCGGGGAAGCATTCCTGGCTCTGGGCACACAGAGCCACCAGCTCCAGGCGGGTTGGAAGGAAGAGACCTTGACTTAGGTCCTGGAGGTGAGAGTCCTCATTAAAGCAGCTTTCTGGAAGGGTGGAGATAAAGGGGGCCTCGCCAGTGACAGACTCAGCCATGCCATCCTGCAGGGACTAAAGCCTTCAGCATGCCCGGTATCGTGCTGGGTTCTGTGCAGAGAGAAAGGACCGGTGTCTGCCTCCCCAGTGACCACACAGTGACTATCCTATCTGCTACACTCACCCTGGGTGTTTCAGGAGAACCCCAAGAACAGCAGCTTTGTCTTTGAGGGTAGCTGGGGCTTTGTGGTCATATGACAGTGACATTGAGTTGAAAATGAAGAATAAATCAGGGTTGCTTTTTTTTTTTTGGCAGAGAATGTTCTAGAATGGGGAAACACAGACCAGAGACACTGAGAACGTAAGAAAGATAAGGTCAATGGTGACGGCGGACACTGGTGACATGTTCTCTGTGTGCCAGGAGCTCTGTTATGCAGGCAGAGCTTTACGACTCTGGTGATAACCCCTGTGAGGGTTCAGGGTCAGGGGAAGATGACTGACATGAGGCAGGTTTCATGGGTGTCTCAGGGGATGCACGTGGCTCTCTGGGTCCTGGACCATGTGCCCTGGACCATGGGTTGCAGGCTGTACGCCTCATATTCCCCAAAACCCCAGCTACACAGGGGACTGGGAAAAAGATGGTGGCTCACCAGGTTTTTGTGAGGCAAAGATTCCTTCTGATACAGACAAAAAACACTGCCCTTTGTCCAGAGTGGAAGCCACCCTTTTTTCAAAAATGTTTTTGTTTATATGAGTATTTTGCCAGTATGTACATATGTATGTGTATGTATGTATTATGTATTATGTATGCATATATGCATGTTTGTGTACCACATGTATGCCTGGTGCTACCAGAGGACAGAAGAGAACATTGATCCTATAGAACTGGAGTTAGGGTGGTTGTAAGCTGCCAGGTGGGTGCTAGGAATTGAACCTGGGTCCTCTGGGAGAGCAGTCAGTGCTTTTAACTGCTGAGCCACCTCTCCAGCCGCAACAGCCACTCTTTAACCTTTAGTCCCCTGGCCCATTGTTGAGTTCTTTCTCTATTGAAGAGGCAAGGGTGGGACCCAGCACCTGCTTCAGGATCCTAGAGGCTGTGTTGGAGAGGCCAGAGAACTCCCTCACCCAGGTAGAGAAGAGAGGAGGTGGTTGCGTGGTCAGAAATGGGGGCAGCATCCTGTCTCTCTGAAAAGTCTCTCATCGTCTTCTGTTCTTCTGAAAGAAGCACATCACAGAAAGAGAGCCACACGGGCCACACAGCTGCCACACAGCTAGCCCCCCCCGGGGCTTCCACATATATGAGAGCCAAGATTTTAGGGAGAGAGCAATGCCTGAATGCAGTGTTTCCCACTTGCACTCCAGGAGAGTGTGGGCTGAAACAGAAGGTTCTAGAACCTGCTTGTTGTGCTGGGCGAGGACTTGACAGGGCACCAGAAGCCTTCGGTGAGCTCACACGAGCGACTTCTGAGTTTGTGCATGCGGGAGTCCACAACCCTATGGCAGAGTGTGGACTTGGCCCACTCCTGATTGGGAAGACAGGAGTGGAGCCCTGGATGTGGGAACCCAAGCAGAGTGAACGTGTCTCGGCGTGCGGATTTCATTCTCTGTATATCCCTGGGGTTCCTTGGTCTGGGTCAGGCTGGAGATCAGACACCTTGGCCGTGCGGGTCCCCACTTTACACATCAGCACTCCCTGAAACAAACCCAAAGGGGCAGAGGACTATCCCTGTCACCCTCTCGGTATGTAAAATTACTAGGAAAGAACACTGATTGGTTGGCTGAGATTACAGGTCTAACCATGGACCAGTCTTAATGCTCTGTGAAGGCTGGTGAGACTGGTCACTTGCCCATATTGGGCTTGACACTTTAGGACTGGAAGTCCTAAAATCCTAAGGCTGGTCACCAAATGGTCCAGAAACGTCATGGTGTTCCAACCTTAGGGGTCCACTAGGACAGGAACGTGTCTGTGCAGACAGCCACAGATGAAACATGCATCCGAAAGAGCTGTGGGTGCAGACACTGCTGTGGCTTGTATATGTGGGGTCCCAGGATGCCTTGCTAGCTTAGCACAGGGCTCTATGGCCAGCCAGAGACCTGTGGCTTCCCTGTGTGGTTGGGACACAGAAATTCAGGCAGAGCAGCAGCCTGCCAGGGCCACACGGTTGGGGAGAGCATGGGCTGGGATTGGAACCCAGTGTTTTGTCATTACAAGTCCCTACTGTGAGGATGGGGCGTGACCTGATAGGAGTGCCCATGGCCACAGCTAATGGTGTCATGCGTCTGACACATGCCACCTGACAGGTCAGCACGTGACTTGGGGTTTGTCTAATGTCACCTTCCCCTGTCACACCCTCCCTGTCCCTACACCCAACCCATACTGGTTAAGTGGACATACTGGTGTGACTTCCCTGTATCCCCTGTCACGGAGCTTGTGAGCATTCATGATGACACGCGTCTGCAAGAACGAGAGCCTCGTGGGAAGGACTATGACTCCTGTGAGTGACTTGTGTTCTCAGTCCTCGACGCAGTAGGCTCTTCCTAAAGTAGATCAACATCTACGTGAGTGGTTAATGTCTAGCACTGACACCCCCTACTCCCGTGCATGCCCACGTGTGCATGTGCGCCTGTCTGCAAAGGCCCCCTTAGCTCCTTTCTCCTTCCTTCCTTCTCAGGAGGTCACCGCCCAGCTGGAGACTCCTGGACTCCCTCTGCCAGCTGGGCAAGCGTTCTTCTTGACTTTGGCACCTGATCTTGGGAGATGACGGTCCTGGCAGGAGTCTCTGCCTGTTAGCACAACACTGAGTGTTGTCTCGGAGTGTGGAAGCCAGAGGGGGTTAGCCGTGGATTGTATACCATTTGGGGAACAGGGGCTGAGTGCCCACTCCTGGGGTGCACTTGGCTACTGACTGGAATTTCGACTCTCTCTGCTTCCTTTCCTGGGCAGCTGTAGGAGCCCGGGGGTCCATACTGGCCTGTGGGGAGGCAGATGGGCATCCCACCTGGGGCTTCTAAGTTCACATCTCAATTCTTGGCTGCCCTCCCTGCCCCTCCCCTGTACCTGACCAGCAAGGGTAGTGCTCAGTCCGGTGCCAGGTGCCAGAGAAACGTCCTCTGTCCACATCCTTCCCATTAATCACCAGCTAGCGGGGGCGCAGGGCCCTGTTTAAGATGCACCGTTGGTTCCGAGGTGAGCGCAGGCATCCCCAAGCTGGGCTGTTAATCTGTTCCCTCTGAGACAGACTACCTCAGGCCTGTTAATCACTTGCTGTAATTACAGCCCCAAATTACTCAGGGAATATTAATGGATGCCTCAGAAGGAGGGGCTGCGAATGCACGGCACCCCTCTTGCTCCAGTCCACAAACGGCAAGGTTGTGGGGATATGAGCTTCAGGATGTAGCGTCATCTGTGCGGGGAGGATGGAGGGAAGGGCTAGAGGAGTTTCCGGCCGCTTCTGGCTCTCCAGGCACGGAAACCCATCATTGTGTGAGAAGGAAGGCATTGCCACGTTCACAACCTGAGGAGGCCTTTGGCTTTTCTGAGCTGCGTTCTCAGGCCCGCGGGGGACTCAGAAAGGGCTGCGGGCTTCTCCTCTCTCTCTCTCCCGGGAAGCACCGCTGAGCTGCTAGTTTGTGTGAACCTCAATCCAGGAAATTCCTCCATGAGATAGGGCTGCAGACGAGCAAACGGAGGGCATTTTCTTGGTTAGTGATTGATGTGGGAGGGCCCTGTCCGCTGTGGGCGGGGCCATTTCTGGGCTAGAGGTCCTGGGTTCTATAAGGAAGCAAGCCACACAAGCCATAAGGAGCAAGCCAGTAAGCAGGAGTCCTCCGAGGCCTCTGCTGTCAACTCCCGCCTCTAGGTTCCTGTCTTGATCGAATTCTTGCCCACTTCCTTTGGCGACAGACCACAGTGTAGAAGTGTAAGCCAGGTCACCACAGCAGTGATAGCCCCAAGACAACCACCTATTCTGAAATGCAGTTCTTGAGTTCTGTCTTTTGTGTATCACTGCTAACCGGTCCCTGGGCTTGTCCCTGTCATTCTGACTCTGCAGGATGCTTTTCCAGACCCAACTTGAGGGTCAGGGTATGATAGCGGACCCAGACGCTGGTGTGGATGCCCAGGGCCGGATTGTTCATCTCAACCTGAGAGCTACCAGTGCCTGCCTTACATTGTGGTTCTGTTAACCCAGAATGAGGGTAAGGAGACTGATGTGGGAGAGCTCAAAGCTCCCCAAGTGTCTCCCCTCCACAGCAGGGGGGGGGGTGTCTGTGTGCTAATTCGGACCTAGTGACTGTCATCTCAGGCTGCTATGGAAGGTTATGTTTGTTTCCTGACCACAGATTGTGCTGTGGAAATGTGGGACTCTGGTCCCACAACAGACAGGTTGAGTGGTTCTCCCTGGTGACTTGGGGCTGTTAAGGACAGGTTTGAGTTCCTGGAGAGACATGAAGAAATGTTTATAGTACCAATGAGAGACTAAAGAAATGATTCCATCCAGGTTCAGTTTGGTAAATGAATGAACTTACAGATGCATGGGGAAAGGTTACTCATAAGAGCACAGGTAACCCCGTCACAGCTATGTCACCAAAAATCCCACCACAGCATAGGTGCCACCCACTAAGTGCTATACTAGAGTCCCTCTTTTTAGTTAACCTTTCACCTCCAATAGAATTTTGTATCTCCAGGACCACACACCACTGGGACAGGATTATATACAGCTAAAGGTACAGAAGAGAGTGTCAGCGGCTAGACTCTCAAGGGAGGATCTGATGTGTCTTAGTTGCTTTTCTATTGTTGTGATCACCATGACCAGGGTGCCTTACAAAATAAAGTATTTGTGGTGGTTTGTATATGCTTGGCCCAGGGAGTGGCACTATTAGGAGATGTGTGTTCTTGTTGGAATAGCTGTGTCACCATGCGTGTGGGCTTTAAGACCCTCATCCTAGCTGCCTGGAAGCCAGTATTCTACTAGCAGCCTTCAGATGAAGATGTAGAACTCTCAGCTCCTCCTGCACCATGCCTGCTTAGAAACTGCTACATTCCTGCCTTGATGATGCTGGACTGAACCTCTGAACCTGTAAGCTGGTCCCAATTAAATGTTGTCCTTTATGAGTCGCATTGGTCACGGTGTCTGTTCACAGCAGTAAAACCCTAACTAAGACAGCGTTTAATTGGACTTACGCTTTCAGAGGGTTAGCGTCCATGCTAGCCAAGAAAGGGACAGCTGAGTGCTCACATCTTGACCTCCACCCACAAGGCAGAGAGTGAGAGGGGCACACCGGGAGTCTTTTAAAACCTCCAAGACATCTCCCAGTGGCATGTCTCCTCCAACAAGGCCACACCTCCTAATCCTTTCCAAATAGTTCCACCAACTGGAGACCAGGTATTCAAACATGTGAGTCCATGGGAGCTGTTCTCATTCAAATACCATACTATGTCAGGCCCAGAGAGCGTAGTTCCACAACAACAGGGAGGGAATGGCTGGGAGGGGTAGCCTGCTGTACCCCAACTGGAGTCACTAAAACCCAATTCAGCTCTGAAAGTGCCTGGGCTGAGCCCCAGGTGGGCCTACAGGAGAGGCAGTGAGGAAGGGGGAAGAAAGAAGAAAGTGCCACAAGGCAGATCAACAGGGAGGGTGTGGGTGGGCCGAGATTAGTTGGCTCCCTAGCCCAGAGGACAGATGAAGAAGGTAGGCAGAGTGGAGCAGGCATCCCTGAGGTGAGGCTCGAGTGGCCCCCTGAAGGCAAATCTCCAATGAAGGAGCTGGTAGCATTGCCACACATCCGGGTCCTCCTATGCCCTAAATGAGCATTTGTCCTATGAGGGTCCTTCAGGAGCCTCAAACATTCAGCTTGGGGCTTCTCGCTACACCTACCTTCAAGCTCAAGGGACAAAGGTTGGGTCTCTTGCAGATCCTCCAAGAAGGACATCCATGCTGTCACATGAGATTGATTAATCAAAAGCAGGTAAAACTCAAGAACTCCAAAGGCCTCTGAGTACCGTAGGGGTTCCCTCGGGGGATGAGGCTGGCCCATGGTGGCTGCTCCTGTTGGGTGTGCCCTGACAGGTCCTCTCAGTCCCTACAGAGGCTCAGGGGTGGCACTGTTTTCTTCTTTTTGCTGCCTTTCCCGCCCCCACCCTGTTCCTTTGAATGGCTGCTGGGGTCCACTGATGCTTCTCATCCTGTCAGGACATTCGCAGGCCTCTGACACAGCTTCTGCTGAGGAAACTTGGACTCTGAGGCTTACAGTCTCTCCTTGTGTCCTTGACTCTGGACATCTATCCTGTGTCCCAGGGGCCAGTCTGGGGACATCAGTGAGACAGAGAGGAAGCCTTTTGGCAGAGGGTTTGGGGAGAATTGGCCTGAACCTCTTCGCTCGGTGGCCTTGTTAACCCTGTGGGATTCCCAGGTCAGGAAGTGCAATGTTCACTGAGCATGACTTTCCCTGTGTTCAACGGTCAATGGGATACTTCCTCTATGGTAAGTGAGTCTCTGGACCTCTGACAAGATTTCACTGATGATAGCCTGGGACACGTCCTCCTGGGGCTGTAGACTATAGCCAGCTACTCCTGAGAGCCAGGCCCATGCTCCCTGCCTTGCAGAATGGGTGTGGTCTAAAGTTGGGTGTGGAGTGAATAGCTTGTCCTGGGTGAACTCTAGAGGTGTCACGCTGCTGCCTCAAAGCTGTTACTCAGAGAACACTGTGATTTCAGCTCCCCTGTGCAGACGGTAGAGCCATGGGAGGCACGGTGGTGGGGGCGTGCCTCCTGGCTCTGGGAAGGGAAGCCTTCTGTTTGTCCCAGCTCCACATTGACCACTGAGGTGGATGGGATGGCTGGGAGGCATCCAGCAGGACTATCCCTCCTCCTCTGCCCTTCCCCCAAGGCTGAGATATGGAGTCCTACTGTTCCAGTCCATCCCAGCAGTCAAAGTTATACTTGGTAGCTCCACCACGAGACTGGCATGCATAATGGTTTCCTTGCCCCTGACTCAGGATTGTGCCTGTGGGAGCCTGAACTTTCCAGTCTGAACTCCCTCAAATGGCATGTGGAAAGGATGCCGTGAAGCTGGGGCATAGCAGTGCTAATGTCCATGGTACTTCCTAATGGGGTCACCTAGGGTCATCCACGCAGCATGGAGGATGTCAGTAGGCCCAGGACCACCATCTAAAGTAGATGAGGGTGCTGCACGGAAGAATCTAGCAGGAGCAGGTAGATATCCGGGGGCTGTGAGTACTCACTCGTGTCCCTTCTGGTCTGTCAGGGAGGCAGTCACTTCTGTTAGTGTATAGCAGAGCCTCACCTCTGGCCAGGTTCCTCTGACTCTACCCACAGTGGTCCCGAGTGTATCAGAGTCCATGCAGGAGTTCATTTTCCGGGGTGGATTCTTTAGATTATCAGGCAGAGGTGACATCAGCCATAGCTACCCCTAGGCAGACATCCTTGGCGACACGATGCCATCTAGACCTCTCAGGCCTCTGGGTTAGCAGCACAGGGTCTGGTTCTTGCCCCCTGCTCCCCACTTCCATGTCACCCAGAGACAGCTTCCATAGGGAGAGGACATGAATCCCAGTGCGCCCCCCCTGCATTCCATGAGATTATGGTTTCTGATGCCCCCCCACCTCTGTAACACACAGGGTGGAGCAGACGGGGAGGGGCCAGCTCAGTTTATTCCCCACTGGCCTCTGTGTGACCTTATTCCTATCTCCTTTGGTCTCCCCACTTGGGTTCAAGATCTTGGGGTGCTGGGTTGGGCTGCATGGTGGCCCATCCTTGGAGGGGAATTGAACAAGGTGGGGAAGCTGAGGACAGGCTGGGAGGGAAGAGGTCACATGCTCAGCCCTCTGCCCGGCAGCGTCTGCCTTCCCAGCAGCCCAAGCAGATGGCCACTTCCCAGCTTCCTGGGTGCTCCTCTGGCTCGTGGTTTGGGGATCATGGGAGCCAAGTGGCAATTCCGGAGTCTCTCCACCCTCTGTCCCTCCTCTGAAGGTGCTCAGTCTGGCCAGGCAGGTGACCGGCTCTAGCCTCAGCCCGGCCGGCCCTCACTCCTAGGCTCAACCGCCGCCCTTCTTTATGGTCCTCACCCAGAAACACCCAGGCCTTTTCTCTTTCTGCAGTGGCTCCTGTAGGATCGGTTTCTTTGTTTCCTTTTCTAGCTTCTCTTCACTTCCCCAGGTATCTTGGTTTCCTTGTTTAGTCTCCATGCTAAACTGGGAACTTTCAAAGTTGGAGCTTATAGGTGTGATATGCTTGGAGGTGAGGATCAGGAAGTACCCTCCCTCCCCCACATCCCCCGCATGTGTGACCTAGACAATTCCTTCTCAGCCTTCCTGAGCTTGGTACCATACAGAGACCAACCACTTAACAGATGGTAGCAAGACCCAGGAGTCCACTCTTGGCTGTAGTGGAATATTCCAGAAATGAACATTCCTAAGTTTTAAGTTTCACAGAGCTCTCAATAGGGTGAATCTCCTGCTGTCCTGCTTCATCCAACCTGAGGTGCAGGTTAACCCCTTCTAATGTATCACATTGTATGCGTTCTCCTCTTGTACTTAGTAGCCATTGCTGTTTCCTTAGTAGTCATTGTTGTTTCTTTAGTAGCCATTGTTATTTACCTAGTAGCCATTGTTGCTTACTTAGTAGCCATTTCATCCATCAGACTGATCAGACTGTCACAGGATAGACGTGGCTGCAGGGTAGCACAAGAGAAGCTAGAGCACCAGCAATTTAATAATCTATGTTTATAACGGTTCTATTTCACTATTAAATATGAAACTATTAAACTCCCCCTCCTCTCTATTCTGTGTATGCATGTGTGCACATGTGTGTGTGTGCACAGGTACACATACACACACAACCCCAGATGTCAACACCAGATGTCTCAAATCATCCTTAATCTTCCCTTACTTGTGTGTTTTGAAGTAGGCCCTCTCTCTGGATGCTGTCTGTGGTCATTTCAGCTAGACTGGCTGGTTTGCAAACTCCCGGGACCTGACTCTCTGCCTCCCACTGTTGGGGTTACAGATGTATACCATGGCATGTAGCTTTTTAGGTGGGGACTGAACTCAGTGAAATGCACAACAAACCCTTTACCTGCTCAGCCATCCACCTAGATCAAATTTCTTAGTGTGCTTAACTTTTAAATCTTAGCATAGCTCTGTATGTACAAGATAAGACAGTATATGTAGGGTTAATATCTGGGTTCAGGCATTCACTGAGGTGCATGGGTTTGTGCCTTGTGTATGTGTATGTGTGTGCGTGCGCGCGCACACACGTGCATATGCATGCACACCTACATGCCTGCATGTGTGCAGGTGTATATGTGTTTAAAGGCCAGAAGACAACCTTGCTTGTCAGCCTCAGGAACACTGTCCACCTTCTTCGAGAGCGGGTCTTTCCCTGGCCTAGAATTTGCCAGTTACTCACTGGTCAGAATTCTCATTGGTAGGAGAGCCTCGGGACTATGCTTGTTTCTGCCTCCCAAGGCACATGGTGTTTCCCCTTGGGGCCTGGGTATCCAACTCAGGCTTTCATGCTTGTAAGGCAAGCCCTTTACCAACCAACTCATTTCTCTGTTCAGGCAAGCAGTTTTGACGAGTGGAGAAGAAGGGATGTGGGAAAATGGGGAGGGAGAATCCTGGTGACAGCAGTGGGCAGCTGGAGTGGAGCCCACTGAGGGCCCTGAGGGAAAATGCAGAACACACACCCTGAACTTCTCCAGAGAGGCCTGGGGCCTTGCACCTGTCGGCTAAAACCCAGCCAGTGCTGGCAGCCATGATGGGGCTGGTGTGTACCGGGACGTTGTGATGGAGGGTGAGGGGGCCTGGCTGGTGTCTTCTGTGGTCCCTCACCTGAAGTGTCGATGACAGCAATGATGGTGAGCAGGGCGCGGGGACCTGATGACCAAGCCTGCTTTACTCTCCCCACAACCCCACTTGGAGGTTTCCCAGGAGCCTCTGCTACCCCTGGGTTTCAGGGAGTGGGCTATGAGTCTTTATCTTTGAGGGTGGTTGACCCTCACGGGCCTATGTTGATACTTTCCCAAGAACAATTTCCTCATGAAAAATGGCCATGTTTATCCCCTGAGGGGGGGAAAATTTGACTTTCTGACTCTTCCTCCCTTACCCCATTTCACACCTGGAGGCATCTTGGGTTTGTTGTTGTTGTTGTTGTTGTTGTTGTTGTTACTGTTATTGTTTGTTTGTTGTTGTTTTAAAACAGGGTCTTGGTTTTGTCCTGTCTGGTCTTGAGTCAGTATGGAGCCAAACTTGGTTTTGGACTCCTCATTCCCCTGTCTCTACTCCTCAAGTGTTGGGATTATGTAGGCCTGCCCCACCGTGTGCAGTTTATGCTGAGACCTAACTCGGTGCTTTGTACACACCGGGCAAGCACACTAACAACTGAGCTGCCTCCTCGGCTCCTGTGTGCAGTTTGTATGCATAGCTGTGGCTGGTTGAAGAGTGGGCCCCAGAAGACACCGCACCTTAGTCTCTAGAAGGCGTGCACATTACCATGTGTGAGTGAGGATCTCCAGATGGAGACTTCCTGGACCACCCAGACAAGTGCTGTACATCATTACGAGTAGTCTCCAAAGGGAGGCAGAGGGACATTTGGCTGACAGAGAGAAGCTTTTGTGACCCCAGGGACAGAGGTTGAAGGGATACAGTCACAGGCTGAGAGATGCCCGAGGCCTCCGGAGGCGGGAGGAGGCAGGAAGACCCCTCCTTCCAGCCTGCAGGAGGAGCGAGCACGGCTCTGTCAACTCCTTGCAGGTCCAGTGAAACTGATTTTGGCCTTGTGGCCTCCTGCTGGGGCGGAGAATGTTTCTGCTGTCTTCAGCGACTCAGCTGTGGTCATTTGTTGCAGCGGTAGACACTAGTCTATGTCATAAGGAAGGGCCCCTCATGGACAGAGATGACCTCTACAGGCACAAGAGAGTCCTGCTGGCAGCTCCCTGACAGGGGACAAGGGGAGTCTTCTAAGAATGTGCTGTGGACAGAGACTCTCTGTGGACCATGGCTCACTCTGTAAAGTACTTGAGAGCAGACAGAAGAACCTGAGTTTGATCTTCAGGCCCCACGTAAAACAGCTGGACCTGGGGGGCATGCACTTTAGTCTCAGCACAGGGAAGACAGAGACAGGAGGATCCCAGGGGCTCTCCAGCCAGCCAGCCTAGCCATAAGCTCAAAATCAGTGAGAGACCCTGTCTGTGCAAACAAATAGTGGCTCTTGTGGAAGTGGGTCTGAGGGTGACCCAAACACACATGCAGGGGAGGGGGACGGATATACTGCAAATGACCACCATGCATGCTCTCTCCTTAACCCCTGTCTGCATTTTGACAGACATATTGGTACAATATTGTACCAATATTAAAAACAAACCGGCACATTCCTGCGCTTGTGAGGGCCACTCTGCACCCCGTGCAGTCCCGCAGGGCTACTCTCTGTCCACCAACTCTCCGGCAGAGGCGGAGCTCCGAGTCCCCTTTGCTGCCATGTCAGCCCCATGCAGTGACCACCCACCCCGTGGTCAGCCGCCACAACACCCAGGAACCCAGTGTAAACAAAGCTCTAGGAGCTTGTAATTAACAAGTCCGATTTATCAATACATTCTCAATTCATAAGATGCCAATACAATAATTTCCAAACCAATTGACAGTGATAGAAGCTGCCCATCTAGATTCGACAAATTATCCTGGTTATTCTGACCTTTATGACATCATAACTATCTATTTAAAGCCACACTGGTTCAGGTGCTTCCTGCCCCTCCACCTCCATCTTGGCTTTTTCCCCTCCCAATTGATCTCTGGCTCTGTGACTCTTAGCTCTGCCTCCCTTCCCCTGTCCAATCACGGGCCTCCGGCTGCACCATATTTTAATGTGATTGGACAGAGAAAATCCTGTCCCACTATATTGTCTTTGGTGACCAGCAGTTAGTTGTGTGGGTGGGCACAACTGGGAAGGCTGCAGGAGAGGTGTGGGGGTTGGGGAACCTTCTCTTGTGCTCCCTCCATTCGTGGGAATCAAGGTGAGAGGTCCGCGTTCCTCTCCCCCCAGCTATTCTTTATCCTCGGCTGTGTCACAGATGGGGTGGCCCCGGTGTCAGGTCTGCTGGACTCCGAGAGTCTGGATAGACGGAGGATTTTATGCTCTGCGTGGTCCACGAGCTCCTGCTGAGCTTCACATACCCCTGGCCTCTGGGGGGGGGGATTGGTATGCAGTGTTGGAGGGAGGTGGCAGGCAGAGGACTGTCCTTCCGCTCCCCCCACCCCTTCTCGTCACCCCCTGGCTGTGTGCTCCATCCTGAGGGATGTGGGATACAGCCTCTCACCTGCACATCCAACATGACGGCGAGGGCCACAGTGTCGAGGAGTGTTGGGAATGTGGTGAGTTGGGACTGACGTTTGGAACACTTAAAACAGAGATTTCAGGAGACTGAGTGCAGGATGCAGGGTATAAAAGCCTCACACCAGAGTCTTCATATTGATTGCACGTTGGAAGGAAAACATCTTGAAGACGTTGCGTTCGATGAAAAAGATCATAAGGATTGATGCCCCTTATTAGATTTTAGCGTTTCTAGTGAGGCCACTAGAAAATTTAAAGTCACTCCCATGTTCCCAAGCTCCAGCTGCTAAGCAGCTCAGCAGACAGATACGTATACTGGCCTTGGGCCCTAGCACAAGGGCTGCCACCTTGCTCAATATCTGCAGGGAACAGGGCTCTGCTGTGAACTGAAGCCCAGACCCCCAGTTGGGCTGGTGTTTGGAGATGGGCCCTTGGGAGGATATTTGGGTTAGATAAAGCCATGGGGGTAGGGCCCTTAGGGAGGGATCAGTGTCTACATGAGATGAATCATCCTCTTCCTTGCTCCTCACTGAGAGCACACAGCAAAAAGGTAGTCGACTCCTAGCCAGGCCAGGAGCCCTGACCACAGCCCAGCATGCCTCTCCCCCAGAGCTTAGAACCCCAGATTGCAGCTCTCTAAGAAACTGGTTCTCGGAACGTGCCTGTTGTGCCTTTGCTCTGCTGGACTGAGCCGACAGACAGAACTTTAAAGGAACCAATGCAAATGTGGCTTTGGGGTGGAAATGCCTTCCACGAAGGCAGGCCCGGACCACCACGGAAGGGCGTGGGGGTGGCGAGGCTGGCGATGGGGTCAACAGCAAGGGACAGACAGCTCACAAGCAAGGCTTATGTCACCCCACCACTCAGAAGGCATGGAACACAAGAGGGGGTGTGAAGGAAGCGTTCAGGGAAGGCCACGTTCTTGGTGGGCTCACGTGCCATGTAATAGGTGGCACTTTGTGACTGAGCACAGTGACTCAGTACGGATCTTGGGGTTCAGAGGTCAGCGGCAGTGCAGAGCCCTGGGACATGCTGGCAGAGCTGCTGGGGTCTTCCCTCTTACCTCATCCTGCCTCACCTCAAGCTCAGCTTGGGACGTGAACAGTGAGGGCCATCTTGGACAGGCAATGGCTCCAGGCTATGCCCACATCTTCCATCCCCACAGCTGGGTGATGTAGGTGTGTCCTGTGCACAGGACAGCCATTTTAATGGATGTCACATAAATCACAAACACCTACAATCCCAACTCTCAGGAGGACGAGACGGTCAAGGTCCTTTCCTGACTTGGTGTTCAAGGCTAGCTGAGGATGCAGGAGACCCTGTCTAACAAGCACCCCCCCACACATACGATTTCCAAATAGAACACGCCCTGGGAGAGCCCCACTCTTCCCCTTACCCCTCTCCAATCTCTCTAGTCTCCTTTTCTAGTGATGAAGACGGCAGGCCGGGACAGGTCACTCTGTAAGCACTGTGTAACCTCAGTCAGACTCAAAGCCTGCTGATAGCTGGGCTTGGGAGATTCTGGGCAGGCTCTGTGCACACATAGTTGATGATTGGTCTCGCGATGGGCGAACTTTGCAAATCCCTAATATTGCAAATCCCCAGTTGAAGGCTGGCATCCCTTTGTAGGTGGGGCTGTCAGCAGACCATGCACAGGACCCCAGATCATCCAGGATCCAGCTTGTGACCACTGGGGGGGGGGGCAGAGCAAGACTGGCCCCGCCAGTGACTGGTCTCTGGGAGCCTTGATCCAGATGTTCTTTTCTCCCAGCTGAGAGAACCCCAGAGGCAGAAGGGGGCTAAGAGTGCAGATGCCCCGTCTCTGCAGCCAGAGAGGTTTCTGGCGGCAGAAGGCCAAGAGCACAGATCCTTCCGCTGGGCAGGCGGAGGCGTGGCAGGGCAACCCTTGCCCACCCACTCACCTGGCTCATCTGTCGGCAGAGTAGTTCAGGGGCTGCCAGGGTGGATTGCTTAACCAACCTCATTACTCTCCTGCATTTAGCAGCTCGGAGGAAGATAATACCTTTCAAGTTTGACCCAATTTTCGTTTTTGTTGTCATAACCGTGGAAAATCGACCTTCGAGCCCCTCAGCAGCAGGGTTGAATGGGAAGTGATTTACGGCGAGCCACCGCTCAGAATCCCTAATGTGCCCGTGGGGCACTGCTGCAGCGCCCTCCTCAGAGGCCTAATCTCCTCTTAGCAGCAATCCAGACAGAGCTTCACCCAACAGCCCCTCCCCGGAGCTGTTGTTGACAACCGCGTTCCCTAGAATTAGAAGTAAACGAGTAGGTGGACTAGCAAACTGGCTGGCGCTCGGATCTCTAGCACCGGAAGCAACAGAGGCCGCTAGCACCGGAAGTACCGTGTTTCCCCAGCCTCGCCCGCCGCTCTCCCTGCTAGGGTCGTTGCTCTTTCCAATTGCGATGCCACTTGATGTTTCTGTGAGCTGGCAGGGCTAAGGACAGGGGCACGGAGCTTGGCAGGATCTGCTAGCAAGAAGGCTTTCTAAGGGAGGCAGAGCTCCGCGTTACAGGGCAGTCGATAGTGCTGCAGGGCTGAGGTAGTCTGTTCAGTCCGACACATTTAAACTATTATCGCAATATGTAATCTGTTAAGCTAGGAATAGGACATTTTAAAATATTTTTTATAGTATACAAAGGGATAGGCTTCATTACGGCATTTTCATAGCATGTACTTTGTTCAGGTTACACGCTCCTGTCCCTTGGGCCCCTCCTGCTGGTCCCCTCCCCCCCACCACTTGTACGTTCCCATCCCTATTCATTTTAGTATCTGGAGTCTGCATATGAAAGTAAACATGTGCTATTTGTCTTTCTGAATCTAGTTTATTTGGCTTAAGTGGTGGTCTCCACTTCCCACCTGTTTTTCTGAAAAGGATGTAATTGCCCTCTCTCTCTCTCTCTCTCTCTCTCTCTCTCTCTCTCTCTGACACAATGAAATACTAGTGTACATATATACTACTATATTTTCTTTATCCATTCATCTACTGTGGACATCCAGGCTATTTGCTTGTCTCGGCCTCCATGAACACGTGACTCTGGAAATGCTTCCTTGAGTCTTTGGGCTTGCACCCAGGAGCAGTATAGCTACGTCACATGGCGGCTCTGTTTTTAAGTTTTTCATTTCTTTGTTTCTACTGACCTCCACGCTGCTTCTTCATGCAGCTTCACACAGCCCCATGCAGCCCAGTGCATCTTGGTGCAGCCTCATGCAGCCCCCACGCAGCCTTATGCAGCCTTGTGGACATTCCCAGCTGCAGCATGGGAGAGTTCCCCTCCCCACATTCTCCCCAGTGCCTGATCTTTGATTTACTGATGATAACCATCTGACTGAGCCGAGAAAGACTCTCAGTGTAGCGTTGATTTGCATTTCCCTATGCTGAACATTTTTTTTTCATATATTTGTTGGCCTGTTTGATACTTTGAGTTCTTTGTAGATCCTAGATAGGAATTCCCTACAAGATTGGTACAGAGCACTCACAGGTCTGTGGGCCACTTGGGGTAAGTGGGCCATGGCAAACTCTCTATATGTCTATAAGTTAGTTTAGTGGCTCTACACTGGGCAGGGTATATCTGTGTCACTGGCCTCTGTACAATAGGACAACGAACAATCGCAAACATGTAAGGCTGCTTCTTCCCAGGCTTGGGGCTTCATTAATCAAAACATACAGCGGAGCCTAGATTCACACAAGGGAGAAAAAGAGACTGGCTCTTTGGGGGAAAACACTACAAAATAGCACGGTGAAGGACACGGTGCTGGGAGGACGAGGGTTCTGTAACCGCTTTCTCCACAGTGAGGTTCTGTGACCGTTGTCTCCACAGTGAGGTTCTGTGACCATTGTCTCCATAGTGAGGTTCTGTGACCGTTGTCTCCACAGTGAGGTTCTGTGACCGTTGTCTCCACAGTGAGGTTCTGTGACCGTTGTCTCCACAGTGAGGTGGAGCATAAGCTAATCCTGATGGCAATGACAGTGGTGATGCTCTGGACACTGACCATGTCATACTGAGTGTTCATCATGGACCAGAGACTAAGCCAAGCATTCCATGTACATGTACTTCTCTTAGTCACCCAGTGATAAAACTGTGACCTCCATTTTCTAGGCAAGCAATCTGATGCTGAGAGACAAGTAAGCAGCCAGGCATAGTGAACGTGGAGCTAAGGCTTTGGTTCAAGTTTGTCTAATGCAAGCCAAGATGTATGGATGCTCTGTCATTCAGTCTTAGTGGCACTTGCCCCCACCCTGATTCTGAGAATCGGTGGGGTTACATCGTAGATGAATGGATAGGTGGCTAGATGGTAGATGAAAGGGTGTGTGGGATCAGTAGCTGGAGGTGTGAGTAGATGGGGGGCATGCGACTAGATAAATAGATGGATGGACATATGGTTGGGCAAACGTGAGGTTGGAAGGATGGGTTAGTAGATAAATGGATAAAAGGATAGGTGGAATGAATGGACAGATGGATAGGTGGGTGAGTAGATATGTAGTTGGAGGTATGTGTAAATGGTTGAACAGGTAAGTGAATGAATAAGTAAGTGCATGGATGGATGGATGCATGCATGCATGGATGGCTGTGTGGATGAATGGATGCATGGGTGGATGGATGGATGCATGGGTGCATGGATGAATGGGTGGGTGCATGCATGGATGGATGGACACGTGCAATGAGGCATGGATGGGTACATGGATGGATGCATGGATGGAGAGATACATGCATGCATGGATGAATAGATACATGCATGCATGGATGAATAGATATGTAGTTGAATAGATTGGTGACTAGATGAACAGGTAAGTGAATGGGTGGGTAAGTAGGTGGTTAGATGAATGGATGGATGGGGATATAGACTGTAGATGAATGGGTGGATGGGGATATGGACTGTAGATGAATGGATGGATGGGGATATGGACTGTAGATGAATGAGTGGATGGGGATATAGACTGTAGATGAATGGGTGGATGGGGATATAGATTGTAGATGAATGGGTGGATGGGGATATAGACTGTAGATGAATGGGTGGATGGGGATATGGACTGTAGATGAATGGGTGGATGGGGATATGGACTGTAGATGAATGGGTGGATGGGGATATGGACTGTAGATGAATGGGTGGATGGGGATATGGACTGTAGATGAATGGGTGGATGGGGATATGGACTGTAGATGAATGGGTGGATGGGGATATGGACTGTAGATGAATGGGTGGATGGGGATATGGACTGTAGATGAATGGGTGGATGGGGATATGGACTGTAGATGAATGGGTGGATGGGGATATGGACTGTAGATGAATGGGTGGATGGGGATAGGGACTGTAGATGAATGGGTGGATGGGGATATGGACTGTAGATGAATGGATGGATGGGGATATAGACTGTAGATGAATGGGTGGATGGGGATATAGACTGTAGATGAATGGGTGGATGGGGATATAGACTGTAGATGAATGGGTGGATGGGGATATGGACTGTAGATGAATGGGTGGATGGGGATAGGGACTGTAGATGAATGGGTGGATGGGGATATGGACTGTAGATGAATGGGTGGATGGGGATATAGACTGTAGATGAATGGGTGGATGGGGATAGGGACTGTAGATGAATGGGTGGATGGGGATATGGACTGTAGTTGAATGGATGGATGGGGATATAGACTGTAGTTGAATGGATGGATGAGCAGCTGTGTAGTTAGTAGATGAACAGGTGAGTAAATGAATGGGCACATGGATAGATGAGTGTATGGATAGGTAGATCAATATCTCTGGTAGCTCCACCCTCATCTTTTGTAAGAATGTCTTAGTAAGCATTTTATTGCTGTGAAGAGACACCATGACCAAGGCATCTCGTATGAAGGAAAACATTTAATCGGGGCTGGCCTACAGGTTCAGATGTTTAGACCATTGTCATCATGGTGGGAAGCATGGCAGCGTGCAGGCAGACGTGGTGCTGGAGAAGGAGCTGAGAGTTCATCTCGACACACAGGCAGCAGAAGTGAATGCCACACTAGGCATGGTTTAAGTATCTGGTCCTCAAAGCCCTGCCCCCTAGTGACACATTTCTTCTAACAAAGCCATAGCCACTCCAACACACCTAATAGTGCCATTACCTATGAATCTATAGGGGGCATTTTTATTTAGACCACCACAAAAAGTTATTTTTAATTGTGTATGTATATGTATCTATGCATGGGCATGTGCTCATGAGTACAGGCTCCCAGAGCTCAGAGGGTATCAGATCCCCTGGAGCCGGAGTTATAGACAGCTGTGAGACAGGTGATGTGGGTGCTGGGACCTGAACTCTATAGGAGCAATACACACCCAGCGATCTCTCTAGCACACTCTGCCCCCGCCTCATCTTGATGTGTGTTCCCAGCCTCGCTGAGCTGTGCTAACCCTCAGAGGTCTTCCTTATGCCCTGGAAAATTCCATGACCCCCAAGTTCACAGGCTGGGCCCGAAAATGACATCAGAAGGATCTTAGAGAACAAGGTCCTAGGAGGGCAGATAGCAGGACAGGAGCTTCCAGACAGCCGAGTGCACAACTCCGCAGGCTCAGACTCATCTGGACTCGGACAGCAAGGTCCTCTCTCTGCTGGGCCGTAACCCACACTTCACATCCAATAGATAGGAATGCGGATGACAGAGCTCCACCCTACCTGCTCTATAGCCCAGCTGTTCAAGACTCCTGCCAAACATCTGTTGGTCCCACGAAAGCCAAACTAAGAACAGGGCCTCATCACTGCCAGAGAGATTTCTCTGGAGGTCTGTGTTCATCTCCCCAGACCTAGGGAGGCATTGGACAGAGTCCAGGTGTTGATGGTGGCTTCTGGTGAGATAGTTGTGCTCCACCAGCAGAAAAGGGACAGCTGTGCCCTGTGAGCACATCAGAGAGATCCCATCCACACCCCCATCCTATGTATTTTAGTACATAGGATGTACTATGTATATTTAATATATCCTATGTATTTAGTATTTTGCCTGTGGCTGGTGTTAACCAGGTAGAGTCCAGGGTTGGACTCACAGTCAAGGTGAACTGGGATGGGTGTGCTGTCCTAGATATCTGTGCTGCTTCCCTCTCTCCTCAATTCAGGAGATGATGAACACGGTGGCCTGGTGGGGCCTTCCCACTACTACCAGTTTGAAAACCCACTTGGGCATGCCTCTCAACCCAAGCCTTCAATGCTGCGTATAGCTATCAATAAGCACTTTCCCTAGAGGAACTGATTAAGTCCTAGGGTTGACTCTTCCATAAGAAGGCTCAGCAGCCTCAGGGTCCTCCCTTGTATAGGTGTAACCAATCACATGGAAGATGCCCTTATCTTTCCACATGGGGGACACTGTCTACAAAGGTCCCATTAGAGACAGGCAAGCATTTGACACTTTGTGACAATCTTATGCCACCAGAGAGGGTGCATGTATTGCTCAGCTGTGGCACCACTGTGCCCAGGTGCCAAGAAAAGGGTCATTAACTGGGAGGGTTTAGTGACAAACGCTACCCCAAGATCTTCATGCATGCTGCTTCTGCCTCATCTCGCTCTTGACAGATGTCCCACTCCCTTCCCCTCCCAGAGGGTCTGTGAGGTATCTACACAGGGACCTGGATAGCTTCCTTCTGGTGGCTAGATTTCTTCCAGGGCAGGACAGAGCAGGCCTGCCTGGGAATTCTTCTGAACACTTGTGCACTACAAATGTCACTGTGCATCTTGCAATGATTCTTAAAACACACTGCTGTCTTGAGTAATTTCCCTAATGTGCGTGCTGGAAGACTGGGTTGTGTGCAGAGAGGCAGCAGGCTCTAGGTTGGGAGCAGTAAAGAAATTCCTCCAGGGAATGCAGTCAGGCTGTAGGCAGAAGTTGGGGGTGGGGGTGCAGGGCAGCTGGAGGACTCCAGGCCCAAAAAAGGGGTGAGGGGAAAGATCCATGCCTATCTGAGAGTTCATGACTAGTCCTCTGGCTTTCGACTCCACCTTGGAGCTCCCTGGGGCCCTTCTCATCAGTCGCCAGCCATGGGGACTTCCTTGAACATACTCTCAATTTGGCTTGGTTTTTCAAAAGTTCAGACTCTGTTAAGGTGATAGCTCTTCTAGTTACAATGTCTCAAACGAGGCTACCTGGTGTCCTGGTGTGCTATCTTCTACTCACAGTGGAAACAGACTTCTGTCCTGCCTGTGGGGTTCCCTCCAGCCACCTCTGGGGTGGCTCTGTAGGTCCGGCACCTCCCTGCTCCGTGTGTCCAAGCCCAGCACTGCATGCCCTGCCAGCGTACCCCTCTTTCATCCTCATACCATGTCTCTCTCCCCACCTGCTCCACTCTCCCCCCCCCAGGACCTACTTGTGTCTTCACTCCTGGGTACCCCCACTCCTTTCTCCCTCACGCCTCTCTGCACCCCAAATTCCCTCTTGCATCTGCTCCCACATCTCCTTGTTCCTCTCATCCTCCTACACTCAAGCTTTCCAAAGACCAGGTGCCCCTCCCTATTATCCCAGAGTCCCCTGCCATCTCCCTCTCTCTCCTGTTGCTGTACCCAGATTCTCTGTGCCTCTCTCCTGGCCTGGGACTGCCACCCTCCATGTTCCATATCCCACTTCTGTCCCCAAGAATAAGACCCTTATCTCCAGTCCATGGGTAGGCACAGAACTTCACAGACGGCCAGGTAGGGATGGCAGCCCCTGGATAGGTGCAGAGAACGCGGTGGTTCTGGGGCCAAGCATGGGTCAACGTTAGGAACACGGCAACCTTCACATTTCAAAACAAAATGCTCACAGGCAGCTACTGCACAGAAATAGGGTGGGCCTCCCCATTTCCAGCCCCTCCCCCACCCGACCTAGTCACTTACTTCCGGCTCAGCTAGATTCCTGAACGCGCCCCTGTCTATTTCTATCTGGCCTGTCCATGACAGTTCTCTAGATGCCCAGAGCTAGTTTTGGATCCTGCTTCTGGCCAAGATGGCTTCCCACAGGCAGGGTAGGGTTCGCTTCCTCCTGGTCTGTGTGGACCTGACATCTCCATGGCTCAGGCAAGGTCACCTGGATGAGTAGGCTCACAGCTCTGGTGCTCCTTCATTCAGAAAGCTGTTCACTGCACCCAGTCCTTCCTCGCCTGTCCACCAAAGGCGTGTGCATACTCCAAGCTGCATTTGCCAGCCTGGTCCAGGTGCTCTACAGGTGACAGCAAAGGGGGGATGCTGGACAGCTGTGTGGCAGAAAGGTCCCGCCCTCAGGTCTGCATTGTGCCTGTGGCCTTGCAGGCAGGGACAGGTAGGGCCTGGTTGGCCTCCCAGCCTTACTCTGTGGACTGTATGTTCTACCATGTCCATCGGCTGTCCATATCCCCACCTGAGCCTGTACTGCTGAGGGCCACACAGGATACGCTCTTAGTTCCCGCTGCCTGGTTCAGTGGGGCACAGGCTGTCTGTCTTTTTTGATTTCCTGAAGGAAGTAGGGGGTTGCCTGGGTTTCCCACAGACTCTTGCCTGGTTTTAGCACAGGGAGAGCCTGTCGGGATCAACTTCATGGTTTTCTCCCCCTCCCCACATCCTCTGACATCCCAGCTCAGCTTCTCTTTACAGCAAAAGGGCACCAGTGTGTGAGTGTGAATGTGAGTGTGTGTATATATGTGTGAGAGAGTCTATGTGCATATGTATGTATGTATGTATGTGCGTGTGTGTATGAGAGTGTATGTGTATATATGAGTGTGTAAGCATGTATATGAGAGTGTGTGTGAGAAAGTGTGATGTATGCATGTGAATGTGTGTGTGTGTGTGTGTGTGTGTGTGTGTGTGTGAGAGAGAGAGAGAGAGAGAGAGAGAGAGAGAGAATAGTGATGGTCCAGGAGGGAAATGGCTTGTCCACCAGTTGACCTGGGCTACTAGGTGAAGTATAAGGTTTTCCTCTTTCTATCCAGTTATCCATCTAGCCATCAATCTGTCTGACCATCCATCTATACATCGAACCATTGATCTATCCATCCTTTGATCTACTGAGTGGATGATTGATTGATTCATGTACCCATTCATTGCATTGATCTGTCCACGTTACCACTGATGTGCCCACCTTTGATTTATCCACACATCCATCTACCTACCCACCCACCCCCATCCTTCGATCCATCAATCCATTGACCCATTTATACATCCCGCAGCACTGAGAACCTAGACTATATCAGGCACTGTGTTTGCAGTGCCAGATTCCCCAGCCTTCGAGGACCTGCGTGGAGTGCTGCAGAACATCGAAATACAATAGCAGCGAGCAAGGAATTTGGAGATGATAGCTTTGCCTTAGTTGTCAGAGGAGAGCTCTATAGAAATGTCCGAGCGAGGAGAAGTGGCCAGCAGCTGATAAAGAGGCACAAAGTCAGGTTGGGGAGTGCCTGGCTTTTGCTCTACCCTGTGCAACAGCTCGTGCCCTCCCCTGGAAACACCCTTGTCCTGGGATTCTGAATTTCTCTGTCTTCTTCTCCTCTTTAAGGCACCTTGCTCCTCTGAGCAAGACTTCCCTGGCCACTAGCTCCTAGAGAGTCTCGGCTGTGACTGTACGTCATCTCTACCATCTCCACTCCCCGCCTTCTTGCTGGCTGCTCTGTGCACACCTGCAGCTCCGGCCAGCATTTACATTTCCTATAAACTCTTAGTTAATGATCACCCGGTCTCAGTTTACCTGCAAACACAACAGCTCAGTTTCTGGGGTTCCAGAATATGCAAACATCTTAGCTTATGCATTTTACAAAAAAAAGCTCAAGGTTTCTCAAAGTTTTCCCACTGCTTGTGTGTCTGGACTGGAGGCATCTGAGCCAGCCTGTGCCCGAGGCGCTAATTCCTGTACCATCCACACAGTGGACTTAGCTTCCTCCTGCCCATGCGGTTTCTCAGTAGAGCCGCTGAAGGTGCCGTGACGTGGAGAAAGTGACACAGGACAGTCTTCGGCGACCTGAGCTTGGATGTGCCTGCCTTATTGGTTGTATCCTTTGTTCACATAGATGACCCAGCTGCAAGGTGGGTGACAAAGAGTGTGGAGAGTTGGGATCACATAGTCATCCCAGAGGCTGGTTACCATGGCCCCTAAATCAGGGAGACCTCTTCCTTAAACCTTAGGTCTTAGCACCTAACCACTTCCAGCTACGTCTGTGTTACTTTAGGGCCGTTCAGTCTTAACAGCCCCACAAGCCTTGAAATATATTAACCTTTAAACAAGCAAATAAAATAAAACAGGATTTCTATGCAACCAGGTTGACCTGGAGCACACTGTCCACCTGCCTGCTGGATACATGCTATTTTTAACATAGGAAAGGAGATAAAGATAACAATGGCCCCACGGAGGCCCTGTTGTGGTACACCATTCCTAGAGAGGCCAGAACAAATGTCTGCTCACCCTAGACAGGGAACCAGCAACAGACCAAAATCTGGCTATCATCAAGACCAACTTGATAAAGTAATGAATTGTATTGTCATTGCATACAGAAGTATGGGTGAGGGGTTACTTACAGGAACAGGATTGAGTCAAAGGCAGCTGTGACACCAAAGCCCACCCCAGCATGGGCGATAGCTCAGGAAAGCTGGAGACCTGAAGTACACTGCACAAGCTGAAGGCACCCAGCAGGTTGGAGAGTGTCTTTATCAGGCAGTTTAGATGGCCTGAGCCTTTTATGGGTAACTTGGCCTGAACTCTGTTTCTTCTATGTGGTTCAGCTAGTGTGAGATTGTTAGATATACACTGCTTATATAGCTTGGGGGCGGGGGGGGGAGGACTTGGTGAATCTACTGAGTTTCGGGGACTTCCTAAAGCTATTGAATTATTTGTTTTGTGAGCTTAAGGAGCTTCCCTGCGGAATGAGTTTCATCTCATACCATCCTTAGAATGCTAAGAGGGAAGGTTTTATTTGGAAGTAATTTCTACACAATGAGCCCTTTCCAAGGTAACCTTCCCTGACACCCTAAGGCCCCCAACTCTACTGAGAGGCTGTGGTGTAGGTTATACCGCCCTTTGTGCCAATCCCATGTCCGCTGGTTTCTGGACACTGCTGGCCATGTTCCCTGGTTCCCACCTTGCCCTTAAGCAAGCATGCACGTCTCATCTGATCGCCCGGAGCACTCGATTGAGATTCCTGGCTTGTTTTTGCATGTCCACGGGGTCCTCCCGGACACCAGGACGCACTCCTAAGACACGAATCTGCATAGCTTTCCGCTTAAAAATTCTCCAAGTGGCTTCATAAAGTCCTTGGCGTGGCTTTCAAGGTGCTATGATCTGATTCCTGACTTCACAGGATAGCCCCGTTTCTGCCTTGTCCAATACCAATGTCCCATCTCTCTATTCCCAGAAAGACACTTCCCTGTGGCTTTCTCATTTGACACCTGCTGTCAATTACTCTGCCCTGCCTCTCCCCTCTTCTTCTCCTTCTCCTCTTCCTCCTTCTCCTCTCTTCCTCTTACTCCCTCTCCTTCTCTTCCTCCTCCCCCCTCCTCCTTCTCCCCATCCCCCTCTGGGGTCTGTCACCAGCTCCATCTGGGGAGCCAGAACACCTTCCCCCACACATGTGGTGGCTTCCCCGTCTCTCTCGTTGACATTTTGTCCTGTCAGTTGCTCAAATGTCTCCATATAGCACTTGTCTTCTGCCAGGCCCTAGGTGTGACGTGGTGCAAAGGAAGATCCCTTCTTTCAAGGCTGTCCACCTCCACTGTGGTAGTTGGCTGGCTGTGGTGTCTCTACTGTAAGCTTTTTGGGGACATGTCCCTGTGGTGTTCCTTTGTCTCCAGCATAGGAGGGACTCGAGGTGGTGCTTTCTTTAAGGGCAGGCATGTGGGATGCTAGGTGATCAGAATTCCCTTGGTGTCCTAGGGTAAACCCAGACTGCCATGTCAGGCCCCCTGTCATTGCAAAATGGGGAGCTGGGGGACTGGAGAGGCAGTTCACGGGGCAACGCACTACCATAAAAGCACAAGGACCTGATTTTAGATACCCAGCATCCACATAAAAAGTTGGGTACCATGGTAATTGCCTGTAACTTCAGCCCTGGCTGCGTAGGGAGACAGATCTCCAGGGCTCACTGACCAGCCAATTGATCCTACCTGGTGAGTTCCAGGTTCAGCCTGAGGATCTGCCTGATAAGCGACCAGAATGTGGGTGAGGTAGAGAGCTGTTGCCAACTTCTGCCAGCCACGCACACGTGCGCACACACACCTTTACACATGTGTGTACCCACAGTCCCCTCCTGCCCCCAGGCAAAGTAAAAGGATAAATCTGAAAGGTGAGCACCTGGGCGGCTTTGGCAATGGGAGGGAAACACCACTCAAACATCTCTACTCCGTTAAAAAGTGCCTAAATCCCAGAAGCCCCGTGAGTCGGCCATAGCTGGGCTGGGGTGTTTTTTGTTTGTGTTTTTGTCTGGTTCATTTATGATTTAAGGTGCAGAGTGCTCCTGCTGCTGAGTCCAGCCTCATACCCGGGGCTCCTGAGCTCCCAGGCTGAGCTCAGGTCAGACAGCCCCCAGCCTTCCCTCCACAAACTGTTCCCCTGACCTTGGGGAGAATCGCTTCCCAAATTACAGCCCTCCGCTTTGGGAGTGTTAAACACAGCGCAGAGAACACATAAATTACATAAGGCGCCTGGGATAATGTCACATTTCGCCAAACCAAAAGGTACACTGTATTATTAAAACAGGCTGGCATTAAAAGAAGAAGTGGAGCCGCAGTAGCACTGTCAGACTCCCACCACACGTCAGAATAATGAACCCGAGACAGGATCCATAAGGCCCGAGGGGAGTGAAGGGTGAAGCCAGCTTTGCAAGAGCCATTTAAAACAGGGGGGGGGGGTAAGGAGGCGGCGGCTCATTTTCTTGGAATATTGCATTTCCCCATATCTTTACTACTGAAATATGGCGTGCAGTGTTGTGCTCTCCTCTGGGCTAGAGGCACGGTCGAGTTGTGCTTCCTGGGTTCAAGCGTCATCTTAAACACTCCTGTTGGTCCTTAGTCTGTGTGCCATACTCTGTGTGTGAGTATCTGTGCCTGTGTGTATGCATTGTGTGCATGTGTATGAGCACGTGTGGGTGTATGAAAATGTGTGTGTGAGTGTGTGTGCCTTTGTGTGAGTGTGTGCATGTGCAAGCACATGTGCATGTGCAAGCACACACATATGTGAGTTTGCATGTATGTGCCTGTGTGTGAGTGTATGTGCATGTGTGAGTATGTATATGTGCTTGTGCGTGTGTGAGTGTGTGGAGCATGCGTGTGTATGAGTGTGCATGTGTGTGAGTGTGTATGTGTGTACATGTGTGTGAGAACATGTGTGAGTATGTGTGCATGTGAATGTGTGCATGTGCATGTGTGCCTGTGTATATGCATTGTAAGCACATGCATGTTTGTGTGTGCATGTGTGTGAACATGAGAGAGAGAGAGAGAGTGTGTGTGTGTGTGTGTGTATCCTCCTGCCTCCACATCCAGAGTGAGGAACCCTTCCCTGGTGCTACACACACACACACACACACACACACACACACACACACACGAACCCATCCAGCAGGTTCAGCTATTCAGGGTCCCCGAAGAGGCGCTACCTGAGGGTCAAATGGGGGGGGGCGCGAGAGAGAAAGGAGACCAAGCGCATAAAGAAAGACAGAGCCCGTCTGGATCACGTCAAGGTCTCAACTTTACTGAGCACAATTCTGGTAATATAGCCCTCCAATGAGGAACTTCAGACAAGCAATTGAGGAACTTCACAAGCAAGGGTGGGCTACAAGGGGGGCAGTGGGGGAAAGGTCATCAGCTTGGCACATCTGCTGCTTGTGCAAGCCGGAACGTTCTGCGGTCTGGGCTGGAATGTCATAGGTAAGTTGAGGTTAGGGCAGGGCTGGAACATCTTGGGTAAGTTGAGGTAAGGGCAGGGCTGGAACATCTTGGCTAAGTTGAGGCTGGAACATCTTGTGGTCACTCTTGCGACAGTCCTAAGCTCCTACCCGTGAGAGAGACTCAACCTTGTACTTCTCAAGCCTGCCAAAGCGGGTAATGTCAGGTGAAATGGCTCCTGACACACACACACACACACACACACACACACACACACAAACCCAGTCCCTTTCTGTTTTTCATCTGGAATCTTATAAATAAAGCCATTTCTCAGGTAATGATTAATAAATAATTTATAAAGAGTTAGTGGTATCCCCAGCCCACCCAGCTATGTGTAGCTTTGGGAAAAGTCTGCCATAGGCTTTGCTGCAGGGCTTTCTCCAGGGGGTTGCTGAGAGTGTTATAAAGTCTTGGGATAAGATGCTTTTGCTTACCATGTAGAGTGTATGTGTGTGTGTGTGTGTGTGTGTGTGTGCATGTGTGTGTGTGCGCGTATGCATGTGTGTGGCAGGGGTCATGTTCATTGCCAACAGTGGACAGCTATAACCTTCACACTTCAATGACGTGTGTGTGTGTGTGTGTGTGTGTGTGTGTGTGTGTGGCAGGGGTCATGTTCATTGCCAACAGTGGACAGCTATAACCTTCACACTTCAATGGCCTGTGTGTGTGTGTGTGTGTGTGTGTGTGTGTACATGGACATACATGTACAGGGGACATCGTGGGGACTTAGAGTTCCCTACTTGCCCTCCTTGCAGCTGCAGTGAGGAGGAGGCTGGGGATCCTAGCAGACCACTCTTTGGGGGTCAGGGTTAGACATGCCATGTACGTTCCTCAGCTAGATCATGGGCTTGCCCAGCTCAGATTTGGGACGTGGTACTACACTCTGCACACACAGCACTCAGTGGGGGCGCACTCAGCACACAGTGGGGCACAAAGACTGCGCTTCCGAGGGTGAAGAAATCTCAGTTCCCAGGCCCACAAATGAGAGCCCTTTGCTGACAACAGGAGCGGCAGACTGCGGCCTTGACCCTGGGCCCTGCGAATGGTAGGCACCCATCTCCTCCCTTCCATCTCAGCCAGCCCTGGCCTGGCTCCTCTCCTACTCCACTCTGCCACCATCCTCGGACATTGCGATGGGGGTTGCCTGGGTGGAGTATGAGAGTAACAACTCCACAAAGCCGGGGCTGTGTGCCTACGTGGGGTGCGGTGGGGTATGGCTGGGGCCTCAGGCCTCCAGCCTGTGTTCTGTGGTGTGCTGTGCAGTGGATGACAGATGGATGGCGCTTCGCACTGCAGAGCGAAGGAAACGAGCCCCCATGGTGGAGGGCAGGCTGCCATGTTTTCTCCCACCTAACCTGGGTCAGAGAAAACAAAACAGACAGAGGCTTCCGGTGGGGCATGGCCAGGGCGGGTGTGGGATGGTGAAGATTTTTGTCGGGTGTTCTGAGCCTGTGTGGTCTTACTGGGAAAGCGCTATGTGCAGAATGTCTGGGGTTGGAGCAGGGAGAGAGCAATGCAATTACAGAGGGCGAACACCCTGTGTGACAGGGGACGCAAAGTCTGTTTTGGGCGTCGGGAAGAGTTACCCTGTGCATACAGTGATGTTCTGGAGGCCCTGGGTACAGGGATGAGGGAGTGCCATGGGTGAGGTCCCGGGTCTCGTGAGTCCTAGAGGCAGTGGGAGATTTACCATGAGACTGCCTGTGAATACCTTAACTCTGTCTGCCATCTGGTCTCACTTCCTTAGATGGGTCAAATCCTGTGACCCGTGAGCTCCCGAAGGCTGAGTTCACCATGGTCATCCAAGCAATGTCGGGTTTTTCTTGATTGCCCCTGGAGGGATGTGGTTGGGACGGGCACATGATCTGACCATTCCTACTAAAAGAGGGGAACAAGGTGTCTATGGGGTGTGTATGTGTCATGTTAGAGTCTAAGCTGGAGGTGACAGGGACTGGGTCTAGAAGGGGCCATGGGAGAAGGTGGGGCACAGCTTGGTGGGAGACCAGCATCCATGGGATTGGGGAGTGAGAGGAGGTGGGCTGTCGGAGAGGGCAATAGCTCAGGCAGACGGCAGAATAGCTGGGGGTGGATGCTGGGCAGAGCCTAGGTGCTCAGTGGACGGGGCGGGGCCCACGTGACTGATCCCTGGTGGCAGGCTCTTGACTAGTGCCCCTTTCCCTGTGGCTTCGTCGGTTTTATATTAAAGGGGAGGGATTATTTCCAAGGCAGGGCATTTATTTTTGTTTTCCATTTTGATTTTCCTTCTCTTCAGGTTGAAAAGCTGCCCGTGAGAACCTAGCGCTCTTTGGTGACCCCACTCTGCGTGGGCACACACACACTCCATACTGAGGAACCCCCATCAGGTCCTCCACAGGCCCCTGGCTACGGGAGAGCAGACAGCACCCCATCAGGTAAGGCCACGAGGCTCCCCTGCTCCTGCCTTGGCATCTGGGTTTGCGGCGACAATCACTCTAACGTCACCTCAGCTTCCGGAAGGCGTGGCGGCGTGGCGGCAGGGTGTCCAGTGACTATGTTTGCGGTTTATTGCGTCTTTGTGGCTTCTACAAGTTGGTTAAGTCAAAGAGAGTCCCCAGGTCCCCAGGAAAATGTGGCCGTTGGCTTTGTTCTCTGTCCTGACACTCCTCGGCACGGCTTGGGGAACTTAGTGTGGGAAGGAGGGCAGTCAGGCTGCGTGCCTGCCCCTGTCCGGCTGTCAATATGACACGTATCAGTGGCCAAGACTGGGATCTGATCCGCCAACATAATATCCAGGCTGCCCTTGAGTCAGTGAGCAGCAGTAAGCCTCTATCTTGCTGCTGAGGTGATGGAGTGACTCCCCGTCTCTCAGCCTGAGCAACAGATTCTGACAGAAGCCACCAGGGCCGGGGCCACACTTAGAGGTTTCAGATACAACCCACAAGACTTCATTCATTTTCCGTGCTAGCTACAGGGCTCAGGGACTCTTGAGTTTGATAATCCCCTAGGCCTGTTTGTAGACCCCAAGAAAATGCTACACGTGTGGTTTCAGTTTTAAGATATATAACACGGGAGAGGGTCGTGAGAACCCTGGGGACTGTGCGTTTCCATGCTTTCTTCCTGGGAAGTTAGGGAGCCCATCCTCCTGGCCCCTCTACATGGTCACCAGCTAGGAAATACTTCAAGCTGTGTGGAGGTCGGAGGACAGCTTCTAGACCAACGCCATCATGTGGGTTCTGAGAAGAGAGCTCGGGACAGAGCTTGGGGGCAAGTGCCTTCTCTCAAGGCACCGTTGCTCTGCTCCCCAGGGATGGACTTTGCTGGGCCAAGCATGTAGTAGGAACTGGACACGGGGCAGTGGGTGGCTTCTCCAGAGCTCTCTGCCAAGTCTGTAGGAAAGAATTCTGCATGGTGTCGATGTCTCTTTAAGAGCACGCTCACTCATGCATCCCCTCATGACTGGCCGAAGCCCTCTTCCCCAGGGTCGTCTTCTTGTACCAGGCTCCCCGGTGCACAGACTTCCCTGAATATCACTCAGCAAGGCAGCCCCTGCCACGATCACGTGACCATCTCTTCCATGTGCAGGAAAGGGGTGAGCCATCAGTAGACACTCTGGGGTTTTGGGTTTGGATCCTCTCCCGAATCTGCAACTAGCTGACGCTGTACGGTTGTCGTTCCGACTGACCACGTGGTCGTGAGGGGAAAGGGGCAGCCTGCTGTGTGGGCAAGCGATGACAGTCTCGAGGGCAGGCACGGTCAGTGTGGCCTCACATTTCTCAGTGGGCGGTCAGGTTATTGGATTCGGCCCATTGTAGATGGAGGATAGCAGCTCTGATGAGCCCAGGAGAAAGTCCTCATGGAGTTTGTGAGCTAATGGGGGGTGGGGCGGGCTGGAGATCAAGCTGCTTTGTGTTACAAGTAATGTCCAGGGGTGCAAAGGCCTCGGGGGACAAATGCGGTGTGCTGAACGGACCATTGCTGAGGAACGGAGGCGCCCACTGTTCATGCCGGTGGTGTGGAAAAGGAAGTGAGAGAGAACCTTCCAGAGAGGGGTTGTGATGGCGATGCCCCAAGATAGGGGTATGCTGAGGCATTTAGAAGGTGCATGTAGAGAGCTAGGGTCAGGATCGGATGGCTGAGTGGGCAGAGCCCAGGTGGGTCCAATGCCCTGGGTTTTGAGGCCTTAGGGGATAGGGTATTGTGATCTGTTAAAACCAACAGAATTCAATGAAGGGTTCTGAGTCAGGGCCTTCCTCCACTGTGGCTCAAGCCTGAGGAGATGAAGAGGAGGCTGCCTTCTGTGAGGGTCAAGGCAGGGAGGCCCAAGTTGAAGCTGGAGTCAGCCGAGAGCTGCTGTAGGGCCTCTACTGTTCTTGAAGAGCAATCTGGGCAAGGCCTAGTCCAGAGGTAGACGCCGGGCCAAGCTTGAGCCGACTCTTGTCCTAAGCTGACTGAGACGGCCCTGGTCAGTGAGCCCAAGCCACGCTGGGAGCTCCTCAGTGGCCCCTTGTCACTCCGAGGTCATGGCTTGTGACTCCCGAGAGCCTCGGAGGGGCTGGGTCTTGCAGCTAGCCTCAGGCAAGCGCTAGTGTCCTGCTGCTGGCTGCTGGAGCTCCTGCTCTAGCCCCGAGTGAGGACAGCTAGTCCAGACTCACCTTCCTGGGCTCCAGAGAGCCAGTGTCCCTAGCAAGGTAGTTCTTTGGGGTCATTAAAGCTGAAAGGACAAAGCTCAACAGGTCCCCAGAATGGACCTGGAAAGTCCAGGGCCCAAGTGCCTTTACATGGAGCTACTTTGCCAAGCACACTCTCATTCTGACCTCGGTGGCTTTAGGAGGTAGCTCTGACAGCTGTATATTTTAGTCTTGTCCTCTCAGTGGGGTAAGGGCGAGGGGAGTGTGGACTCACAGGGAGCCCATCTTCTAAGGGGGGATAGTACAGAGGTGTGTCCCAGCAGCCTGGATGATCTGCTTCTCTTCAGCAGCTCTGGGACGGCAGGTCTCTGAAGGACAAGGCCAGGCACATGGATGAGTGACTGGGCGTGTCTGCACGCACACACACACACACACACACACACACACACACCAGAACGATGCCTAGTGATGTCAAACCCACCACGGGGTGTGTGAGAAGCCCTCGCTCTGACTCTTTGGAGAAGAGCTTCTCCTAAGGGAGGTTGCGAGGTCAGAGATGAAGAGTCTGCTGCAGCCCGCAGCCGGCACAGAGCTGGGTCACAGTTCCGGGGATGGCGTTGACATGCAGCTCACTTAGTGTGATCCCTACTACTGTCAACATGTCCTTGTTCAGGGGACGATGGGAGGTGATTTCCTCCTGTCTTTGACCCTGTCCTCTGCCTTTCTTGAATCGAGGCAGGACCTTGTCCTCAGGTCTTATTTAAAAGCTCACCCCTTTCAATATGGAGCCACTTTGGATCTTACTGTGCAGCCAATTCCAGGCCTTCATTAAAAACATGGGTGGGCTTTAATCTGCTGCAGAATGAGGTGTTGTAGTGGCCAGTCTGTGGGCAGCAGTCCATCAGACATGCTGGAAGGAGATGGCTGTCACCCTCCGGTACAGGGGACATGCCACCTCGCCCCATCCCTTCTGCTATCCCTAAGTTCTCAGGCCCTCCCAGCCATATTTGTATTCAATGTGGGTGTCACTCGGAGGAACCAGAGGTTGTGTCCAGCTGTTCCTTGTCCAGATGTTTTTGAGAGGTGAGAGCTGTTCACGTTCAGGAGCCGAGGGGAAAGTCACGTCTCCCACCTGCCTTCTGCGCCCCTCATAGGCGACCGAGGCTGGGGCCCTGCAGGCTGGGGCGGAGCATGCATGTTTGTGGTTGAGCTGCCGATGCCCTACAAGTGCTCAACGTTGGAAGACATCCATCTCCAAGGCCCCCACCCTCGAGCCGCGTCCCATGAGCATGACGGGCAACATCCCATAAATCATCTCCGAATGAGCGTGCTTCCTGCACTCATCCATCATGCCCGGCTCTCCTCTGCTTGTTTTTAAAAGCTGTTAAACCAGAATCCATCACAGGGGATGCCGCCGACACCTTGGGCTGAGCTGTACACAGGCTGCCTGAATCTGAGGTGGTTAGACTATCCCCCAGCCCCGATTACTGAGGTCTCCTGGTGTGGGGAGGAGTGTGGGGAGGAGTGTGATCATGGCTTTACCCAGCCATATCAGAGGCCGCTTCCAGATAGACCTTCCTATCTGTCTTTCCAGAGCCTGCCCCCTGTGCTGCTGCCCCACTGTGGTTGGTGCTGCCCCCTGAACCGATGCCCCACTGTGCTGTGTTACTGATCAGCAGAAGGGTTGGAGCCTATTGGCCCCACACAGGGCTTCCTGGGCAAGATTCCTGCACTCATCTGGGCTCCCTTTTTTACTGGATGGTTTAACTGGGGGTGGGGGAGGGGGGCTTCACTGGAATGAGCTGAGGATGTGCTGTGCTCACCCTAGAAACCCGTGGTTTGGTACCCACTTTCCCCTACCTGCTGCCTCCTCCCCACTTTCCCTCCTCTTCTCCATCTTCCCTGTTCCTCCTTCATCTTCACCTCCTTCCTCCCTTTCTTTCTTCCTCCTCTTTTCCCTTCTCCCTCCTCCCTTTTCTCCTCCCCTCCTCCCTCTACCCTCCTTCTCCTCCTCCTCCTCTTCCCTCCCTCCCCACTGCAGGATTTCCGTCACCTTAGGTTTCTCTATGCCTTCCTCCCAGGCCTGCTCGCCCAGCTCCATGCTTGGTCTCACTGCCCTCTTCCTTTCCCTGTAGTCCTGGGCAGCTCACAGTCAGGTGACATCCGAGGTGTGTCAGGGGAGGTGAGAAGGCCCCAGAGATACCGTCTTCTCCATGAGAACCCTCGTCTGGAACCTTCTAGGCTTCGGGATGTTTCCTGAACAACTGGTGCTGGCTCTGCTCCAGGAGCTGCCAGGCCAGCCTCTAGACAGATGTCACAGGCCTTGGTGGCATTCGTGATGTCGTCTCCCATCTGGCTGCAGCACACCTCCTTTGTCCTCTTCTTGGCCTTGTATTTGTTAGTTGAAGGATAAAACCGTTTGTTGGGGTTGCTGCGACCTTTCTCAAAACGTAGAAAACCCGGTCGATACTTTTTCCTTGGTGGCTTGGAGCTCTGTGGTGGAGTTGGGAAGGGGCTGGAAGGGTCACAGAAGATCCCAACGAGCTCCCCAGGTCTTGACTTCGGGGTGAAGTTGTCCAATTAGAGCGCATTAGTTGCCAGGGTGTTAGAACATTAGTAACTATTAGGCTCCACCATGCATGGCTCCCGCCCTGGAGGGGGAAGACATCTCTGGGCTGTTGCTAACCCTTATGAGGGGTGGGACAGGATGACCCTGTGGTGGGGCCCAGAGCCTCAGGGTGGCCACACGAGCTGAAGATTGGCTGGTTGTGCCCAGGCCATGTCTTACTGTCCTGTGGCTGCAGCAGTCTCCCAGAATCCCAGCCCTCAGGAGGCAGAGACAGGGGATCCCTGGAGCAAGATGGCTAGCCCACATGCATGTGAACACAGTTATACATACATACAAGCCCACATGCATGCATGGGTAGTTTAAAACAGATGTTTATTCTTGATCAGTTCTAGAGGTCGGAAACCCCAGAGCAGGAATTACAGAACCAACCAACGCCCAGGCGCCTTCTGAGCTCCCGCAGCGGGGGCCACAGTGCTTGTGGCTTGTGTCTGCATCTCTCCCATCCTGGTCTTTCTATGACATGGTTGTGACCCCCTCAACCCCCTCCATGTGTGCTGTCTGTGTGCCTGATTTTGCTACTTTCATCCTTTAAGGACTCTGTCATGTCTTAGGCCCCCACCTAGGACAGACTCCTCCTAACTGGATGGTGTCTGTGGAGTTCCCATTTTTTATGTGTGTTATTTCACCAGGATTCAGGGCTAGGGTGTGAATATGCCTTTGGGGAACATAATTCTCAATCCAGTATCCTCCATGGTTGCTGGTTGTATGTATGTATAACTGTGTTTGCATGCCTGTGGGCTACCCATCTTGCTCCAGGGATCCCCTGTCTCTGCCTCCTGAGGGCTAGGATTCTAGGAGACTGCACGGCTGCCTGGGTTTTATTCAGAGTCTATGGATCCAGATTGTAAACCTCAAACCTGCATAAGAAGCGCTTTAGTCACTGAGTTGTCTGCTTCGGCCCCAAACCATCTTGAGAGCCAGTTTAAGAGTGACGTAGCAGGACCGTCCTCTAACTCCAGCAGTGTGCTGCTCATAGCATGATTCCAGGCACATACTCCCACACAAGGAGAGAGAA
>OZ030015.1:106389648-106582148 GCA_964023405.1 Apodemus agrarius | reverse complement strand
TAAAGATCATCTTTGACAGGATACTATTGTGCTTCTGTAGGTGTGTTGTTTTGTACCTTGTTATTGTTGAGGAAGGCTCTCCGTAGCCCAGGCTGGCCTTGAACTCCTGGCAATCCTCCTGCCTCAGTCTCCTGAGTGCTGGGTTTGCAAGCATCTGCTGCCATCCTGGCTTTATTCTTTGAGCTGCCCCCGGGGGAGACCCAGTTCCCAGGAGGCGCTTCTTCCTGACATGCGTCATGGCGGGATCCTGAGACTCACGGCAATCTCCACGTTGTTTGCACCAACACAGGCTGAGATCTCAGTTCTGCTGGGTTTCCCCCCTTTATGGAGTTTAACCATAAACAGGTTAATGTTTCTCTGTGATGTGATGTGACTCTGTGGTTGATCACGTAGGTGCCTCTCAGAGCTGGAACACACGATGCACGTGATAGGCTGTGTGCAGGGGAGAGGAGATTAAATGGCTTGTCTCGGATGACGGAGAGGCACGTGGCACCAGGCTGGAGGTGTGCATTTTCCCTCTGAGGGCTCCCCAAAAGGGGGGTATTAAAGCCCTACCCCCGGAGAATGGGGCGTCTGCTTCCAGAAGGGGGCCAAAAGAAGCACGGCCCTTCCCTGAAATCTTATTTGTCATCTTCAGTTCACACACACACACACACACACACACACACACACATCTTACACGGAACCCACAGTGTGCCTTTGCTGGCTGCAATGTTACAACATCCTCTCACAAACTATCCAACGAAAGGCAATGCTCTAGACCAATGCGGCTCTTAGCCTGTGGGCGATCCACCTCCTCATCCTCTGTCCTTTGAGGGCCAAGGATGGGGATGGAATGGGACCCGTTTGAGAAGCCCTCGGGAGGGATGCATGGGAGAGTTTCTATGTGAGCTGTGCGATGCAGGGTGTCCTAGACTAGAAGAGTGTAAACACTACTTCCACCCAGCATTTTACAGGCTAGATACGATACTGTGACATTTTACAGAAGTCCCATGAGAACAGCCGTCATGTGAACACAGGCCCTCCAAGCCTACCTCGCCCGCCAGCCATGGTCTCTGCTGTATGAGTCTCATCCCTCACCCTGTACCCGGTAGGATGGTCATGGGATCCACAGAGGTGCTGGGATGAGGAAGGACCCCACGGGGACAGGGTGAGATGAAAACAGCTTGCCGCTTGCCGTTGTTCACGGCTCTCGGGGGGCGGTGTGGGGGGGTTCCTGAGTGTCAGGGCAGGTTTTCCATGAAGCCTACGGTCGGTCTGTGGAACAGATGTGTGGGAACCCCCATGCTGGGCTCAGTTAGTACTCCGAGTACACAGGAAGCATGAGGTCATGCAAAAGCAAGAGCCTGCAGAATCTGGGGGAGGAAGAGTGGCCCATTCCCTCCCCACACCAGGCCTCTCACTAGACTCCATATTTAATCATGGGTCCTGGATACATGGGCACTGACTCAGAACACTTGGTCGGAGTGGAGAAGGGTCTATCAGGAACCATGGAAACAATGTTTCAGAGAGGAGGTTCAGCTGCATACAGAGGAGACAAGAGCGAGACCTGGGCAGGAAGACCGCAGCAGCCTTCAGGGTATCAAGAGGGCAGTGAGTAATCAGGCAGTGACTAAGGATGTGCCAGAGAGAGAAAGACAGAGAGAGGGAGGGGCAAGAGGGGGGAAGGGAGAGGGGCAGGGGGAGGGGGGGAGGGGGAAGAGAGGGAGAAAGAGAGGGAGGGAGAGGAGAGACAGACAGAGATAGGGAAGGGAGGTGGAGGACAGGGGAAGGGGGAGGGAGAGGAGAGAGAGAGAGAGAGAGAGAGAGAGAGAGAGAGAGAGAGAGAGAGAGAGAGAGAGAGAGCTGGGAGCCAACCTAACAGCAACAATAAAACTAACCCCAGGTCACTATAACTAGCACTAAGCTCACCAAGCCATAGTCACCGCATAGCTATTATCCTAACCCAACTCTAACCAGAACCAGAACCTAGATGTATGTATAACTCTAACTGTAGCATAACTTAGCCATAACCAGACCCCAGTCTTATGAAAACTAATTCTAACAGAGCATAAATGTGAGCAGAACCTATTTCTACGCAGCACACTAACTCTAGCCATAGGAGACACTATCCTAACCATAGCTGTATCCTAACCTAACCTAACATAGCTGTATCCTAACCTAACCTAACCTAACCTAACCTAACCTAACCTAACCTAACCTAACCTAACCTAACTCTATACTCAACATAAAATAGTCCTAAAACAACCCAGACATAACTCTAACACCAAAACTAACCCAAACCTAACCATAACACTAAATTCTAACCATATCCTAGAATTAATCCTAACCCTAACATTAATTTAGCTCAAATCCTAATCTAAGTCTACCTTAACCCTACTCCCTAACTCCAGCCTAGCATAAACAGAAACCCAGACTCTAACTGTAACATAACCTAATCTGAATTAGTAAACATAATCCAACTTTAACCTAGGATTAACCTAATTGGAGATCGACCCTAACCCTAAACCAATCTGAACCTTAAGTCTAACCCTAATGTGATCCTAACAAGATGCTAGCCCTACCCATAGCTCTAACCCTAACCTAACCTAACCTAACCCAATCCATTAAACTAACCCTAACCATGAGCTACTAATGCTAATCTAACCATAGGCCTAATCATAGCCCAATCTTAACTCAATCTTCACCTAAACATGACCTTAACCTGATCACAACACTAACGGAACTCTAAGTCATCCTAACTCTGATCCTAGCCCCACCCCCACCCCAATCCTTTTCTTGTCAGGAGCTCTGAGGGCAAGGCCAGGTGTCTGTTAGAGAACACCAGGCAGGAGAGTAAGGCCTGGCGAGGGAGCAGCAGTCCAGGCTGGACCACAGGGCCGGATGAGGTGACTGACATGGTGAGGGAACACTGTTGCCAAGCACATCAGCCCTCAGGTTAGAGATTGTCCCTGGGGCTGCAGAAACCGGAGGGGGCGCCATCCTGGACCAGGGCCGACCTAGCACAAGTGTCAGGTGCCTTGGGCCTAATGAAGGTTAATCTGGGCTTGAACCTTTGGTCCACCTGTCCATCTTGGTTCCAGAACACTTCCTCTGACATTTTCCTTTTCTGGATCTTCATCCATCTTTATGTTTTTGCCTCTGCTTCTTCCAATCATTTATCCACCCTTTCACCTATCATCTATATATCTATACATCTACTCACTTTCCTACCCATCCACCCATCTACCCACCCATCCACCCACCCATCCACCCACCCATCCATCCACCCATCCACCCATCCATACATATATACATACATACACCCATCTACCCATCAACCCACCCCTCCACCTATCCACCCACCCATCCAGCCATCCACCCACACATCCATCCATACATACATACATACAAACATATATGCATACATACAAACATATATGCATACATATGCTCATCCATCCATCTGCTCATCCACTCATCCATCTACCCAACCACCTACCTATCAATTTATCTATGCATGTTCACATTATCTGACTGTCTGACTATATATCCATCCACCTGTACATTTATTATCTTCATATATACATATATATGCCTAGCATCCATCTATATTTGTGTATAGATATTATTGATCTGTCTATGTATCTGTTTTCTGTCTGTCTGTCCATTTAGCTGTGTGTCTGTTTTCCACGATGATGCATCTATCTACCCATCGTCCTTATCTAAACACGTACCTATTATCTGTCTCCCCTCCATCTTCCCAGCCATCCACCATTTACCCGGGACTGCAGAAATGCACCTGTTCACCTGTCCTTCTACCTATCTGCCTGGAAGCCGTTGGTCTGTATCATTATTGTAGAGCTTGTATTTAAAACGTGACCCCGTCTTGGGCTTAGCTGTGATGGGGCTCAGGTTGGAGAGGATCAGGCTCGTGCTTCATTACGCTGGAGTCTCGCATGCCTTGCCGGGGCCTCCTGCAGCTCTCCAGACTCAGCCAACAAGACAGCAAATGTGGGATGGCCGAGAGGGAACTAAAAGCCAGGGAGGAGGCCTATCACTCTACTCTGGTGTTGGAGAAGAATAGACCAACCTCCAGGTCCTCACATCAGGAACCTGGGTGGGGACGACGACTATGCTGGGGATGGGTGGGGAAACTGAGGCTGAGACATGAGTAGAAGAGGAAGAGGAGGAAGGGAAAGAAAGGAAGGGAGGAAAGGAGAGAGAACAAGAAAGACAGCGTCCCAGAGACCCTGCTCAAAGTCTCTGCCCTTGCTGGAGAGAAGCATTGACTTCTGAACTATAGCCACAAGGAGCGTTCTTGAAGTGGATCATGGGAAACAGGCCCTGGCTGCCAGAGTCCAGCAAGAAACCAGTGGATCACATCCCACTGAGTGTGGATTGCTGCTGGGACAGGGCCTGCGGCTGAGTGGGGGATGGGACAGGCTCGCTGACCACCGGCAGCACACAGCCTGCATGTACAGTCCCGGGTAAATGATCAATGGCTGGGAAGATGGTGGAGAGAGACAGATAATAGGTATGTGGTTAGAGCCCTCACATCCCCGACGTCCATGGGCACGTTGTTGGTACAAGAATAATCTCTTCTTAGAAGAGACATCGGTTAGAAAGAGACGGCTGGCACAGATGAGTGGACCTTCCCACCCTTCCCCTCCTCCCAGCCCTGCCATCAGTCTGCTTACACGGATACTCACCATCCTGTGCACCATGTGGCCCATGTGTGCACAAGTACCACAGAGTACTATGTTCCCAGCGAGGCCACCACTGAAGTACTCTGTGGCTGGCTCCAACTATGTTGTAACCTGCCAGGTCTGATCCTAGGAGGTCCTTCCCACCCACCGTGGCCCTCATGTCATGTGAGGGGAGTGCTCTGCGTCCCCATCGAAACCTTTTTCCCAGTCCCAAGGGTTTACCCTGCAGCCAGTCACCAGGCCCCATAGCAACCGAGGCTGGCAACAGCGCCTGGCACCTGCGAGGAAAAATTAACAAAATCACTTTCCTTTGGAGAGACGGGGTGAGGAGGCTCGTGGCTTCTCGTTATGTAATAGAACAATCTCTGAGGTTCAGATCACATCCTCAGGCCGAGGGTTGATTGGGAGCTGAGGTGACCCTCCAGGTGCCATGGAACAGCTGGTCTGCACATGTTGCTGGGAGGCATGAGGCCCTGTGGGGAGCTGAGGGTGGAGGGGGAGGCTCTGCTCCACTCTCCTCAGGGGTGAGTGTGGATGGATGCCACACCTTGTCCTCTCCACCACAGCCTGTGAGGGGCTGGATCGATTGATTGTGCAGCCCCGCATCTGTCCGTCCCTGGCTTTCAGGAAAAACTCACATCACCAAGGGATAGGGAGACATGATTGCCGGGCAAACAGTGTCCAGGGGAGAATGAGATGGATCGTCCAAGCCCGAGCTGGCGACCAAAGGATGAGGGTAGCCACGAGGGCCAGGTAGAAAACACTAGCTGGCCCTGGGCTGGGACCCCACTGCTTAGAGTCTCAGCAACCATGGGAACAGTTAACATCTCTGAGACACCGATGTGTCTCCAGACCAGGCGTCTGGGTAGAAACATCAGGCCAGGTTGGTCCTAGGAATTATGGCAGACAGGCCAAGAACCTTCACTTACAGAGGGCCATGGGGCAGAAGCCAGACCCTTGGAAAGCGGCATGGAGAGGGTATTCAGAGTGACAAGCAGACCAGGGAAAACTCCTTGCACAGGTGGGACTACGTGCCTCGAGTCAATGGCTCGATGTCCACCCTGGACCAGGCGCATGAGAATCCACAAGGACCCTGTAACCAGGCTACCTATAGAGCTACTCCATTATTGTTGCTGCGGTTGGAGTCTGGGTAGGGCCTGTAAAGCTGTCGGGCCATGGTGGCGCCTTTGGCCCAGCCGCCCTTAGGCTACTCTGACTAGTTAACATGCAAGCAGCACATCGCTGGGAGAAATTTAGATTTTTTTTTTTTTTTTTGCATGTGCGCTTGCATGTAAATGTGGGTAGGTGCTGTCCTGATTGATGGCAATTAGCATTTTCTAACAGGAACAGATGTTCGGATTGCCAGGAGGCTGGTACCTACCGCCCACGCCGCCATCTGCTCGGCTGGGCAGGGCCGGGGGGAAGCAGCCCTGTCCCGAGGCCCGCCATTCCTTGGTGGTGTGTACTTAACAGGATTGTGTGAGATTGTTTCTGGAGGGAAGAAAAATAATAATAAAGATGTTTTCAGGGTTATAAATAGTTCATGCTGTTTATTATGGGATGGAGCTCCGCTCTGACTAGCGCGGGGCTGGGTTTCTGTGTGCCGGGAACAAAGGGAGAGCTGAACAGAATGCAAAATGCCAGCTCCGTGCAGGGCGAGGGAGGCTGCCTAGCAAGCCAGGGTCGAGGGGCCTGAGACCCCTAAAGGACTAAAGGGAGGTGGAGAGGGAATCGGGGGTGGGGTGGAGACGCAAGCCTGGGCTTTCAGTCCTTGACTTCTAAACCCAGGAAGCCAGAAGGTGGGAATGGGCTCAGAGCTGTTGCCACGCCCTGGGTCCACTCACCCACCGGCAGGTCCTCTGGCTCTTGGTCCAGGACCGTGGCCATCTGATTTCTCCAGGCTCCTGCAAAGAGGAGGAGGCTAATTTGTGCACAGAGCATCACTGTGCCCAGGCAGGCTGGTGGCCGAGGGCAGGGCCAGCCTTGCTCCCAGCTGTCTCGGGTAATGGGTAAAAAGCCTGGCTGTAGCGTGCCTGGCACTTTGCCACTGGGCGGGTTTTTATTACCCTCCCGGTAGCCTGCACAAGCAGATTCTCGTGTGTTTTCTTTCTTTCTCTCTTTCTTTTTTGGTTTTTGGCTTCTTAGAACAAAACAGTTTGTTTGTTTGCTTGCTATAAAAAGTTACCCCCACCCCATCCCCCGTTGCTGTCTGCAGGCAGCAAGCAGCCTGCAGCCCCTTCCTCCACAGGCAGATGTCTGCGGGGGAGCCTGTCACCCATCCTCCAGGCATGGGGACAGATGTCCCATCTTTCTATCAGGGACACCCTTCCTCTGTGGGCTGAAACCCAGCACCCCGCCCCAGGCTTGCTGGGCACTTGGGTGCCTGTGCTACCTTTCTTGGTCGCTGCTGTTTTTGAGGCACAGTCCTCGACCTCTTCAGAGCTCAGGCGTGCACCACGGTGCCGGACTTCCTGGCTCAGAGGATCTGGGTGTCATCGCGCCCCACACCTGTGCGCTCTGCTGGGATGAGGGATGAGACCATCCACGACACACGGTCTTCCTCTTCCAGGCCACTGTGCACATTCCCCCTTTGTCCTCCTGGCTGCTTGTCTGCCCTGCCGTGTTAGAAGTGGCTTAGGGGGAGGATGTGACTGGGTCCCTTAGTGGGAAGCGGGAGGGAAGGTTTCCTGACATGACCCCAGGTCTGGAGTACCTGACGCCTATGCCTCCTGCCTGGATTTTCTGATTCAAGTCCAGCAAAGCTGCTATTAAGTTCCCCATTGGAGGCTCTCACAGGGGCTCAAGGTTCAGCAAGGAGGGGTTATTTGCAAGGAGACCCTGCCGCTGCCACTGCTGCTGCTGCTGCTGCTGCTGGAGGAGGGGTAGCAATACCATGCAGAGGGCATGACCTCACAGAATGAAGGACTTGTCCCTGCTCCCTCTCTACCTAGAGATGGACGTAGGCCCACAGTCCCCAAAGAAGCAGATAGCAGATATCCCAGTGTCTGGGTAGAAGGGACCCTTTGTGAGCGGTCAGTACGGAAGCCAGTGGCTTTGCCTTTGCCTTTGAGAACACAGAGCTGCGCACAGGCACGGCCCGCTTTCCGCTTTCCGGCTCTGCCGTCGGCTCACGTTCCTGGCTTGCTCCCGCAGTATCTCTCTGCTCCGCCCAGCACTGTCCACATCTGGGCTTGGATGTCCCACTGTTGTGGGGAGCTGTCAGGCTCTGCAGGACACTGAGCTGTGTGCCCACGGGTTCTCATAGGAGAGGCTAGTACCCAGCCCACCCCACAGGCTATGACACCCAAGGATGTCTCCAAGCAAGGCCAAGCTGTGAACCCCTGCCGGGATATCCCTGGTGACCCCACTCCTGACACCTGGGGTCCCCGTGCTCTCGGTGTCAACCGCCCCGCTCTCTGCATCCACGCGGCTTTTAATCTTGGAAGCAGCCTCCTCCCAGCAGCCTCTGTGCCTCACCATGGCATCACATTGCAGCTGACAGCTATTTATAGATCGCCCACTGTGTGCTGTCTGGACGCCGAGGGCTGGTGGCCTTACCTTCTAGAGAGCAGAGAGACAGGGTATGTGTCAGATAGGTGGATTACACCCCAGGGCCGGCACACAAGCCCCACCAAGCCAGTGGCTGCAAGCAGTGGCCTGAGTGAGGGATGGTGGGGTGGTGTCTGCAGGCTTGGAGGAAGGGGGCTCTTCTGCCCACTGCAGCCGTGTGTGCCTTGGCTTGCAGCTGCCTCCTTCCTGAGTGTGTCTCCATGGTCTGTGCCTATCCCTCAGACCCCCTCTCCCTTCTTTTTCTCAGTGGATTTTGGGACAGGTCACTACTATGTGGCCAAGACCGACCTCGTCGGCGTGTTCCAGCTGACCGAGGCCACCGTTCCAGGACCTGCATCGACAGGTCCAGCCCCCTTTCTTTCTCATACACAGACGCCAACCAGCCCTTGCGTTTTGAGTGTGTCATAGCTGTGTTTCCTGTTGCTGTGACGAAGTACCCTGACAAAGGCAGCTTAAAGAAGGAAGGGTTCTTCTTTGCCTCACAGTTCCAGGCTGCAGCCCATCACTGTGGGGAAACCAAGGCCGGAACCTGAAGCAGCTTGACCATCTAGAGTCAAGAGTAGAGAGCAGTGAACTAGAGCACGCACGGTGGTGCTCAGCCTGCTCTCTCCTATCGTCCAGTCTAGGATGCTGAACTCAGGGAACGAACGGCACTGCCCTCATGAATCCTTGAGAATTAATACAATTCAGATAAGCCCTCACAAACATTCCCAATTGTCCTTCTTCCGGGAGGCTCCAGGTTGTGTCCTCACCCTCTGAGGGTGTGGGTGTGAGCTGCCCATATACTCATGGGTGTGAGCTGCCCATATACTCATGGGTGTGAGCTGCCCATATACCCACGGATGTGGGGTGTGGGGCCATCCACTGGAGTGAGGTTGGTCTACCAGGGCCCACACTGGGTGGCAGCAGTAGGAGGCCTTCACTGCAAGGCACTTGGCATGTGCCCTCTTTCCTCCCCTCCTCATTGACCCCACCTTTCTGCCAGTGTCGGGCACAGTGTCAGGCACAGTGCTTGGCTCTGGGCAGCTGAGGGAGCTGATGCTGAGCACAGAGTGCGCCTCAGACCAGATGCCGCTTAGGAAGTTGTTGTAAGTCAAGGTGAATGGATGAGTCTCTGAACTCAGCTGAACTCAGGAAGTAAAGGGACCAAGTTTTTATAAACACTGCTAAACTAGCCAGGTGGTGGTGGTGGTGCACACCTTTAATCCCGGCAGAGGCAGGTGAATTTCAGAGTCTGAGGCCAGCCTGGTTGACAGAGTGAGTTCCAGGATAGCCAGGGCTACACAGAGAAACTTAGGGTCTCAAAACAAACAAACAAAACAAAAACAAAAACAAACCAAAGACCAAACCCTGCTAATGATTTTACATGACAAAAACCAACCATCGATTATTCAAAGTGTGTGAAACAGTGCCACTTGGATAACCATTACCTCTAGTTCCAGAACATTATTCTTACCCTAAAAGGAAAGTTTACCTCTAGAAGCTACCCTTACCCTTCCATCCTGTTAAAGGCAGTCTGGAAGGCTATGAGTTCTTGGCAAGGAGCAGCCTCAGCTTGGAGAGGGTCTCCTGAAGAAGGGGTGTTTGGAAGTGGCAAAAGAAATGACTTGAAGTCAGTCATGGGCACAAGCTGAGAGCTCTGTGTTCTGCTTGAAATGACTCTCCAGACACCTCTCCAGAGATCTCCAGACAGTTCAGCTTTTACAGACCAAAGCCCAGTCTATTATTTGCATATCAATCCAATTCTTCACCCCAGATTCCCCTTTGATTACTCCATTAGTTAGCATTTTATTACAGTAGCTCCTTGATTCTTAGAAAAGACCGGAAGGACTTTTATTTTAACATAGCAAATGAATTCAGAGATTTGCCTGCCTTTGTAAGCATAGACTCTAAGCCATCTGGGTGGGATTCAGGTCTGAGGTCACCATTCCCACCAAGCCTGGGCCTAAACTAGCTCTGGTCCAGGTTGACCTTGAACTCGGGGATCTGCCCACCTTTGTAAGCACAGACAATAAGTTTAGCCGGGTGGGATCTTGCCTCTTGATCACCACTTCCTAAATCTCTTTATCTCCTTCCAGAAAAGCTTGTCAGCCTTTCTGACAAGCTGGCTCATACTGCAGCTGCCTCTGTTCTTTTAGGTCCGTAATGTCCCTCGTGTAGTACATATTGCATCCTTGTGTTTTGCACAATTGACAAATTATACATTCTTGTACTCATGTTTTCAGAGTTCTTTTCCACAGCCTTAAGGGCTGTTGTGAAGGTCACAGCATTTACCTTTTTTTTTTTTTTTTTTGCTGAGGATATTAAATACACCCTCACCCCCCAGACTCAAGCTGCTTCTAATTATCATGGAGTCGTTAACCTTGTCAGGGAGTGCATTCCCAAAGGAGGAGCAACATAAAGTAAATCATGTACATTATTATGTTGTTTAAGTCTCATACCTAGCAACTGTCAACACTTGTGGAGCCCCCTGGCTGCTAGCTCTGCTCCCAGGCTGGAACTGTATCACGTCATCCCTTTCACATGGCAGGACTTGGCAAGTTCTGGTGCTGGAACCAGTGGATGCACCCTCCATGGGGACACAGCTCAACTTTCTGGTGGCCTGTCCTCGCCTGGCATCCTCCAGTCAGGCACCTCTGCCCTCAGCATCCGTTTCCCATCCAGAGCAGGGAACCTCCATGTGCCACCGACCCCGCAGAGCCTGTGCCGCCTGGCTACACTGGGACCCTCAGGACTACTGCTTGCCCAAGAAGCACAAAGCCTGTCATGGGGGGGCGGGGTGAAGGACAAGGTAGCCACACCCAGAGCTGCCACGCAAGGCTTCCAGCTTCCTGGTACCTCCTATGTAGCTGAGATCAGCTGGAAGATCCTCTTATTTACGTATAAAATGATTTTGTTTTTGTTTTTTGTTTTGTTTTGTTTTTGAAAATGGTAGGACTTTCAGATTAAGGGTGTTGGAGCTAGGTGGGAACAGCCAGGAAGGGACAATGGTGAAAGTGACCCCTGACTGTCTTGGAGAGACGGTAGTGTCCTTCCTCCCGTGTCCTGCTTTAGTATTCCCAGAAGGCACAGCGCTGGGGCGTCATGCAGAAATGACTAGATGTCATCCCAGACACATGCTCTCAGACACTTATGCTGCTCTGGACAATGTAGGTCCTACTGTGTTCTGACTGCCTCAGAGAGATGCCACACCTCTTTGCTGTATAGCAGCTCAAGTGTCCTGTGGTAGCCATAGCCAACCTTTCCTTTCCAGAGGCTCTGGGTGTATCACCCCATGAACATCTCTAGGTGGCCCTAGCTTTCACAATGACATTCTATCCACTCTGCTTGAACTGTCTCCACACCCTGGATGGCACTGCCTGTAGCCAGTGGCCATATCATTCTTGGACTTGGGATCCAGTGCCTCTTGTTTGGGAGCTGCCCATATGTGGGTACTGCTGCTGTCCAGGGGCAAGGGAACACTGTGTGGAGGGGCCCAGCAGTAGATTCAGTGGGAAGAGCCACTGAAATGCTGGGCAGGTTGTTGGGCAAGTCTTGGATGGTCAATTTCACAGCTCTCTGGAAGTTGAGGACATTTGTGGAGATTAGAAAGGCCAGCCCACTGACGTGAGCCATGTCAAACCCACTCCTGCCTGCAGACACCCCAGCAAGGAGACACAGTGCTCACACAGGGGACAGCTATTCATCTTGTGTGGTGGACACTGGAGATGTAGTCCCTGACTCTGAGGAGCCTAGGTCTACCTCCTTCCACTCATTCTAGAAACATGGCAAGGGTCCAACTCAGGACGTACGTGTGACCTCATCCGTAGGAGGCCTGGTGGCTGCACAGACTGAGCATCTCTCCGTGTCCCTCTGGAGTACATTGTGTATTGGGTTCCACGTCGGTGAATTCAACCGACACAGATAGAAAAGACAGAACACAGTGCAACGCAGACACCGACCGTTCTTACTCTGTGAAAAGCATGGTGCTGGTTAGGGTTACTATTGCTGTGATGAGACACCATGACCGGAAGCAAATTGGGGGAGGAAAGGAACAGTTTAGCTGGCTCACACTTCCGGATCAGTGTTCGTCAGGACAGGAACTCCAGCAGGGCAGGAACCTGGAGGTGGGAGCTGATGCAGAGGCCATGGAGGGCGCTGCTTACAGGCTTGCTCCTCATAGCTTGCTCAGCCTGCTCTCTTATAGGACCCAGGACCACCAGCCTAGGGATGGCACCACCCACAGTGGGCTGGGCCCTCCCTCCTCAATCACTAATTAAGATAATGCTCCACAGGCCTGCCTACAGCCTGGTCTTATGGGGGCATTTTCTCAATGGGGGCAGTTCCCTCCTCTCAGATGACAAGAGCTTGTGTCACAGTGGCATAAAACTGTCCAGCGCAAGCACATTTTTCTCACAAGCACAGATACTGTAGCTCTCCGTGCAGTGTCTACCTTGTCCCAGGACTTTCCAGTGTCCTAGCAATGATTCAAGGGGTGTGAGGTCTAGGGAGATGGCTCAGCAGGTAAAATCACTTGCCACAGATGTGTGCTGCCATGTCTGGCTGTTATCCCATTGCTCGTGTTTTGCGATGGGATGGAGAGACAAGAGAATTCCTGGGAGATCATGGGCCAGCTAGCCTGGCAGAAAGCAGCACACGAGAAACCCTGCCTCAAAACGCAGTGGAGGCTAAGGGTCAACACCAGAAGCTGTCTCTGCCCTCTACCTGTGAGCATGGTATAGGCAGAGGGTCTATACACGCAATACAGACATAGATGGTATATACATGCACACACACAAACATACATGCAAACACACAAACCTCATGTGTGCATTTGCATGCACACACACATATGAACATACCTGCAAACACACAAACCCTATATGTGCAACTTCATGCATACACACACACTCATGAACATACATGCAACACACAAACCCCATGTGTGTACCTGCATCATGCACACATATGAACATAGATGCAAACACACAAACCCTATGTGTGCAACTTCATGCATACACATACATACTCATGAACACACATGCAAACACACAAGCCTTATGTGTGTACCTGCATGTGTGTGTGCACTCACACACACATATGATCATACATGCAAACACATAAGCCCCATGTGTACAACTGCATGCACACACACACAGCACACATACAGGCCTTTTTTTTTTTTTAAAGAAAGGATACCATAGGTTGTGGGAAAGTTCTATTGTAGACACTGAGCCAGTTTATACATGAGTATATGAGCATCTTGGGAATTGGGCCACGGTGGATGCCAGGGAGGGTTGTGTACTGCCTGGACCTGCACCATCTATAGCTACATTTAGACCCGGGTCTAAAACACAGTTCTGTGAGTTCTTAGGAAGGCTTCATGGAGATGGACAAGGTCTGTGGTGAAGAATAACTGGATCCTGGAGGCTGCTCTGTGCTGGTGGAGTACAAGTTTCTGTTTCCACAGCAGGACCTTAAATCCCGGAGCTTGTATGTGGGGCTAAGGGGCTGAGGCGGGACTGGCCATGTGTGGGCAGAGCCAGGTTGTGATGGGCACGGAGGACACTGGAGGAGCTTGCATCAAGGTCCTGTGAGAACTTTCTGGTTGTTCAGCAGGAAGGAGCCACAGGCTCTGATTTGGTACACAGGGAAGATTCTTTAAAACAATGGTATCTCTGAAGCTCATGGTAAATCCTCAGAAGCAACCAGGCCAGCAGTCGGTGAGGAAGCCACGGGAGGCCCCGGTGGATTGGTGCTGGGCTCAGCTGAGGGCCGCCTCCCACCCTAGAAGCTCATGCAATGTCTGGGATCATCGTCACTGAGGAGTTGGGGTGGTAGGGTTGGCAGCGCCTGAGCATTCGGTAGCTGGATGAACTCCACACCCCCATAGGGAACAGCCCAATCCCAATGATGCTGGCGTGAATAGGGTTAGGGGTTATAGAATAGCGGGGTCCCCTGAAGAAATATCTGGGGCCACTGAAGGTGAGACACTGGGGCTGATGCGAGGTTTCCAGCCCCAGCGAATGGTTCTGTAGAAAAGTCGGGGAGGGAGGAGGCGAGGAGAAAGCTGAGATTCTGGGTTGAGCCCTGAGGGGCGGGACTCTCGGAGCACCCAGCACCGACCTGGAGCCAGTCAAGTATGCTTGGTATTGCTTCTGAGGCGGGGCTACTTCCTGGAGTGATGTGGAAGTGTTTTGTTTTCTGTACACATCAAGCAGCATGGGATCCAGAGACATGCAGCCATGGCACGGCTCACGGTCACACAGCACGTCTGCAGGGGATGGGATCACGAGGTAGCTAGGTCCTGCTGGTTCCCTCCGTGGCTTCTGGATCTGGAGGTCTTAAGTCCTCTGCATATGCCCTGTACTACAGCAGTCTCTCCTCTAGGGAGCAGGGAGCACACTGCTTTCCTTGGAGTGGCTTTCCCCTTTACCTAGGCGGGTCCTCCAGCCAGAGGCTGATGACTGACTGAATGTCTCCCATGCTCTCCTTGGTACTGTATGATTTATCTCACCACAGAGCCGCGCCACCAGACTCTGACCACTCCTCCCTGTCTCTCCAGGCAGCCCTGGCTTCTTTTATAGTACTCACCTCGAGCTGATCTCAGGAGTTCTTCTCCATCTTTAAAATACATATACATATACACATACATCATATGCGTATACATACACATATACATATATGTATACGTATACATGCAAGTATACATAGATACCATATACATATGCATACACATATATACACATACACATCATATGCATATATGCATGCATATATACACATACATATATATACACATACATATATACATGTGTGTGTTGGTATTTTATGTGCATGTATGTGTATATTACTCGCATGTCTGGTGCCCATAGAGGTCAGAAGAGGGCATCAGATTCCCTGGACGTAAAATTGCGGGTGGCTGTGAACTACCATGTACCGAGAATGAAGCATAGTTCCTCTGCAAGAGCAGTCAGTGCTCTTAGCCAATGAACCATTTCTACAGCCCATCCCCATCCTTTTTTTTATAAGTGATAGACATCAAAAGGGACAGGTGATGTCTCCCATGAGAAGGCAGAGCCCATAACCTTGGCTTGGGCAGCATTGAACCCCCATGTGCTTCTGAGTGGCCACCTGTCTCCCCTGAGTGGGGTTGGGGTGGGGGGCTGTTTCAAAGATGCATGCACCAAGAAGACTGAGACAGCCTGGCACATGTCTTGGCTGCAGGCTTCCTCTCCAGCAAAGGCAGCTGGCAGTGTGGCCCCACCACACGTGTCCACCTGGGCTTCCGGCTTTCTAGTTCTTAGGACCCTGAGCCCTGTCTCCAAGAGGATCTCGCTCATAGAGCACTTGTATGCCTGAATTCCTTCCTCCCTTCCAACACCTACCTCTCCCACCAAGAGCCCCATATCACCATGCCTGCCTTCATTTCAGTCAGAATCATCTCCTCTTTGATGGCCAGATGTGCTTTACCTTAATATGGGCCTCCTATCCTCAGGGGACTTAATATGCAGTCTCTTTGTGCTGTGGATCCAAGGAGATCCCAGGAAATCTGACACTCAGTGTCCTGGGGTTTTTCAGGACATTGTCCTGATGCCAGATGACTACGGGAGGAGGGACCATTCTAGCGTCTTCTACCTGCTGGGACGGATGATCAGACGTCACATTGACGCTGTCACTGTCACGGGGCTTTCTGTTGTCTCGGGTACCATTATCATCACCCCATTCAAAGGATTTAGTGGGAAGCTTGGGAGATCAGTCAGTCTGCCCAGATCTCACCCTCCAGGAGTGACAGCTGAGACGACCCTAGGGGCCCCGCGGTGCTCCCCGATACCGCAGCTGAGCGTGTCTTATGACGATGACACGACGGCTCGCGGGCTCTCCCCAATGGGTAAATGGTGTTTTTCCTTCTTGCCAGTTTTGATTCAGGTTGTGCTGAGCCCCGAGATTCGGGCTGAAGGATTGAATTGCCGTCAAGGTGAAAAGACCTGTCTCTGGGGAGGGTTTGCACACACTTGCCTGGCTTTCTTTTCTGTCCCCAGCTTGATGTCCCTGCCACATTGATGTGCTTGTCTGCCAGGCTCAGAGCATGCTGAAAGTGATAACTTTTTTGCAGAGAATCATCCTCTGAGATTGTTACCCATACTGACAGTCCCTGGGGTTCAAGGTTGACTACACTTGACTGAGCTGAATAAATTAGCATAAAACATGTAAAACCCAATTTCCTAATGTAGTTTCTTTCTCATTTACTACCCAGGTGTTTAGATTTAATTTCTTCCAAATGATATCCCTAAACATCATTATGTCCTAATAATTGTGTGTTTTGATGGCAAACAGCCCTAATGAATCAAGGCAAGTCGGAACTTCTGTGGAGAAACTTGCGGCCTTGGGTGAGCCGTGGGGCCCCTGAGGAGGCGGTGACAGGGAGCTGGTGTTCTCGAGAGATGTCACCGTCCCACCAGCTTCTAATTGAAGGCTGCTGGCCCGATTTAGCAAAGTCTGTTACACGCTTCTCTAAAAGTAGGTTTTTTCCTCCTCCTTTGTCTCTTCAGCCAGAGGAGCCCTGCCTCCTGAGGGTCAGTCTTTTTGGACATGGTCATTTAGAATGTGTCTTTGTTACACATAGAAACACCAAGCATGTACCATGCTGTTTCCGGAAGTGGGCAGGTCTTGAATATTCCATCTGGTACTGTTCTGAGGTCTCCTTTGTATGTGTGTGCACATACATGCATGTGAGTGAGTGTGTGCACATAGATACATGTGTGTGTGTGTGCATATGTGAGTTCTTGAGTGTCCATGTATGTACCCATGTAGAAGTCAGAGGAAGATGCCAATGCCCCTCCCTCTCCTGCCCCTCAGTCCTCACCCCTTCCCCTCCCACACCATTCCCTCCTAAGGCAGAGTCTCTCACTGAATGTGAAGCTAGGTGTTTGGGCTGTATGACTGTACTAGCTGGTTTTGTGTCAACTTGACACAGGCTGGTGCTATCACAGAGAAAGGAGCCTCCCTTGAGGAAATGCCTCCATGAGATCCAGCTGTAAGGCATTTTCTCAATTAGTGATCAAGGGGGGAGGGCACATTGTGGATGTTGCCATCCCTGGGCTGATAGTCTTGAGTTCTATAAGAAAGCAAGCTGAGCAAGCCAGGGGAAGCAAGCCAGTAAGAACATCCCTCCATGGCCTCTGCATCAGCTCCTGCATCCTGCCCTGTGTGAGTTCCAGTCCTGACTTCCTTTGGTGATGAACAGTATCGTGGAGATGTAAGTTGAATAAACCCTTTCCTCCCCAACCTGATTCTTGGTCCTGATGTTTGTGCAGGAATAGAAACCCTGACTAAGACAATAACTATTGAGTTCTCAGGATCTGTCTGTCACCACTTCCTAATGCTGGGGGTCACAGGTTACCAGGGGGTTCTGAGATTTTTATAGGAGCGCTAGGAATCTGAACACAGAGTCTCACACTCTATAATAAGCCTCAGAGTCCACAGACTCATCTCCTCAGACTCCAGTTGTTTTCTTGAAGCAGGGTCTCATACACCCAGGCTGGCCTCAGACTCCTGTGTAGCCAAAGATGACCTTGAGCTCTGATCCTCTGGTTCCTGTTTCCCAAGTGCTGGGGCTGCAGGTGTGTGCCACTATCCTGGGCTTAGAATCATAGGGACAATAGGCAGTTAGCTACCTAGAGGGATACATACTGGAATCCCAGGACTGGGGAGCCACAGAGCAAAGGATTAATTATATTGTGAGTCCAGGCTACCTTGTCACAAACAGGCAAGCAAATAAACACAATTATTTCACCTCTGGGTTTTGTTTTTAATGTTATAGGATCTCAAGCCTAAACTAACCTGGAACTTGGGGCAGTCCTCCTGCCTCAGCCCTCTGAGTGCATTAGAACCCCACCCCTCTGTTTATACAGTGTTTGGGATTGAGCTCAGGGTGTTGTACATCCTAGGTAGGTACTCTTCTGACTGAGCCACCTTCCCAGATCCTGTTCTAACTTTTTTATCTTTTATATACTTTTTATTTGTGTGTGTGTGTGTGTGTGCATGTGTGAATGCACGTGTGCATATGTGGATATGTGTGTGCATGTGTGGATATACATATGCATGTATAGATATGTGCACATGTGGATGCACGTGTGTGTGGGTGCATGCATGTATGTGTGAGTGCATACATGTATGTGTGGGTGTGGAAGTGCATGTGTGGATATATGCATGCATGTGTGGATGCATGCATATATGTGTGGATGTGTGTGTGCATGTGTGGATACATGCATATATATGTGGATGTGTGTGTACATGTGTGGGTGTATGCACATATGGATGCATGCATGTGTGGTTGTGTGCATGTATGTGTGTATGTGTGTGTGTGTGTGCATGTGTGGATGCATGCATGTATGTATGGTGTGTGTACATGCATGGAAGCATGCAGGTATGTGTGAACCAGTGTGTGCATATGTGGATGTATGTGTGTAACTGTGTATGCATGCATATACGTGTGTATGTGTGTGTTCATGTGTGTGCACATGTGGATGCATGTGTACACATGTGGACGCATGCATGCATGTGTGCATCCACACCATCAGGAACAACAAACACTTTGCAACAATCCTTCTGCCTCCACACAGACCCATTAGTTGCTTTTGGGCCCTGCGTTCCACTGTGCTAACATCTTCCCCCCAGTGGGAAGTGAGATAGCTGTGATTAGTCTAATGAGTGATTAATTAACAAGCAGGCTGGCTAGATAATGGGAATATGCTGACCCTGCTGAAGGATGGCCAGGGGGGACCTGGCCAGTAATGCCCAGTGGTGCAGCGCACGTGACTTTAACCCTTGCATCTTCTCTTAGCGAGTCACACTCACTGTTCTCTGTGAAGAACTGCTTAGGTGGAACCCACATACATGTGCACACTGGCGCAGGGTATCCTGGAGCTGTGTGCCTGCCCAGCATCAAGTACACAATGTCTGTCGAGGGATGTATGCTGAGTTTATGTTGGTGCTCACATTCAGAATGTGTGTTTGTGTGCATGAGTGTGCATTTATTTTTGTGTGTATGTGAGAATGTATGTATGTGTGTATAGTATATGTGTATGTGTGTGTGTGTACATGAGTGTGTGCGCATGTGTATGTGTGTGAGAGTATGTGCGAACGTGTATGTGAGTGTGTGTATAGTATGTGTATATGTATGTATGTGTGAATGTGTGTATGTGCATATAGTATTGTATATGTATGTATGTGTGTATGTATGTATGCGCACAAATGTGTGTATTTTTGTGAGAGAGAATATGTGCATGTACACATGCATGTGTGTATGTGAGTGAGAGTGTGTGTGCGAGAGAGAGACAGAGAGAGACAGAGAGAGACTACAGACAAAGGCATGCCAAGACACACATGTGGAAGTCATAGGACACCATTTGGTTATCTTTCCAGGATATGACCCAGAGACTGAATTCAGGTCATCAGGCTTGTGTGGCAATGACCTTTACCCACTGAGCCATCTTACTGGGCACCTCTACTAGAATGCTAATTGTTCATTTGGAACCTACACTAACCCAGGACAATTTTATCTTCTGAGATCTCTGCCTGAGAAACAGCTCTGCAGAGATGGCTCAGTCCTTGTTGTACAAGCACGGGGACTGGACTGTAGGTCCTCGTGACCCACAGAAATCCTGGGTGTGGAGGAACCTCCCTCTCGAAACTCCACCCTGGGGAGGTGGAGACAGAAGATCTCTCCAGAACAAACTGGCTAAGAAGAAAACTGCTTGGCATGGGTAAGCTCTGCATTTGATGGACAGACCCTGCGTCAGAAAGTGAGAAGGAGCGACAGAAGACGATTCTCAACTCAACCGTGGGGACCGGCATGCTGTGTGTCCATGTACACCTCCACACACATGCTCTTCCACACACACAAACATGGTTATACATACAAGCACACTGTGTGTATCCATAAAAATAGAAGAATAAATTAACTCTGGCAAAGACCCTTATCCCAAATACAGCCAAGAACCAGGCCTTGGATATGTCTTTGTAGGAGACTTCATTTATCCTACATGCCCAAGGCTTTCAGTCTGGTGTTTTCTGTCCCACACTTGTAGACATACTTGATCTCTGTTCCTCAGTTGGCCCTTCTGTAAAATGGGAATACGTGCCGGTACCCACTTTGTTCCAATACAAAAGAATGGTAATACACACAGTGCAGGGAGGTGGCTGGAAGTGGGGAGGGAGACTTACCAAGATGTATGCGAAAGATGGCATTGTGGGATATCTGTGTAGCTGGCCGCCATAACAAAGCCACTGCTTTGATCTCCCTATGGCCTACTGGCCTCTCAGAAGTCCACAGAGAACTGTGTTCATCCACTTGCAGAGGTTGTAGTTAGACTGAGAGAAAGAACCAGGCTGAAGGTGGTTATGGACTGCCAACTGCTTTAAATGTTTACTAACTCACCTTTGCTGGGCACACACTAGAAGCCACAGGGAGTGATGAGCAGAGACCGGAAAGGGTGTCTGGACTTGGAGGGACTTGGCAGGTACCCAGTCCTCACTACTTGGGCCTGGCTGTGCTTGGTTTGAGGGTAGGGAGTGTGTGTGTGTGTGTGTGTGTGTGTGTGTGTGTGTGTGTGACCCTGGGCACAGCATACTGCTCTGCTCTGCCTAACACTGTGGACCAGAAGGGGCCATCTAACCATGTTGCTGCTTCCTGGTCATCAGGCAGGGTCCTGGCTTTGACCTGGGGAGAGGGGGCTCTGGATCTTTCTGGAAATGAGAACTGGGGTAGCATCAACTGCGCCTGCCAGCTCCGATGGCTGGTGGTCCAGGCTGGGAGGCCCCTCAAGGCTAGGCCATCGGGAAGATTGTCTATTTGCTGCTTAGCGATATCCAGTGCCACCTTAGGAGTCCCCAGTGGGATAGCCAAACAAGGAGGCACCTCCAGGTGTCCCAGCCATGCCAGCAGGCGCCTCTAGGCCCCTCCCTTCGGACACGGAGCTCCTGGCCTTTGCCCCCTCCCTTCCTAACAAAGTCAAGTGATTTGGGGACTTTCATGCAGACCCAGGAAGGCTGGAAGGTCTCGGCAATAAAATAAGACAACACCCAGCCAAGCACTCTCCTGCTAGTCTGACGTCATGCTCTGAGTCCAGGCGGGCCTTGGACAGCTCTCCGTCTATACCTTTAACCCTCACGCCTCCTCCTTCTACTCTGAGTTTGCTGAAATAAACTGAGCTAGGCCAGGGGTGCCCTCGGCAGGTTCCAGCTGGGCACTGTGGAAGAGAGATGGAGTAGGGACAGCTGGCCACATGTGTCTGGAGGCTCTAATCATTATATTAATAGACTGCTCAGCAGCTCTGGAGATGAGTTCCTCAGCCTTGGAGAGGCTGTCTGCTCCCTCCCCGTCCCCCCCAAAAAAGATGAGGCCTCACTCCAGGATATGCTGATGTGCCAGGAGAAAAACAAACAAACAAACCCCCAAAACAGGCTCCCCCCCCCAAGGAATCTGGGGCTCTGCAGGCCCCTAGACATCAGAGGCTCATCGATTCCTCCCCGAGGCCACTGTCATTTAGAAACACATTTTGTGTCCACTGAACAAACAGTGAGCCTGCCCGGTGGGAAAATGCTCTCCCTGACATACTAAGGCCAGCAGATGCATCCAGACAAGAACATATCCAGCCGTGATCACAGTCCCAGCAGTAGCAATCACCCCAGAGTGGAGGCAACCTGTACCAACCAGGAAAGGATAAGCCAGATGTGTACCCCAGGCGTGGGGATGTTGTACCATCAGAGATAGATAGATATGATAAGTATGAAGCTCCAGAACTCCATACAGCATGGAGCCTTGGCGACGCCATGCCAATGAAAGAATCCAGATACCTGGGCCATAGGTCTGATTCTTTCTATACACGATATCTTAGACCTGCGGATCCGAGGCTACCAGGGCAGTGGCAGGCAGAGGAGGCAGCACTAGCATTATGGAATCAGAACTCGACGTGTAGTTTGTATGTCTGGAGGCTCTGCTGCGAAGAGCTCGCTGTGCAGCTGAGCATTGGAAAGGCTTGTAACCTGACATCCTGAGGCAGGCCCAGGGGAGGCTGGGTCTCCACCGTGTGCTAAGAAGGTTCAGGAATACACGTGGGCAGCAGCATGCTGCCTTGGCCTCTGTGTTAGTCAGAGCCTTCTAGAGGGACGCAGCTGGGCATGTGTTAAAGAGAGTGTGTGGGGGGGGATCTGAGAGCCTCCAACCCGGAGGCTGCTTAGCCCTCAAGGCTGTATGCCTCAGCAGCCCCTGCCTGGCTTCCTGAAGAACCGCTGAAGCCCTGCCCGATTCCTGGAGAGCCGCTGGTCTTCAGTATACCTTGGGAGGTTGAAGAAAGTTAAGTTCTGACACCAGCCAGGATAAACACACTTGGTAGCAAGAAGCAAAGACAGGCGAGTTTTCATTGGACCGCTTCATACCTGGCCTGCCACTAGGTGGCGCTGCCCAAGGAGGGGGTGGGATGATCTCCCCTTGGTGAGTTCTTCCTGGAACTTCTCACACTGGCCCACCCCAGAGGTTAGTCTCTTGGTTGATTCCAGATCCAATCAAACTGACAATCAAGATTTACCATCACTAGCACCATGGGGAGCTGGGGAGCGGAGGCACAGGTGCAGAGGGCTGTACCCATGTGGCTCAGAGCTGACAGTGTAGACTGTGGTCAGCTCAGGTTGTTAGCTTTAGATTTCTTGTCACAGGTGAAGGGAGGATGGATGGGTGGGTGGTGTGTGCATAGCCATTGGCAGCCTGATTGGGTGAATGCCCCTGAGCTGGGCTGTACTGTTGGGGGGTGGCATTTTATTTCTTTATTTTTATTTTTGAATATGCAAGATTCCTTATTTTATTATTATTTTTGTTTCTTTCCATTTTTATTTTACTTATTCATTCTACATCCTGCTTACTGCTCCTCTCCCGGTCACTCCCTCCCACAATCCTTCCCACCTTCTCCTCTGAGCGGGTGGGGGTTCCCCTGAGTACCCTCCCACCACCCTGGCATATCAAATCTCTGCAGGGTTAGATACATCCTCTCCCACTAAGGCCAGATAAGGCAGCCCAGCTAGAAGAACATATCCCACGTATAGGCAACAGCTTTTGAGATAGCCCCTGCTCCAGTTGTTTGGGACCCTCATGAAGACCAAGCTGCACATCTGTTACATATGTGCAGGGAGACCTGGGTCCAGCCCATGTATGTTCTTTGGTTGGTGGTTCAGTCTCTAAGAGCCCAAACGGTCCATGTTAGTCGACTCCGTTGGTCTTCCTGTGGAGTTCCTATCCCCTTTGGGGCCTGCAATCCTTCCCCTATTCTTCCACAAGAATCTCCAAGCTCCACCCACTGTTTGCCTGTGGGTGTCTGTATCCGTCTGAGTCAGCTGCTGGGTGGAGCCTCTAAGAGAACAGTCATGCTAGGCTCCTGTCTGCAAACATAACAGAGTATCACTAATAGTGTCAGGGATTGGTGCTTGCCCATGGGATGGGTCTCAAGTTGGACCACTTATTGGCTGGCCGTTCCCTCAGTATCTGTTCCATCACCTGTCCCTGCATTTCTTCTAGACAGGATCAATTTTAGGTTGAAAGTTTTGTAGGTGGGCTGGTGTCCCTACTGGTCCACTGGGGCTCCTGTCTGGCTGCAGGCGGTGGCCTCTTCAGGTTCCATGCCCCCAGTGCTGTGAGTCTCAGCTAAGGTCACCCCCATTGATTCTTGGGCACCTCCCTTATCCCAGGTCTCTGTCCTATCCTGGAGATGCCCCCCCACCTCCCCACCCCCTTCAGTTGCAGATTTCCATTCTTTCTCATGGCCATCTGGCCGTCTCTCCTGTCCTTCCCCACACCTGATCCTGAAGCCCCCAACCCCTCTCCATTCCTCTCCCACCCAGTTCCCCCCCCATCTGCCTCCCCTTATGACAATTTTATTGGGGGGATTTTAAATGAACACTCTAGCCACCATGAGACTCAAAGCACTGAGATGGACCACCCGAAGGGTACTGCACCTCTGCATGAGAACTGCACACTGGACCAGGCTTTCTGCCTAGCACACACTCAACCCTTCCTGTGCCTTTCTTCTTCCCTTTCTTGGTGGCTTGTCCCCTTGATTTCTCTTCCCAGAAGCTCACCCACGTCCTCACCCACTTGTTCATCCACCTGGGTTCCTGGGGGTACTATCCCCCTGAATTCCTGGGGTTACTCACTCTATCTGAGCCCAGAGCCAACCAAGGCATAGTAGTGATGTCTCCGTTTGGTCTCAGCTTCTCCCTCCAGGTAATGCTGGATCTAAAGGGAATGTGTAAGCCCCCTGTGCGTTGGAGATGCCAGGAGGCATGTGTACAGTGGGCAGTGAGCAGAGGCAGGGATGTGGGAGCCGTAATGGAGACAAGGGCTTGTTTGTGTTGACACCATGCTGGTGGGCTTGAGGGTAGAGAGCTGTGTGCATAGGATGGGTTTCACAGTGAGGTGGCTTTACCAGAACAACAATGCAGAGGCAAACCCAGGTGCACCCCCCCCACACCCCCACACCCCTACACCCCCACCGACCAGCAAGAACCCTGCTGTCTGGATGGTCAGGGTCTGTAGATATGGGGCCCCGTTTCTAGTCCCCTATGAAATTTGGCTACAGGTTCCTCGGTTGAGACAAAGCCTGATGGGAAAAGCCAACCGTGACCACCTGGAGAGGGAGCTGGTGGGCGGAGGCCGCCCTGCCCCCACAGGGGTGGAGTGGCTCGGGTACAGCAGATGGAACCCTGCAGGCAAGGGCTGACAGCAGAGCCTTCGCTACCGTCGTGGGGGACAGACAGCTCCAGAAGGTAGGCAGCACCATGGAGACGCCGGGCGCATCCACGGGACACGGCCGCTTCTCCTCAGTTCAGACGGACGCTATTAGCTGGTGATAAGAGGCACACAGCAGGCTGCAGCAGCCGGGAATTAGCAGAGTGTCACCTTGGTCCAGTAATTCCGGGGGAACTGATGGGCACCTGCCGGAGATAGCCCGGCTTTCTGGTGACTGGTGTCATGGTGCCGTTCAACCTACTCATCCTGAGTCACCGTCTCGGCTGCGTGGGGCTCAGGCGGCCTCTGAAGCTAAAGTGGGCGCCACTCATGCTCATGTTCTTCTGGTGCTGTACCTGTTCTGTCCTCACCTACGTGCCTTTTGTTGCTTCTGCAATGTTCCGGCTTAGTCATGTCAGTGTCAAGGTCAGCAGAGAGGAGGTGTGAATCAAGAACAGGGCCCGGCGTGTCCCTCCCACTGGCCAGGCTAACAGGGTGGGGGGTTGGGGGGACGACATGTGTGACTGTGCGTGTACATGCATGTAAGCATGCACACACATGCAGAGCATATGTGGTACATGAGTGTGCACAGGTGATCATGCTCTCTCACATACAGGGGACGGTGTGTCTGTGCATGTACATGCATGTAAGCATGCACACACATGCAGAGCACATGTGATACATGTGTCTGCATAGGCAATCCTGCCCATACACATGTGTACTGTGAGTCCTGACATCTCAGTGGATCTGCATTGTGTCTGATGTGCACACGTATGTGTGCTACACTTGTGCATGTGTGTAGATGCACAGGAAGGAAACAGCCCACACCTTCTGGAAATCTCTCAAGACCCTGCCAGGCCCAGCAGCCGTGACTGCTGCCTGTTGGATGGAACCCTTGGGGGAAGTTACCAGACATCTGGGTGAAGGAGAAGAGAAGTGAAAGAGGAGGAGATTTGCAGTGTGTTACCTGTTTTTATTAAAAATCAATGGCACGATAGAGCGGTTCTGCTCTGTCTTACTTAAACAATATCCAGCGCAAAGGATTGGGGCCCCAGCCCTGTGAGCTGCCTCTGCCCCGCCCCCACTCCCCCTCCAAGAAATCACCAGCTCCTCTCGGCCCCATCAGAGCTGGGATTTACGGCCTGGCCTGCCGATTGCCTGCCACGCGCCTCTCCCGGTTTTATTCCTGCTATTTATCACGCTGGTCCCTGCCTCAGCACCAGAGGGACAGTTAATCAAGGCAGACTTTCTACCTTGTCATCCCTGGATTCTGCTGGGAGAAAATGTGAACCGTAAAATTAAAACCATGGGAACCGGGGAGTCGGCAAAGAAGGCAGAAGGCGGGCTGGGGAGGAAGGGGAGGAGCTGTCCCTAGCCCCCTGCCCCACAGATCAAGGCCTGAGGCTGGGACTTCACACCTCCAACACACCTCCTGCTGCTGCTGAGCTCAGATGAGCTCTGAGACTGAGGCCCCAGCTCCCAAGCTGGAGACCTTCCTGGAGGACACACAGATGACACAGTAAGCCCCCACCTGCCGAGGAAAGCAGGAAGTGGGGCCCCAGGCTGCAGGAGGGGATCTCACCTGAGACTTCCTGTCTGCCTCCTTTCCTCCATACCTGTGTGTCCTGGGGGTCAGGAGGCGAGAAGACCACAGGTGCTCAGCTCACTACCTCAGGGCATGCATTCCAGCTGCCCGCTGGTGAGCCTGAGCCCGAGCCTGAGCCAGGACTAGACTCAGGCCGCAGCCCCTCAGCGGACACTGAAGTAGAGGGGGATGGGTAACCTCTAGATCTTCCCATGAACAGCAGGGTGTTGTGGGAGAAACACCCACTTGTGGGGCCATAAGCCAGAATACCACAGGTGTGTAGGCCGTGGGGCCACGCTGTAGCCAGGTACAGGGACCTGCCTTCAGGCGGGGAAGACAGGGCCTTCCGCTCTTAAATATGGTGTTCGTTCTATTTTACATAGAGCCTTTGCAGTGGTGTGTGTGTGTGTGTGTGTGTGTGTGTGTACATGGAACAAATGGCTTTGCAGATCCCCAAACACCAGAGGCCATCACACGGTGCCTCCCAAAGCCTGGGGCCTGCTGAGGTGAGAGTTCTGGGTCTGGGAGGCAGAAACAGGGGTTCCTTCCCCTGAGCCTCTGAGAGGACGCCAAGGCCTCACCTTAAAAGCCCAGTCAGTGTTAGACAGTGGGACGGCAGGCTGGTTGTCAGTGTCAGCAGCCCGTCTGCCGTCCCTCCATCGTGACGGATGGAGTCATCTCTCTGTGACTCTGGAAGTGTCATGGAAGCGAGGGCAGCCAAGAGCTTCTGTGGAGATGAGTGGCTGTCAGTCAAGGCTCGCTCCTACTGACTAGAAGGGGTGTCTGGACAACTCCAGGGCCCAGGACAGATGACCCAGAGAGAGCTCTGTTTAGGAGGCGGCCCTGCTCTGCAGGCTCAGGGGGGACTCCTGAGGAGAAGAAGGGTGCCCCCCAGGCTGCCAACACCCCTGTAAGGGATTGAGATGGCTCTGGATGGCCTGGGGAATGATACACACACACATACACACATATACCACACCACACCACACCACACACACACACACACACACACACACACACACACATATACCACACCACACACACACACACACATACCACACACACACCACACACACACACACACACCAGACCACACTACACCACACACACACCACACACACATACCACACACACATACCACACACACACACACCATACCACACCACACCACACACACACATACCACACCACACCACACACACACACACCAGACCACACTACACCACACACACCACACACACACATACCACACACACACACACACACACATACCACACCACACCACACACACACACACACACACACACACATACACACACACACTCGCGCCATACCACACACACACACACACACACACACCACACCATACATACATCATACACACCACACCCCATACACTTCACATACCACACACATCACACCACACACACACACACACACACCACACTACACACATACATACACCACACACACATCACCACACACACACCACACATACACACATGCGCGCGCATGTGCGCGCCATACCACAGACACATATACCACACCACACCACATACACCACACACATACACACATACACACACACACACATACACGCCATACCACACACACACACCACACCATACATACATCATGCACCCCACACCCCACACCCCACACACTTCACATACCACACACACACACACACACACACACACACACATACACACACCACTACACACATAGCATACACCACACACACCACACCACACACACATCATGCATACCACACACACACACACACACACACACATACACACACCACACACACACACACACACAAATACCCCCCACATCACACACACATACACACCCCACATACACACACCATATACCACACACCCCAGACCCCACACACACCCCAGACCCCACACACATTACACACCACACACACACACACACACACACACACACCACACTACACATACACTATACACCACACATACCACACCACACACACATCACACACACACACCACATCACACACACATACATACCACACACATACATACCACACACACACACACACACACACACACACACACACACGAGGCACAGTAGAAATGTAGGTGTTCTCAGTGTATATACTCCAGCCTTGGGTCATTAGTCCCTGACAGAACTTCCCCTGTAGGAGAAACAGTGAGAAGCAGAGGCTCCCCCACCCTTTCCTTCTAGGGACAAAGTGAACAGAGACAGGCAGGATGGGCGAGGGGTCTTCATGCTTCAACGGGAACCTCAGCTCTGAGGTGCTCAGGGCTGGTCTTGGCTCTGGCATCATGGAAGGCCACACATGGGAACAGAAGCCACTTTGGCTTTTCTGCGTTCTCTCTGTGTCTGTGTTTGTGTCTGTGTCTGTGTCTGTGTCTGTGTCTGTGTCTGTGTCTGTGTCTGTCTCTGTCTCTGTGTCTGTCTCTGTCTTCTGTCTGTCTGTCTCTGTCTCTATGTGTCTCTGTTTCTGTATCTATGTCTGCCTGTCTGTCTCTGTCTGTCTCTGTGTCTGTCTCTGTGTCTGTCTGTCTGTCTCTTTGTCTCTCTGTGTGTGTCTATCTGTCTATCTGTCTGTCTCCCTTTCCTTCCCTCCTCATTCTGTATGTTCCCACATGCACAGATGTGTGGAGACCAGAGGTTCATAGCAGATGTCTTCCTCAACCGCTCTCCACCTTTCTGAGAGCCTGGAGCTCACTCTGACAGTTGGTCTGGCTGGCCAGTGAGCTCCGGGGATCACTGCCTTCTCCATGTCCCGCCTTTCACCTGAGCTGATTATGTAGTGCACACGCCACTGCAGCGGGGATTTCTGTGGAGGCTGGGGAGTCAGAACTGCAGTCCTAATGTAAGCGTCTTATCCACTGGGCTATCACCCCAGCCTCTGTCCTCTTCGGTACGAAGCTATTTGTGTACCTGACCTCAGCGTGGACATTTTATTCCTCGGACGGGCCAGTCAGCTCCCTTTGCGTGTCTATCTTACTGCATCCCCTCCCTAGAATACCTCAGTGTCTCAGATACCGCCTGGGTTCCTTCTTAACATGAGCCCACCTGTTCCAGCTCCAGTTGTTCTCTGGCCTGGAGGCCCAACGGTGTCTTGCTCCCCAGCGTCCAGCTGTCTTTTTTACCTGTGTCCCCGGATCCTGCCACGTGGCTGGACTCCCATGCTAGCCTAGGTTGCCAGGCCAGTGTGGTCTAGCCTGGCTCCCTCTCTGCTCTGTCACATGCTCCTCTCTCGGCTGCAAACCCCTATCCATTTGCACATGTGTGCTCCTCATTCTATGTCATTATATGCTGCAGAGGAGCTCAAACGAGTTCCTGTCCCACAGGGCTGGTGTCCCTCGGGCAGCCCTTACCCCTTGTGACTCTTCATATTTGTTTAGTTGCTGGTGTTTCTAGAAGCATCTATTCTGCCATGTCTTGAAGGCAAGAGCTCTCCTGCAGACAGCAGGCTGCAGGAAGGGGTGGGCAGGTGAGGTATCCAGAGTCTCCTGCGCACGCCTAGCTCCCAGGACCCCCTGCTGCCCCTCCCCCGCCCCCCTGTGAGGGCGCACCTCAGCTGCGGAGTGAATTATGCCATTTAGCTGCTGCTGCTGCAGAGGTTTACCTTGATAATTATGTTTGGCTTAGAACAATGTTAAAACTGTTTTTGCGTTCTCTGAGTACACAGAGCCCGGGCGTGGGAGGAGATGGCTGGGGGTGCGCAAGGTGGCAGAGAGAAGACGCTGGGCTGTAAGGGCTGTCGCAGACAAGCCACGCATGCTGGTGATCAAGAATTGCCTGTGCAGAGGCCTGTAAACAAACAGGGCAGAGGTGAGGCGGGCCTCACACCATGTGTGGGAGAGAGCTAGAAGGAGGGTGCCAGGCTCAGGGGCTGGGGGCCCAGCCGAGCCCCCAGCCGAGCCCTCAGCCGAGCCCCCAGCCGAGCCCCCAGCCGAGCCCCCAGTGGAGTCCCCAGCCAGTATATGATGCACTCTTGGGGATGAGAATTTTCCCTTCCCTCTATAGATCTTTTCATGCCTGCCACACCCCCAATGCGGCAGATACAGTTATTGCTATCTTTTTTTTAAAAAAAAATTATTTATTTCATGTATACGAGTACACTGTTGCTGCCTTCAGACACACCAGAAGAGGGCATTGGATCCCACTACAGATGGTTGTGAACCACCTTGTGGTTGCTGGGATTTGAACTCAGGACCTCTGGAAGAGCAAGCAGCCAGTGCTCTTAACCGCTGAGCCATCTCTCCGGCCCCTATTGCTATCTTTTTATAGAGAGGTAAACTGAGGCAGAAAGAGGGAAGCCACTAGCCTGGGGTCACAAAGATAAGCTATAAGGAGACCTGGGATGCTGGTTTCAGAGCTCAACTGGTTTCTCACGAAGAAACAAGGAAAGGAGGAAGGAAGAAATGTAGTGTGTTCTGGTTTAAGAATCCCAATCCCAGGTGGCCACTAGAAAAAGCCAAAAGGACAAATCCCCATCCACCTGGGAGAATACACTGGTGCCCACAAGATACCCACAGGACCGACTAGCAGCTCCAGGAAGAATGGCAGCTGATAGACCTTTGGGTTCTTGTGAGTGTACGACTTTTCATTTTGTAAGACACTAAACCCCTAACATTGCATTTCCTGGAGTGACCAGCTCCCCCTGCACACCCATCCCCCAACACCCATTCCCTAGGCCCTGACATTTCAATTTTGCTCTCCCCTTTGACTGAGATAGACCGTGTGCACCTCATATACTCACAAGAGCCTGACGCACATGGGCAGTGACAGCCATTCCCTGATGTCGGCTGACCCTCAGAAGTCCAGCTGCGCTCAGCCGATACCCAGCCCCCTGCCTTCAGCTCTCGCACACTTCTGCAAAGAAAACTTCCATCAGCATCAGTGCACCTTAGTCAGGTGCAGCTTCCTTCAGTGCATGTCCAGGGGGTCTGAGCAGCGTGAGCCGGCTTACCACTGCCCTGAGCGTGGTAGAAATATCTGGGCCAAGGCCCTGTACAGAGTCATTCAGCCAAAACCGTGGTACCAAAGGCGGCTGGGGTCAGCCACATGGGTCCCGAGAGCTCAGGCCCACAGTGCTGTCACTGTCAATTTCAGGAAGGCTTGTCTGACTGGCTGCAGCCTTCACCACCCTCTCTCTCCCAGCTCCGGGCAGGTCTGTCACCTCCCAATGGATAGGGGAAGGAAATGCATCAGTGCTTCGGAGCCCATGCTATCAGCCAATCAACACAGCTTTGCGATCTATCCAGTAAACTATGCCCAGAAGCCTTCCTCTGGATGGATTTTCTTTTAGTAAGAGGCACCCATGTTTTGTAGCCAGGGGGCTTTGAGGAGAGCCCAGCACTGCTCCCCTGCAGAGAATCTGGCAAGGACCTGGTGTAGCCCCACTCTCTGCTTTCAAGTTCTAAAACTCACCACTCAACAGTGTCTGAACTGAAGCAGGAGAGCAGCTGCTGTGGGGTCCCCTGTAGTTGTCAAGGTAACACCTAAGATGCTGGAGCCCCTGAGGATGGGGGCGGGGCCACACATCTTTTATGTATTTGCATCTGGGCTCTAAGGCACAGATGTAATTGAACATACCAGGCAGGGAGACTGGATGCCTGCGGAGGGTTCTAGGCCTTCTTTCCTACCAGGACCTAAAGGATGGTTGTTTGGCTGTTGTAGGATATGGAGGACTGAAACTTATCCCCCACTCTTCAGCCTGTGCTAGAATTTTCCCTCTAGGAAGTTAAGGGGCTCTGGGCCTGGAGGGGCCTTGTGATTTGTAACAGTTAGCTCTCGCTATGTAACAAACAGCTCTGCTGGCCAGTGACTTCAAACGCTCACATTCCCTCCTCGTTCACGAGTCCTGCCTTTAATTGCCTCTTGTTAAAGTTTCTCAGCCCCAACGTCAATGCCAACACCTTTGTGGTAATTCAGGCGCATGCGTAGAGCAGCACAGAATGTAAGTCACATGACATATACGTTTCTAGGTGAAGTCTACCTCTCTATCTGCTTCTGTCTCCAAGATATGGTAGAGAAGTAACCTGGGGGTCTTTTTGTTACATTTTTACATTTGTATGCCCCCATTTGGGGGTGGCTTTACTGTTTCCAATGCCCCCAATGCTGAAGGGCATCTCATTTCAAAGCACTAAGAGGCTTCGAGATGCCTTACAGAGAAGGTCTGTGTCTTAGACAAACATCTATGATGTCTGTGGCTCAGATTCATGCTAAGATTTCAGCAGTTACTCTGAGTAAGGTGTCTGCGAAGGTAATCTCTTAGGATGGAACAGTGTAGCCAGTGGCTCGCGGGATTGGAACTATGTATCTCACCAGGGAGCTTCTCAGTGAGTTCAGGCTCTGTTAACTCATTAGTCACTGGGACTGTAACTGAACTAAGGGGCTGACAAGAGCTGTTGGGTCCTGCCTGTTTGAACATGTTTATTTAGTGTGTGTGTGTGTGTGTGTGTGTGTGTGTGTGTGTGTGTGTAGGAAGGGGTGGTGACACACAGGCCACAGTGTGGATGAGAAAGTCAGAGGACAGCTTGCGGAGGTTAGAGGTCGGTCCGCTCCTTCTATCACGTGGGTCCTGAGGTCTGAACACAGGTTGTCATGCTCGACCGCAAGCGCCTTCACACGCGGAGCCATCTTGCTGGCCATAGCTTGCAGCCAGGTCTGCTGGTCATTAGAGTGGCAGCTGATCTGGGTGGACCCACAGCTTTGAGCTGTGCGTCTGGTGGCATAGCTCGTCGATGGAGCTGGCTTTGACCTGCCTTTTCCGGATCCTGAGTCCAGGAAAGGGCAGCAGAATGCTCTGAAAACATTCTTCTCTCAGCTGCATGGGGCCTCCTTAGCATCTCAGTCTCCCACTGGAATCAGTGTTGGGAACGAGGGGAGGTGGCTGCTCCCGAGGGAAGAGCTTCGAAGCGACATGCAGAAGGAGGTAACTTTGAACCGCACTCCCGGGGTCTTAGATTTCCTGTCTTTGCTTGGAAGGATATCAAATCTCCAGGCCAGTCAGCCCTGAACTTGGGGAGCAGGGGTTTTGACCTAAGGAGAAAGACCTAGAAGGTGGGGGAGGGGCATTCTTGTTTGTACCTGGACACCCTGGTCCCTGCAGCTGGAGCACTCAGTCTGAGATGTGAACGTCCTAGTTCCAAGCCTGAACTGCTGTTGGGATATGGTGGAGCCTTTAGGAGGCAGGGCCTCAGGAGAGGAGGTTAGGTTATGGGAAGCATGCCCTTGAAGCAGACCTGGGACCCCATTCCTTTCCTGTCTTTTTCTTTGCTTCCTAGTCTCCATGGGGCTCCTGCAGTGACACACTCTGCTGCCACGGGGCTAAGGCACTGGCGGATGCCCCGATAAACCTTCATCCTTATAGGTGGATCGCCCCAGGCAATGTCTCAGGGATAGAAAGTCAACTAACAGTGTCCAAAGGTGCTTTCTGCAGAGACAGCTTGTCTTCCTGGTATTGGTGACACAGGCTAAGTCGGTGGCTTCCTCCACCCAATCTTGCTTGAATTAAGAAACACCCAGGGTGGCCAGGGGCGGGGGGGGGGGCATAGCTCACGGTGGGCAACTGCTTGCTTAGCATGTACAGAGCCTTGGGTTTAATGCCCAGCACCTCCTAAAATGGGTTGCAAGGGTCCCAGGTTGGCAAAGGAGGGGAGGAAGAGACATTGTGCTTGCTGGTGGAGAGAGGCAGAGAGTGGGCACTAGGGTGTAGGGGCGGGGGAGAAGCAAAGCTAGGGCGCTCTGAGCATGCGTCTTGGGCACAGTTCTTTCTCTTTATTCGTGGATGGCCACGGCAGGGTCTAAGGGCCAGGCTCACGCTCCGGCACATCTTCCGCCTGACTAAGGGGATGCAGGTTCCAAGCTTGCTCCAATGAGACCATCTCCTTTGGAAGCAGAGCGCCAGCTGTCCCACTTTGCCTTAGGGCTTCTCCCCGGCTTCTCATCGGCAAAGGAGCCTGTCTCCTTCACATCCCTGCCTAGGGCCTTTGATATCCGTGTGCGCCGGAAGGAGAAGGGAATAATTAACAAATTAATTAATTGTCCTTTATTTCCACTTCAAACAAATAAGGTAATTTTTAATGGAACACGTTAGACACGAATAAAAGGGCCATTAGTGACCATTAAAAAATGAGCTTAGGCCTCCAATAGGCAAGTGGACATTCACGACTTCCCAGCGTCCCAGGCATCTCATGAACACATTAAGACCTCCGAGAGCCAGGCGGCTTGCAGTCTGGCTTAAGGATTCAGCTCTACGTGGAGGCCTGTTTCCTGAAGGAAGGACAGGGTTCTAGGTCAGCACCTCATGACTGGGTGCCCATGCTGAAGCAAGCAAAGGCTCTCAGGAAGATGTCTGCATACCCAAAGTGATAGCAACATCATCCAAGACTCAAGTATCAAGGCCCAGCTGAACGAACAAACACACAATGGAATATTACGCTGCCTCTAAAACGGAGGAAACCCTGACACACTCTATGACGTAAATGAACCTTGAGGACATTAGGCCAACCACAAAACCACAAATGCTATATAATTCTACACAAATGCTGTCCCTAGCCGCAGAGTTAGACACCAGAATGAAGGACGGGGAGGGACATGCGATTGATTGTTCCGTGGCCACGGGGTTTCACTTCAGGGTGCTGGGAACAGTCCTGGGGGGAGGTGTGGCTGGTGGTGACGGTTTCACAGCAGTGGGAAGCGGCTTACATGGACCGGACCGAAAGTGAGCTGTGAAAGCTGGTCACGGGTAGCAAGCGATGGCGATGCTGCTGATGGATGACAAATGTGTTGTGACCGGAAGCTCCTAGAATCCACCCTGCCTCTCCTGTAGCAGCGCCCTAGTTCACAGTGGATATATGGAGACGCCACAGTGGCTTCGGTGAGTTAAGTCACAATGCAGGGCTAATGCCAGCTTGTTTCCCTCATATTGGTCAGCTGGACTCGATTCCCTAATCGTGTGCCAACATGTACCGTCACTGACTTCTCAACCTTGACCCGACTTAAGCTCCCACACTTCCCCTGCCTAGCACGCTTCAGGATTTGGGTTCCTTCAGCACCAGACCAAAGAGCCTCTGACCAAAACTGGAAAACAGCAGTTCTCTGGCCACGAAGGTCAATACATTTCCAGTCTCTAGTGCCTAGCAGGTGTGCATCCAGACAAGGGTATTGCTGAGCTCATGGTGTCTGTGCATGGCAGTCTGGGTTTAGCGCCCAGTGCGTGTGCTGGCTTGTTGGTAGAGGCTGACCTCCTGCCCAATGATCTTCTGAGAGAGTCTGCCAGCAGATGAAAAACAATATTTGCCGAGCCCGCCGTGGGGGTCTCTGCGTCTGTACGTCCCTCCAGGAGCGAAGGCATTTTTGAAAGTATATTTGGTTTGGAAATCACCTTTCTGATGGAAAGGGCCCCCCAGAAGGACAGCTAAATAAACTCCAGGCTGGGGAGACTCCTGTGTAGACACGGTCCACATTTCCTGGTGTGTTGAAGGGTTTCCAGGCAAGATTGGCTTCAATCTTCATTTTTCCACACACATACCTCACTTTTGGTTTTTCTTTTGGAAGATGCATCCGAAGGCTTCCTGCAAAAAGATCCATCCCCACCCTGGTACACACTGTGGCCTCCCAGTACCTGGCTGTCGCTGACATAGATCTAGTTTCTGAGATGCCTTAAAGGTGCACAAGCCCTTAGGGGGTGCAGTGCTGTGGAAAGCCTGGGGGTAGAGCCAGGTGGACTGTATGTGTCGAGCAGCCAGGCCTGGCAGGCTCCCGAGGAGGGGGGTGGTTTAGTGTGCTTCAGACCCATGGACTGTCTTGACTTCCTTTCTGGAGTCACCTGATCCAGGCTCCCAGGGAAGGTTCATGGACAGAGCCTGGGCTGACGAGACCTGGGTCTACAGAACAGTCTGGGATAGTCACACCCTTCTCTTCCTCCCAGAACAGGAAAATGTGCCAGGCCCTCTGCCATCCGACAGGGGTGTGTCAAGTCCTGGCTGGGCATATCCAGGACAAGCCCTCCATGACATTCCTGAGTGGTGGGGGTTAGGGAGCAGCTGAGAAGCAGGTGGCACCGGAGGGACAGAAGTGGAAGGAGAGCCCTGGCCGGAAGCTCTGGATGGTCAGCAAGAGCAAGCACCATCTTAGCCTCGGGAGTGGACTGCAAAGGGTAGAAGATGTCGCCGGCCCTATTTTCTTGGCTGGCCTGGGGAGGGACAAAGCCTCTTGTGGGGACACACTGTATCTCAGGTACTGTCTTTGTCATGGGTCAAGGCAGAGTGGGAGGTATGTGAGTGGCACAATTGTGTTGATTAAGTGTCTGCGGTGACAGAGGCTCTCTGAGGAGGGAGGTCCTCTCTGAGACAGGAGTCGACCATGGGAGTATCTTAGCTACTTTTCTATTTCTGTGAAGAGACACCATGAACAAGGAAACTTGTAAATGAAAGCATTTAGCTGAAGGCTTGCTCATAGTTTCAAAGTCCATGACTATCTCAGTCAGGGTTTCTAGTCCTGCACAAACATCATAACCAAGAATCAGGTTGGGGAGGAAAGGGTTTATTGAGCTCACACCTCCACATGGCTGTTCATCGCCAAAGGAAGTCAGGACTGGAACTCAAGCAGGTCAGGAAGCAGGAGGTGATGCGGAGGCCATGGAGGGATGTTACTTACTGGCTTGCTTCTCCTGGCTTGCTCAGCCTGCTCTCTTATAGAACCCAAGAATACCAGACCAGGGATGGCCCCACCCACAAGGGGCCCTCTCCCTGCTTGATCACTAATTGAGAAAATGCCTTACAGCTGGATCTCATGGAGGCACTTTCTCAAGGGAGGCTCCTTTCTCTGTGATAACTCCAGCCTGTGTCAAGTTGACACACAAAGCCAGTCAGTACAGGGACCATCATGGGGCAGAACAGTTATGCCCGCAGTGAGCAGGCAGGCATATGCTGGAACAGTAGTTCACAAACTGAAGGGAGGGAGGGAGGGAGAGAGAAAGAGAGAGAGAGAGAGAGAGAGAGAGAGAGAGAGAGAGAGAGAGAGAGACTGGGTGTAGTGTGGTCTTCTGAAATCTCAAAGCCCACGCCCAGGGACACATCTCCTCCAACAAGGCCACGCCTCCTAATCCTTCCTAAACAGCCCACCAACTAGGAGCCAAGCATTCAAATGTTTGGCCTATGAGGGCCGTTCTTATTTAAGCCACCGCAGTGAGGAAGGAGAAAGGCCTGTGGGTGACTCAAGGGCTGGATGCCTGGGGCCATCACACAAAGGCAAACGGAGAGTTGGAACCAACCTTCTGGATGCTCGGGGTAGAGTTAGCCTGTGCCCTATGGCTTCATCCTGTGTGTGAGGTTGTGGGTAGAGATCCCTCTCTGCCCACACCTCAAACGATGCCACTGTCTGTTTGCCTGATGGCAGGGCCCCAGAGGGGACTCGGCTCCTGAGCTTGGATGTGGAGAAAGGACTGTAAAGGAAGGAGAAGGCACCTGTGAGGGCAGAAATGGTGGAGGCAGGAGAAACACAGAGGATAGTGGGAATCCGGAGGATATTCCTGCAGGCGGCCATGTCTACATGACAGCAGTCCCCAATAAGACCTTGCTTAGGACTGAGCAGAAATGACCTGGACACCCGGCCTAAGAGAAGGAGGGGGTGGCGAGGCACCGGCTGCTGGAGACCTTGCCTGGCACAGTGATTTGGTGGTAGCCACATCAGGGTGAGTTGTCGGCCAGAACCGCAGGCTGAGCACCATCTGTCAGGGCCTCCCTCCTGCCAGCTGCCTGTGCGGCAGGAACAGTTGGAGACCAGCAGAGATGCTGTGTGTGTGTGTGTGTGTGTGTGTGTGTGTGTGTGTGTGCATATGTGCACATGTGTGTGCATGAGTATATACATGGGTGTATTAACGTGCTGGTGTCCTCTCTGGAGTTCCGAAGGTAGCCTTTGCTGGGTCGTACCGGGGGCTTTGGAGACAAACACGACAGACACAGGTTTAAGGAGGCCCCGCAGGAGCATGGTGTCTGCTGGCGGCAGCTGGACGCCCTGTGCTGGGCTGGTTGGGCCCTAGAGGTGGTCTGTGCCTCTCGGTGCTGCCTTGGCTGAGGGAGGCAGGGGCTTCCTGGCTACTGACCTCTCATTCCTCTCTGTCCATCTGTACACAGGAAGAGGAGCCTCTCCTGCCTTCCAGAAGCTGGCGGGAGGCTTGGATGGGCTCTGTGTCTTTCCTGGGGAGGCTCATTTTTTCATTCATTTGTTCATGCATCCATCCATCCATCCATCCATCCATCTCAAGGATATGCAATAGAAGGTTCTGCCTTGACATTTTCCCAGAAAATTGGGGAACAAGACCCAGCTCGGCAGAAGGCTGCTCTGCAGGAGAAACAGGCGGGCCAGCAAGCCATACAGTGGTTTGTGACCAGAATGAGGAGTGTATAAAGGGTGGGAGGTCGGCTTCTAACCCTGCCCGCGTGAGTCCCCCAGACGAAGTCACAGGGATGTCAGCACTGGCCAGAAGGATAGGGCAGGTGCTGAGGACGAGGAGCTGTGAGGAGCCACTTTGGCTCAGAGTGACAAAGGGTTGAGGCAATCGATCTGTCAGGCTGGGGTCAGTGAGAGCCCGTGGGCTGCTAGAAACCCAAGTGCCATTCTGTCAGAGAGGAAGAGGAGAAGATTGGCCTAGACGGGGTTTGTTCTTGGCTTTCTTGCCGAAAAGGTGCAAATTAAGCTGAAGATGTCTTCAGTCACCAAACAACAGGCCAAAATACCTATCCTCGTGCAGAGGACAGGCCGGTGCCCTCCTTGGAGTGGACGTGAGCGTTCAGTGTCTTTGAAGATTCCACTGGCCTCTTCCTTTTCTTTGCCTTAGATGTGGCAGAGTGGTTTGCCTCAGGGGAGAGGCAGGAGCCAGGACAAGTCACATCTCCAAAAATACACACCTCAGTGACCACTTCCTTCAGTCAGGTCCGGTCCACGAAGGGCCCATTCTACAATGGACTTATGCATCTGCTAGTCCACAGATGAAGTCAGTCTTCCCATGATCCAGTCGCCTCAGAATGGCCTCACCATCTGGAGACCAAGCCTTGGGTGTAAGAGCCTTTGTGGGGGGATACTTCTGAGCCTTATGTAACATTAGGTGCATTGCTGGGTTAGAGGATGGTGCGTGTTACAGGGACGCCCCGGGCTGGGTGAAGCAAAGGGCTGTATTTCAGTGAGTGTTCTCAGCTAGGTGAGAGAGCTGTAGTGGAGGGAGTGGACCCTGAACCTGAGTGTAGGATGGCATGGGCGTGGCAGCTTCCATTTTAAAGGAACTCTTAAGGCTGCTGTGCTAAGGGGGAGCGCAGGAGGCAGAGAGAGACACACAGGGGTCGCTGTGGGTGGAGATGCTGGATGTAGGGGTAGAGATGCTGTGTGGGGGACTCTGGACACACACTCTGCTAGGATTGACAGGCTGTTCTGGTGATGGGGCGTGGGTGTGAACACTCTGAATCGAGAACCACGCCAAGTACTTACGCCCGAGAAAACGGAGGGATAGCAAGACGCGGCTTCTGTGGGGAAGACTGAAGCTGGTGCAGTTTTGACTTCGAATGTGTGAGATTCGGGTGCCTTGGAGCCCTGCGAGAATGGATGGCCGACCACTTGGCAGCAGGATCGTAGAATCTGGAGGTGCGTGCGCGGAATCCATGTTGGAGGAAGGAAGGGAATTAGCAGTACGTATGTCAAGTCCTGGTGGCAGATGGCTGTCTTCCCTGTGTCCCCACATAACCTTGCTTCTGTGGATAATTGGAGAGAGGGGCACTCACTCAGAAGAGGGCCCTGCCTAAGGACCTCATTTGACCTGTGTAGAGGCTGCTCCCCAAATGGTCAAACTGAGGAGGGGGTGAGGGTATCACTACACCCCATGTTCCCAGCTCGGGCACCCAGGCAGGGAAGGGGTGCACACAGACGTTGACAATAGATGGTTCCAAAATAGATAATGAATCTTGGCTGGTTCAGACCTGCGTCTACTCTACCCTGAAGTCCCTTCTCCAGCCACAGAAGGAGGCATGGGGGCAGATGGAGAGGATGCAGCCCAGGCCAGGAAACCTGGGGCAGGAGTCTGGCTAGGCTTGCCGCACAGAGCCGTGCACAGCTGGCAGGGTCAGGAGGCATCTTGAGCCTCCTGGGAGCAGCAACGTGAATGCGGGGTCGTCTCCGGGATCGTCGCTACATGCTCAGCCAGGAGAGCTGCCTGGGTAGCCAGGATAGAGAGTGTGTATTACAGGCTCAGGGTGGAGGGGCCCAGCATGTATGGAGACTGGATGTCTTAATTCTTGGTTGTCATCACGGTGGGTCTGTTGTTGTCATAAACAAATGGCGACTGCTGTGTAGCTGGGAAGCAGCCCAGGCAGGTGAATGCACACATGCACATACACATACACACATGCACACACACATGACACACATACATATGCACACACATGTGCATGCACAAATGCACACACACATGCACACACATACACAAATACACACATGTGCATGCACACATACACACACGCATGCATGCACAGCTGCTAGGGTCCTCGGCTTCAGAGGCTTTCTTTACTCTTTCTACCTCTCCAGAACTCTACTGTCTACATAAGAGGGCCCCTCATGAGTCTCCTCTCATCCCCTGCCTACCTTCCTCTCCCCATAGCCCCAGACTCCAATTCCTACCTCTTCCAGAACAGTCTGAGGACGAAAGTATATGGCGGTCCCTTCTGGTCTCCACCCCTCCTTCGCCCCATCACTGTGTTGGGGGGCTAGCAGGGCCCCTTCCCATCTCATGAAGCCCCCGGAGGACAGTAGGCTCCACCTGGAAGGGTGTGTTTTCCTTTGGCTGCACAGTAAGCCCACCCCACTGTACTCCCCCATACCCCGCCGTAGAACGGGAAGCCCAGAAATGAGCAGAGGTTGCTGGAGAGGCTCTCCACGGCACAGATCCAAGGAAAAGAGGTTGCGCGTGAGGCTCCTGTGCATCCTTCTGTCTGTGTCCTTAAGTTTCCTGTTACCCTGTCCCTGCCTGGGGGCTGGCAAACATGTACATGAGCTTCTGTCCAAAGTTTCTGAAAGGGGCAGTTGCAGATGGGGGCTGGGGGCTGAGGGCAAGGCCACAGGATGTATCAGTGGGGCCCTTGCAGCTGTGAACACCCCCTTCTCTGCCCCTTACCTGTCTGAAGGAAGCACTGGCTGCTGGTACCCACTCAGCCTCGTAGGGGTCCCCAGTGTCACCCTGTATCTTTAGGATGCAAGATGTAGCTTGGAAACCCGCAATGGGGTGATAGACTCACATTCCTGTGTCTTCCTACCCCAGTACCCACCCCGTCCCATTACCCAGCACCTAGTAGTTTGAGCCTATTGCTTCTTGTGCAAGCAATGCCCGTGTGCCCTCTCCCTTGTGGCCCATTTACAATGTTTTCTTCAGAGTGGAGAGGCGGGGGCGGGGCGGGGTGAGGCCATAGGAACCTGGGAGCAGACCCTAGGCTTTGCATGACACAGCTTTCCTTCAGTGTCAAAGGGAGTCATCCAGGAGAGACCACCTCCCTTCTGACAGCAGCCTGAAGGTCAGAGGCCTCCAGGCCCACATCGTCAGGGCCTGACTGGCCGGAAAGACACAAAGTCCAGCAAGTCGTCTTGTCCATGGTTAGGTCATCGCTACCAGACTGCACCGATTCGAGCTCGTCAAAAGGAAAGACACAAGAGAGAGCAGCAAAGTGTGCCCCTGGCACGTGCACTTGGGGTTCTCATTCTCGTGACATGGATGGTGACAGCAGTCGTGGATACTACCAGCTAGAGATGTCCCAGCCTTGGGACCCATGGCCTACTGGGATCCTGCACAAAGGCACGGGGAAGCTCCCGTGCCTAACCTCCATCTCCAGCCATGTTTAAACCCCACCTCATGTTACCTTGTGTATATGGCTCAAAGCTTCCACCCCATTGTGTTGTCTCTCCATAGCTGGCCCCAAACCCCAGGCCTATGAAGACAGGCAGACCATCTACCTGTCACAAAGCAAGAGCAAAAGCCTGCTCTCCCCTGCTCCAGGTAGGACAAACTCCTCCTGTGTAGCCCCTGCCTCCTAAGGCAACGTGACCTTGTCCTGCAGAGAGAGCAGACCTAGGGGACAACGAGGAGCCCGATGCCATCCTGCTCCCTGGGCTGGCCTTGCCCGAGACTCGCCCCACAGAGACACCCTTGGAATGCTAGATAGAGACCAGACCCACGTCTGCCAGGTAGAAGCCTAAAAGGACCCTCTTAGTTCCGTGTTAGGACATCACCCGCCAGCGCCTGCCCTGAGAGACCCGCCCTCGTGTCTCTTTCTGGGTCTCCCTGTGGGGAAGAGTTCTCATGGGAAGTCCCTGGCTGGTTGAATGTCTCCCATACATTCCGAGAGACTTGTGGACGCCACGCCCTCCTCCACAACCGGCTTTAAAACGGACCCAGATAACCGTCCGCTTCCGTGTGGAGAGGACCTTCAGGGAAGTGACTCACCAGCTAATTCTGGGTTTTAAATGATCAGATCTGCCTGAAAGGAGGCACACCTGCTAAGCATCCCGGATTTCCCTGATCCTCGGGGAGGGAGGGATACGGGATGCCTGGCAGCCTGGGTTCCCACAGAACAGCAATACTAAGAGCTCTGCAGTGGGATGTGTCTCTTCTCCCCCACAGAGAGGGCAATGCTGGGCTCTGGGAGCTAAGGAGCCATTACAAGACCACCCTGCTTCTGTATCTGTGAACCTCAGAGACCCCCTGCTCCCGGACTGCCTCAGGAGTTCATAGATGCATTGTACATGTATGCACGCACACACAGGCACACAGGCATACATGCATGCTTGCACACACACCATTCATCCCTACATACATGGTGCATACATGCAGGGAGTCTTCTGTTCTTACCTGCCCTGCAGTAAATGCTTCCTGAAATTCCTATCTGATGTACACCGCACACGAAACATGCACATGTAAAGGTCTTGTCAGCTCTCAGTCTGTTCTCTGCTTTCTAGAAACCTCTCTGATGGTGGCCATTTATGGGAGGAGGTTGGCGGTGGTGGCGGTGGTGGCGGTGGTAGGTGGTCCGTGCTCCATTGCACTTTATGGGGTGCACGCACAGCTGCCATCACCGTGGACGGTTCCAGGTATAGGCCAAATGGCATCCCAACGTGGGGACAAGCTCAAAGGGGTGGGGGAGGGGTGAGATAAGCGAGTCTGAGGAAGAGCCACGGACAGCAGCATATGCCAGGCACGCACATGCAGGCACACATGCACACGCGTGGAGGGCAGCACACAGGCAGGGAGGCAGCGTGAGAGGAGACGAAATTGCGGGTAATTGCTTCGCTGCCACGGGGATGTTCCCTGCTAATTTACGGCATTAGGAGGACTTGGGCTGCGATTCCTCCTCCGGTGCTTGGACATACGGTCCCAAGACATCAGCAGCCATAATTATCCACATTTAACGGAGAGCTTGTAAAATCTATTTATCTAGAAAGATGTGAGTATAATTGCTGTAAATTAAATAAAGACACATCTGTGGTTGGGTCATGACCTGAGCCAAGTTAGCAGGGGAAGGAGGGGGCGGGTCCCTTTGTACCTGTCCCACCGAAGCCCCTCGGAGGTCCCAGATTTGCTGCTGCCTGTGTCCCTGTGAGTTGGCTGGACAACCAACCCTCCCTGCCCTGCACAGCACTGTCCTCTTGTGCATCCAGGGTGGGCATGCCTCCTTACCAGCAGGTCCGAGCTGACACCCCGGTTGACACACACATGGCCTGTCGCCTGATTGTGTTAACGTGGTAGGGATGAGTATTCTCCACCTGAGCACCTGCTGCGAGAGACAATCACCCAGGTGTCGTGAAGTTGCTCACAGAGACTCAGATGGAGGAGAGGTGGGGGATGGGGACCTTCCTGTAGTGCAGAAAGAACTTGGCCAGTGTTTGGTTTGGCAGTGTTTGGCATGGAAGTGTGTGTGTGTATGTGTGTGTGTGTGTGTGTGTGTGTGTGTGTACACATGTCGCATGACTGCATTGTGTACCTGCCTCTGTGCATGTCTGTGTGTGCCTGTGTGTGTGCACAGTGGAGGAGGCAGGAGCTGGCAGTTCATACCCTCTGAATGAGGCCAGCAATGACCCAGTCACTTTTAAAAACATATTTTGGGGGGCTGAGAAGATAGCTCAGGGTGTGAAGCGTTTGGACACAACCGTGAGGAGCTGAGTTTGATCCTGGGCATCCAAGTGGGAGACAAGTGGGACTGGGGCCTGTTTATAATCCTAGTGCCTGGGAGGCAGGGACAGACAGCTCCCAGGGGCTCACTGGCCAGACAGCAGGGCCAGTAAGAGGAGACCCTGTCTCGAAAAACAAGGAGACGGCCCTGAGAAACAACGCATGAGGTGGTCCTCTAGCCTCCAGCCTCATACACACATACACACGTACACACACACACACACACACACACACACACGCACGCACGCACGCACGCACACACGAACGCACATGCACACGCACATGCACATGCACACGCACATGCACACGCACACATACACACACGGGTTGTTTTTTTTCATAACTATGTTAAAATATATTTAATATATATTTTAGCTTGGTGTTATGTCTTCAGTTCAAGATACCACATGAGCTCAGGGTTAAAGTGCCAACTGTCACCATCCGGTTCCAGAACAAATGATCCTCTGGCTTCCATCTCCCTCCCCATCTCCATCCACCCCTACCCTCCTCCTTTCTGTTTCTGTAAGCTAGGAGCCCCGCAGAGAGATCCTTCAGGGCTCTCTGGGGGTCATTTCACTCAATACATCTTCAAGATGTATGTATGTATGCCATCACATGGGTCAGAACGCCCCCCCTTTCCTTCCCTTCTTTCTCTTGTGTGTGTGTGTGTGTGTGTGTGTGTGTGTGTGTGTGTTGTGTGTGTGTGTGTGCTTGTATGCATGTCTGCATGTGTGTGGAGACCTGATGTCATAACTGAACCACATTGTACATGGGACTGTGATACCCAGAAGGCTCTCCTTCCCCTGCTGTTGTTTGTGGTGGCGTATGATGAACTGAGATGTGCCAGGCTCTAGGACTCACAGAGCCTCTCGACAGCAGGTGGGGTCAGCCTCAAGGCCTCGAAGGTCCCCTCCACTCATTAATGGCCCAGATACCCCCACAAGAATGCAAGAAGGCCTTGGGCTGTTCAGACACAAGCCTGGGGTTAGAATGTCTCTAGGCCCTGACAAGCGTGTCTGCACCAGGCGTTGGTGCTTTAGAAATATATCTGCATATAAAGCAGTGGCGATCCTGCCCCGGTTTGATAGGCTTCAGCTGGCCACCTTGGGGGGCTGAAGCATTGGCTGGGGTCGATGGGGCTCTGAGGTCTGCTGTGGAGGTGGGAGAGAGGGCAGGCTGTCTCCCGGCAGCCACCTGAACCCTGAAGACTCAGAATTCTGAGATGAGGTTACGCCCTGGGAAGGTGGATGAGGTTCTGTCTCACGTGTGCAGTGGTAGTCACTGTTGCTGAGCTTGGTAGCCGTTTTTCATCTGCTGGCCAACAGGTCTGTGTGCAGGCAGCTGGCAGATCAGTGGTTGGGAATCCTCTGGGGACAAAGGGCTCGACTACAGTGACCTCTCCTGTGGCTGTCACTCATGTCTTCGAGGAGTTGAGGGCCATCTTGGCTGTCTTCAGCCCACTGCCAGGCTGTGGCCGAATGGCTCCTTCTAGCCACAAACGATTAGCAGCTGCCTGGCCGAAAGCACAGATGCTGGCAATGAGCCACCAGCCTGAGCGTCACGTCACAGGACCCCACCCTGCCCAGCCGGGACACACTAGTGGATTTCACTGGGGTGGGACACTCTCCCCTGGGTTTGCTTCTTTCCGCATGAGGCTACCCTGGAGGCCCTCTCCTGGCTTCTCTGTCACTCCCCAGATTGCAACCTGAACTGGAGCAGTTGGCAGACAGATAGGCAGACAGCCGACCGACTGACACACAGGCATGAGGCCAGAAGAAAGAAGGCAGCAGGTGGGACAAGCATGGATAGATCTCCCTCCCTCCTGACCCCCGTGCGTCAACATGGCGCCCACCTTGGTGCCCGAACTGGCGTGGGTCCATTGCGAGGGGGCGTGCGTTGGGGATTCTGTGCGTGTTAATCCATCTTTGCAAGGATATGGGGGAAATTATTCATAATTAAAAAGTAATAATAATGTGTTGTGAAGGAACTCAGCAGCACGGTACCCAGAAAGAAGGGGGAGGGCAGGCAGTCTATTTTTAATGATCTCCATGGCAACAGAGATTTTGTTTACACTGATTTTTCCCCCTAGTTCTTCAGTAAGGCAATTGCTGATTTGCATTTTATTGGAAAATGTAGCTTTCGAGTCCCTGAGCTGGGCAAGGGGCCCTAGTGTCTGGGGAGTGTCACTCCCCACCCCAGGATGCTTCTGGAGCCTTCTGTGAGGCTCTGGGACCTGGGAAACTGCAGTTAAGAGGCCAGTGCGCCTGCGGGACTCTTTCCTCCTGCAGCCTGGAACACCTTATTCCCCTCGTCCATCCGTCCCTATCCTGTAGTGGATGCTGTTTGCATCCTACAGCTAAAACTGGTTCCTCAAGGTGTGGTTGCCCCACCCCCAACCCCCATGACAACAACAACGAGCAGATACTCACATGCTCAAGTGAATCTTCTCCTCAATGTAACTGGTCAATAGAAGGCAAGAGCCTTGGGCTGGTGAGACGGCTCAGTGGGTAAGAGCACAGACTGCTCTTCCGAAGGTCCTGAGTTCAAATCCCAGCAACCACATGGCGGCTCACAACCATCTGTAATGAGATATGACGCCCTCTTCTGGTGTGTCTGAAGACAGCTACAGTGATAATAAATCTTTAAAAGAAAAAAAGATAAGTAAATCTTTTAAAAAGGGGGGGTCTAGAATCTATGATTGGGTGCTTGAGGGAGTGAAGTGGGACTGTAGGTTTGAGGGGGGAGGAGGGGGGACTGAGAGGAGGAAGCCACAATGGACCAGAACCACGAGTCCAGGAGAAGCAGCAACAAGGGACTTTATATCTAGGGAATAAGTTGGAACAGCCCTAGATCTGCTCAATCTAGGCATATGGCTTATAAATAAAATACCTGGTTTGTGTGTCTTTTATGTGGGCTTACTAGGACTTTACTTCCAACATCACTGTCCTGCCGGGGGCACTGCCGTGCCCTTTGTGCCCACCAGACCTGCTCGACGGAGACCTGTACCACCTGCACGGGTAGCTGGTCGGGTTCCCACCCTCTCCTGCTGTGCCAGGCACAGAGCCCAGGCCACCGGCAGAGGGACAGATGGACGCCAGCAGTCCACTCTGAGGATGCCAATGTGCGTGGATGCCAGCCAGGCTCCAGAAGGATGGCGCAGGCCAGGCGGGCAGGTGTGCGTGCTCTCTGCCCTCAGGCCTCAGTGCTTGGCTGCAGTGCCTAGCAGGCTGCCTTCCGGCACCTATTCCTGCCCTCGTCTAGGTGTGGACCCACCCAAGTGTCTCTTGCTGTGGCTGCATCTCAGCCGTCACTGGGGCACTTGTTCCCACTGGCCTTGGCTCTGAACTGGCCATGCTTGGAAGAAAGCCTGCTGGCCAGGTGCCTCTACCTGACAGCAGGTGCTTTGGGCAGTTTCCCACAGCTCCCGAAGCAGCCATGCCTGCCACCCAGGCAATAGTCTGAATGCCCACACCTCCCCGGGTCCCACTATACCAAGATACCTCCCCGGGTCCCACTATACCAAGACATAAGAGGCAAGAGTCTAGAAAGCCTCTGTCTGCAGCATGCAGTAAGGGGAGCCTGCCGCGTCTGCTGTCTGCTCAGCATCCCTCCTTCAGGGCGCTGGGAGGAGATGGTCTTGTGCAGCCTTCAGGACCACAGATTTTCCCCTCACAGACACAGGAACTGTCCAGGAGGTCAGAGTGGCTTTCCTCAGTGGGGAAACAGCCACGCCATTTATGTTTTCTGTCCATGTCTCTCACATGGTGGCAGTGACACACTCGGGCATCCCTTCACACCTTTCAGACCCGCAGAGCCTCTGGGAAAGGCTACCTCTCCTTGTTTGTAGGAGAGGCTGAGGGAGACGCTGTTCTCTTTGGTGGTTCCCAAATGCTCATGGGATCCTGATGTGTGTGCATACACAGAGGGGTGTGATGGCTCCTCCTGTACTGTCCCAGGGATCATATCACATATAGACACATGCATCTATCATGCATATACATGTCAACAAGGGTGCATACACATGAACATCACATGTGCATCTATAACACATTAAAAAACACCTACACCTTTGAATTTGCATACACATGTATATAAATACATGTGCTACATACCTGAGTGTTTATACACTACATGTTCATATATGTTTACATATTGCATATATGTCTTTATGTACACTCACATACACATAACTACCACAGACTCATGTATATACATATATTCAACATGTGAAGATTTGCCACAGAAATTCATACATACATATACATATGCACATATACACAAACATGCAACATGTGCATATTTGCTCCACATGCATTTATATATGCATATTCATGCACTCATGCATCCATGTGACATGCACATACATATTCATATTAGTACTCATGTAGATATCATGTATTCAGCCTGTGCATACATGTCACACACACCCATACAAAGTATACACTCAGATATCTACCACATATATTTACACATATTTATACATATATACTCATAGGCCAAGGTTACAGTTCAGACTTATGCAAAATATATATAACACACATGTATATATACCACACATATTCATATTAAACGTTACTCACAACTATGCAGCACATGCACCTTCATGCGCATTATATGTTTATGCACACATATTCACATATTTGTTTCTATTCAACACATGCAAACAGACCACACACATTTATGCAAAATACACACATGTAACACACATTTACATATGCATATACCCATATATCACAACCATCATACACATATACATTAATATATATACATGTTCTCTTATGTGTAAGCATTTGGGCCATTAATACATACCACATATTCATACAAAATATACATGCAACATACCACATACATTCATAATGCACATATCCATATAGCATGCACCCTAACACAAATACACATAAACATAAATGTACATACATTTTCACTTCCGTATTGATTACCATCTATTGCTGTGATAAAGCATGACCAAGGCAACTTATAGAACGTTTATTTTGATTCCAGAGGGATGAGAGTCCATCTTGGCAGCTCCTGGCAGGCATGACAGTAGGAGCCAGAAGCTTAGAGCTCACATCCCAACATGAGCATGAAGTAGAGAGATCGGACTAGACATGTGTAAGCATTAAGGCCATGTACATGCACCACACATGTTCATTCAAGTACATATTTAACATACTACATGTTTTCATATGCATATACATCTATGCAGCACATACCTTCACACACATGCACTTTAACATACACACACATACATAGTCACAGATATAAAAGCATTCAGCCTGAGCATATATACCACAGACATATACATGCCACATGCCACACACATTCATAATTCACGCAATCATTTACACATACACATATACACACACATATAAACCTACACATCTCACCACACACATTCACATGAATGTACAGCCACCCATGTGCACACCACACATTCACACACATGTATACATACATGAAACACATACATCTATATCACACCTATCACATACACACTAGTCTCCACATGTCCCATTTCACTGGCCGCAAGCTAAGGGCTTGCCAACCTTGTGAGCCCCAGGGCTGGACTTCCTCTTGGCTTGCACATGGAAGCCATGTGACTGTTGGCTGTCTGAATGAATGAAGGGATGAATGAATGGATGGATACAGCATGTCAGACCCCCAGGCAACCAGAGAGACACAGACAATGAGCAGGGGGGAGGGGCAGGTAGGGAGAAAGAGAAAACTACACTTCCTGTAGACATTACCAGGAGTCTGTCTGTCTACATTAAAAGTCACTCAAGGTACCAGTAAGTGCCCCATGATGCTGTGTGGCACCATTGGCAGATTCCAGAGGTGTTGGGGTGAGGGTGTGTCAGGAGCCAGAGAACATCCTCGCAGCAGTGATGTTATCAGTGTGCGCCTAATCTGATACCGGGAGATGGGGCTCCTGGCACCTGGCCACCTCAGCAGCATGCTAGAACCCCCACTGCCAATTCTGAGGCTCAGCACATCTGCTCTGAGCCTTCAGACACACCCGTAAGGCAATGCCTGTTGCCTAGAATGTTCAATCTGGGTTCCAGTTTCCTTCTGTGTACTACCAGTGGAACCCAGAAGGTCAGGCCTACCAAGTAGCTGGTCCTCTCTTTATTCATACACTAGACCTCTTTTCTTTTCTTTCTTTCTTTCTTAAGAAAAAGAAAATAACAAGTTTTGGTGGCAAGAAATTGGAGCCCTCTTACATAGCTGGTAGGAGTTTGGGGCTGTGAAAAGGGCTAATTTTGTGTTAGACGAACTTCACCTTGGTAAATAGAAATAATAAAACCATTAATAACAGAAGAATTCATTATTGAGAGAGGCCACTAACTCAAGGAAAATTATGATGTTTCTATCAGCGTTGGGCTTACCTGTTTTTATAATTGTGCTTATTGTTATTATTATCATTATTATTATTATTCAGGTAAATTTGGTGTTGATTCAACCAAGCTCTGGGGATCTCGCAGGGACATACCTCTTACTAATAGGCTATCAAAGACGCCTCCTGTGACCTAGTGCCTCCTTGAGAGACACATCAGATCCTGTGATCTGTATATCTTTGAATTTGTGGGGCTCTCAGGTTTCTGGGTGGCCCTGGAGCTTGACCTGAGCCCAGGTTACCTCAGCCACTTACGCCTGCCCAGACTGAGAGACTCGTGACTTTTTCTGTGTAAAGCTTCACTTCGCAGACCAGCCTCCCCAGCCTGCCCAGCTCAGAACCACACAGGGCCTTGTGTCTGAGTTGCTGGTGATGTCCTCTTCTGTCGCCCTCTGTCAAGGTATGTCTCCTGTGGCCAGAGACTGTGTAGTCACAGCTGTGCTGTAGGTCATGGCCAGGTGTGCCACTACAATCCCAGCAGGCACTGCTGTGAATGCTAGCATGGGCCAGGAGGTGATGCCCTGGGCCTCATTTCACAGGTGAGGAAATGGGACTCAGACAGAAACAGCTCTTGCTGGGGTCTCCAAGGAGACAGGATGGGACACAGTCATTGATAACATCCTCATTGTGACAAGCCCAGGAGGACACCTGAGCCACCCGGGCCCAGGAGGAAAGGGGTGGCTTTGTCTTTAGGTCCGGACCTCTAGCCCAGGCTGGGTCATGTTACATAAATAAATGAGCACCGTCCCTTTCTTACCAGGGAAGCCCCTGAGCCCAGGGTCCTCTCACAAGCTCTGGGGAGGTTCCCTTCCCTCTCCCCCAAATTCTAGAATTGGCATCAGCATCCAGTTTACATTGAGTGACCTCTTTCCCTCCTCCCTTTTCCATCTTCCGTCCCTCCTCCCTCCTCCCTCTTCCTGCCTCTGTAATTTTAAGAAGTTCCCCACCCTCCCATGTCCCCCCTGTCCTGTGAGATCCCCGCCCTGTGCTACTCTCCTCCCCACAGTGAATGCAGAGCCCAGTGTGGGATTTTGACTGAGTTATTGTGTCTCTTCCTGGATCTCCAGTCAGATTGCCAGCCCAGAGTTCACTAGCCGGAAGCACATGCCTCAGTCATCCCTCCGGATTCTTCAATGAAACCTTCACTGAACCATGGGGGCAAATCTCTAAGGATCTGTCCAATCTGCTCTGACTCAGGGAAGAGGAGTGGGTGGGCCTGGATCCTACCTCCTGGGGGTTTATAAATCCCACATCCCTCCTCACACCCAACACACAGAGCATGCAGCGGCTTATCTTTCTTCACAATTCTCCATGCCCGGATCCAGCTGTGATGGCTGCATGGTTCCAGCCTCTGTCCTTGAGGGCAAGCTCCTTAAGTGGACGGTGGGCTCCGGGATGCGGTAAGTGGGACCTTAATCACACGTCCACGAAGTTTATCCAGTGGCCATCAGAAGATAGGACGGAAGCTAGTCAGAGCTTGACATCCTACATTTGATGTCTGGAACCTACACACATACACACTCTCTCTCTCTCTCTCTCTCTCTCTCTCTCTCTCTCTCACACACACACACACACACACACACACACACACACTCACACACACAAACCTATACACACACTCACACACTCACACACACAAACGTACACATATTCACACACACAAACCTACACACTCACACACTCACACAAACCTACACATACTCACACACACAAACCATACACACACTCACACATACACTTACACACACACACAAATCTACACACACACACTCACACACTCACACACTCACACACACAAACCTACACACACATACACACACTCATACACAAAAACCTGTACACACACACACACACTCACACACACAAACTTACACACATACACTCACACACACACAAACCACATACATACATTCACACACACACACATGCCATTCACTATAGATAGATAGATAGACAGACAGACAGACAGACAGATAGACGAATGGACAGGATGGGAGCAAGATGAAAGGCATGTCCTCAGTAATCCAGGAGGAGGAAGATGCCATCATGGACAGGCATAGATGCTGTCACAGATCTCAGAGACTGACTGTCCTGGGCAGAATGGGGACACCCAGTCGGAAATGCAGGTAGGACCGGGGGCTTTCAACCCTGTGCTGACTCTGACTCCATTCCTGGGGTAGACACAGCTGGGGAGAAGGCATGGGTTTCTCCCCCAACTCTCTCCTTGAGGGAAACGATATAAAGGAATAAAGATATAGCTTCTGACATGATTCCAACCCAAAAGAGGTTTGTGTGTCTGGAAGGGTACAAGCCCAGATGGGGAAACCCACCGAAGTGAGTCATGGAACTGTCGTTTAAGGAGAGGTGGGGGACACTGACAAAGGGGTAAAGAGTGTGTGTGAGGGAGGGAGCTGAGACCTCCGTGTACACAAAACCAGATGTAGAGGACTTGATTCCACTTCCAGAGGGTTGCAGAACAGGAAACTCAGAAAGCAAAAACCGCAGTTGCACCGGGAGTCCGGTGCATTGAGACCAGGACGCAGATGAGTGAAGAGGCGTCTGCATTGGTTAGGGTCTGCATCCAGTGGGGTGCAGGCTGCATGGGAGCGTGGGGCTGTGGTTTGAGTGCGTGGAGGAGTAGGTAGATTTTTACCTTAAAAGAAAAATAAAAGGTTTGTAAATAAATTCAGAGTCCTGGTTACTAAATACCAGGCTGACGCACGCAGGAGAGTGTGGCGCCTGTATCTGACTTTTGCATGCATCAAAGCTAATGAAGTTGATACACACTCTGAGAGGAGATGAGGGGGCTGTGATTGGGCAAGCAGAGAAAGGGTAGCCCACTAGGACTGCTGGGAATTCGGCATCCACCCCAGCCACTTCTCTGTGTCTCGGGAAACATTTGCCACAAAGTGCTGGTGAGAAACCAGTCACAGAATAAACATACAGTGGGCTCTTCCCAGAAACACGGCAGTGAGCTCTTTTGTGTGGCACGCAGGCTGGTGTGGACTGGCTACTCTGTGCCCTTCTCTGTTGGTTGAAGAAGACCTCAGTTTCCACCGGTAGGGCTTCCTAGAGTCCAGGCTAGGTTTCAGGACCAGAGGGGGAGCGGGGTGCAGCATTCACACCCCACTGAGGTCATCCTCTAGCTCACAAGAGGGTGGAGGCAACCCTCTCAGGTGAGAGCCTCCTGGGACGGTCTAGCAGGCTGTAAGCCAGCCATCAGTTCTAAGCAGCAACTGGGCCTGCGAAACCAGAGCAGAGGGCCTGCTCTCAAAGATGGGGGACGAGATCTAGCTTCCTGATAGATAGACTGCCTGTGCCAAGCTCCAGGAGGAAGTCAGGCTCCATGGAAAGAGTGGTCAGGCTCCATGGGAAGAGGGTCCAGCTGCAATCTCTCTCAGCAACTAATGAGCATCCTCTGGGATGTGGGAGGACGAGAGGACATCCTGGTGGACAGGGGAGTCCTTTAGACTGCAGAGCAAATGAGAGGCCTTTAGGAACATAGCCAGGTCCGAAGGTGCGTCTTATCCTCTCTCTGCTATGCATGGCCAGTGAGAACAGCTCTTACTGAGGATGTGGCAGGGTCAAACATCTTGGAGAAGTGTTCCGATTTGGGGCTCTTAGGGCTAGGAGAGGTCACACACCAACCAGCGCAGCGCCGGGTGTCCGCTGACCAGTGGTTAACTCTAAACATGTGCCCCAAGGCCAGACCGCTTAGCCTGGTGGAGCCAACGCGTGCCATCTGATCAACCTGACTCCCGCTTCTGATCTTTAGTTGATGACGCGCCTGATGAAGCCCAGGGCCCATTAAGCAGCCTCCAGGCCTCCCGCGGCTGCTTCTGCTCATTGGAACCGCCCACTGCCATGTGGCTCCTCCTTTCTCCACCTCCCGGGCCACGCCCATCACAGGAAGCTTCCCACTTCTTTCTCCGAGCGCTCCTCGTTAATCCTCGTCAGCTGCAAGCAAACAAACTCCCCGCTCCATTTATTTCACGAGCCTCCCGATTTAATTAGGTTTTCCAGTTTTTCGCCTGTCCTGGGCCAATCAGTCCTTAAAACAGTGGAGAATTCATTTCCAGCTGCTGTCAGAAGGCGGCTCTCCTCAGTTAGAAAAATAATTAACCCATCATCACACATCGGGGGTAATGAATCTGTGTTTTCCGTTCGCTAGCAGGTCATTTGTATCCCTCCATACCGGCAAAGGAGGTGCGAACCAACTTCCAGCAGAGGCTTCCCTCACCCCTGTATCCCTCTCTGGGGACCCTTCCCCCTCTTGGGGGCGGGGTGGGGTGGGGTCGGGGCAGCAGGCTCTGAGGATCTGAAGTCTCACTTTGGTTCCTGGTACCCAGCCACAGAGGTCCCTTGCTTCTGCTCCCCAAACTACTTCCTGCAGTCCACAGTAGGTGTGACACGTAGGGGAGCTGCTGTAGAGTCCTGTGGCGCTTCCACCCGTGACCTCATCTCTCACAGCCTGGAACCCGGAAGCCAGGAACCAGCTATCCACAGCCCCTCCCCCGCCGGAGGACCTCTGTCTCCTTTTGGCCCTATGGCTCCCAGTCTTCCTTGGTGTTCTTTGACTTGTAGACACATCTGCTCCAGCCTCTGTCCCGGGTACCCCACGGCCTTGTCTCAGCTCCATGGCAACAGCTCCATCCTTACCGCCTCTGCTTCCCAGACTTCCGGTTACCCTGGGTCTGAACCTATGAAGCGGAAAATCTCGGAAATAGACCATTCATAATTTCCAAGTAATTCTTATTATGGCGACCCATCCGACTTGCTGCCCTTTATTAGCTACTTATTGTTGGTTACCAACTCTTACTGAGATTAATTTGTAGATCAAACCTCATCACAGGCGTGAACAACAGGAAAGCCTTGCGAGTATGTGGCAAGTTCCGTGTTACACTGTATCTCAGTCCTCAGCGCAGGGGTTCTTGGTTATGACCCTATCTGGTGAACACCGTGGGTCATGTTCCCTCGGATAAGGGGATGACAGCACATCTGTGAAGTCTCTCTAGGTCAGGTCTGGCCATTGGTGCTAGAGAAGCACATTATAGCCCAGCATAAGCAGTCTGCCCTTCGGGCGCTGTGCCGCCTTTCATCCAGGCACCTTTAGCTCCCCTTCCCCCACAGTCCGCCCTGTGTTCCAGCGTGTAGTGGTGCCCCACCCTTTAAAGGAAGCAAGGGAACCGAGGTCCCGTCTCCCACTCTGTCCCTTCTCATGTGCACCCAAACACCCAGAATGTAAAATCAGAGTTTGCATTCGAGGATCCTCTCAAAGTCGTATTATTGACCCACTGGCTGGCTGGCTGACTGGTTGGTCGATTGATCGATCGATCGATCGATTGATTGATTGGTGTTTGAGCTTTTGGTGTATGAAGGAGTCTCTCCTTCAGGGCTGACTCTGCTGCCCCTCTTGGGGTAGGAGTTGGCCTCTTTGAAGACTGTATTACCCATCTCTCACCACTTGGTGGCGCCCACAAGCAGCCAATGAGCTAGGGCTGGGTACCAAAATGTTGGGTGTGACCAGGACCCTGCAGAACCCTCCAACCAAAGAAAACGTCCCCTAGTGCTTACCTTTCTGCTCTCTCCGCCAGTTACCTCCCGTCACCCACCGCCATCCTAAAGGAGGGCTCTGGGCTGCCTGCTGTGTGTAGCTTCTCTTTGGAGGGCTCTGGGCTGTGGTTTCAAACCTGAGCATGCCCCAACCTCTCTTTCAAGAATGCTGGTCCGTGTCCTCCAGTGTGACTTGTGTTGTGGCATTGTGTGTTAGTTCTCTTTGGCGTCGGACACGTGCCTCCATGTCTCCCTTTGTGGAATGGGAAAGGGGTAGCCTGGGGAAGGCTGTGCCTGATAATCTCCGACTGCGGGGGCACGGCCTTACCCTCCATGGTCTCAACGGTGTGTGTGGGCACTGAGCCCGGAACAGAGCACAGCCCTCAGAACACCTCTCCATCTCCATAAAGTTACCGGACAGGGTCACTCACACGTGTGCGGGACACACATGTGCGGGACGGGTTGGGTGATACCCTGCGCACAGCAGGCTCCCAGGAAGAGCGGTTCCTAGAAGCGCTGACGTGGTGTGGGCACGTGGGCATGCGGTGAGCATGCGATGGGAATGTGATGCTTCTTCCGGCAGGGACCGGCCGGTCCCTTACCTTCCTAGGGATCAAGACATCTTCTCAAGCCAGAGCCTCAGCACATTCCTCACAGATGCCCCATGTTTTCCTAGGTCTCTCTGTATCCAGGTCTCTACCCAGCACCACATCCCATCCTGGGGAGTCAGAATGACTTGGGGATACTTCCACCTGCAGAATCCAGCTCCTTTAGCCGTCTGGTTCTGCATGCATTGCTACCCTACAGTGCCAGGGAGCCAGGACAGAGAGGCAGCATCCTCTCTCCTCTCTTTCTCTCCTCTCCTCTCTCCCCTTTCCTTCCTCCTTCCCCTCTTCCCCTCTTCCCCTCCTTCCTCTCCTCCGCTCCCTTCTCTCCTTCTCTTCCCCTCTCCTCTCTACCTCCTTTCCCCTCTGCCCTCATCCCCCTTCCTCTCTTCCTCCTCCCCTCTCCACTTCTCCTCCCTTTTCCTCCCCTCCCCTCCCCTCACTTCCTCCTGCCCCTCCTCTCTTCCCCTTCCTTTCCCCTCCCTTCCCTTTCTCCCCCTCCTCTCCCCATCTCCTCTCCCCTCCCTGCTTCTCCTCCCCTCCCCTTTCCGTCCCTCCTCTTTCCTTTCCTCTCTTCTCTCCTCATTTCTCTTCCCCATCTTTACCCTCAGATGGCCCCAGGTGTTTTCTGCTGCTTTGATAAACCCCATGACCCAAAGCAACTAGGGGAGGAAAGGGTTTATTTCACCTCCTTACAGAATTATGAAGACAAGTCAGGGCAGGAGCTTAAGGTAGGGACTGAGGTAGGGGCCGATGGAGGGGTGTGGTTTACAGCCTTGTGCAGCCTGCATTTTCATACACCCCAGGACCACTGCCTAAGGGTGGCCCGCCCACTGTGGGTGGGGCCCGCCATGCCAATCATCAACGAAGGGAATTCCCCAAAGGCTAATCTGATGCGGCATTTTCTCGGTTGATGTTCTCCTAGACAACTTTAGCTGTGTCAAGTTGACAAAAACCTAACCAGGGTCCCTCAGTTCCCTGCTCTCCCCTCCCCCCAGCTCTGCTCTGCCCCCACTTGGCTCAGCAGCTCCAGATGTGTGGACCCCACAGCCAGATCCAGCCACTCCAAGAAGAATCAGATCCAAGCAATGTCCCTCTGGGAGGAGACGCCCGGCAGTGTTCACTCTGGACCCAGCTTCTCTCGGGCTCCTCAGAGCCGGCTCCTGTCCATCAGTAGCTGGGGATGGACGCAGATCTCGGTTCTGGAACTTTCCAAAGGGATTTGCTATTGCTGTGCCATTGAGCTGGCAGGGGTTGGCATGTTGGACTTCACTCATTGAGCAGGATCAGGAGTTGTCACCTTTGAGGTGAAGGCTGTGGGACATCTGGTGACCACCCTCGAGGTTAGAAATAAAACAGGATCTTTGGAAAGCTGTGGTTCAGCCCATGTGAGGCTCCAATGTGGGTCTGCCGTCCATCAGCCCAGGGAATATCTGTGGCCATGACATTTCTTATGTTGATTCTTGAGGTTGTTCTAGAATGTTCTTCTCAGCTCCAGAGCTTTGTTTTCTTGCTGTAGCATCTGCTATGATCTCACCTCCTCCTCAGACTCATGTGTGGTGTTGTGCGGCCCACACCCCTTCCCAGGCTCTCTCTCATCGGAACACCAGCATGAAGTTCCAGGCTTCTTGAGTTGCTTTGCAAGGACTTGTCTTCATTGACTTCACACTGCCTTAGCGGGTGGTGACACGGTGCTCCCAGCCCAGCGGTGGGGGTTGGGGGTGGGGCTCACTTTGGGGAACTGGCAGAGAGTGAAAGCCCATTGGGATGTATGCTGAGCCACTTAGAGAATGACCCTTGCAGTGTGGCTAAAGCTCTGACCAGGCCTCTTGGAGCAGGCTACCCTTGTACTGCGGACATATGTCCTATTCTTCTTCATTTTAATCTTTCCCCTGGGAGGTCTGTATACCACCTCCCAGGCCTGGACTGAACACAGACACAGGCAGTGCTGCCTCCAACCTCCTCCCCGCCTCAGCCTAGCACCAAGGTGGGGACCTGTAGAGGAAAAGGAGTGGAGATCTGATTTCCCGACAGCGACTCTCACTTGTGTTTTGGGGACCCATGGTCTCAGTGATGGAATCACGCTTGGCCCTAGGAGACTGTGCAGGCTGCCCCCGCCCCTGCCAGCCGCCAGCAGATGGCCTGAGCATCGTGCTGTGCCAGTTATCAACACCAGGTGGCGCTGTGGGCCGTGCAGCCGCACTGCTGGCTCAGCTTCCCTTCTCGACGTGACTCATCCCTCCCTGGTCTTCTAAGAAACAAGTTGGACAGAAGTAGGAGTGGGGGCATTGCTAGTGAAAGAGGGGTGACCCCAGTCTTGTCTCCTTTGCTGTTACCACGGAACTACGAACCCCAAATCCGTCTCAGAGATTCCAAGTGTTGAAGTTCCTTGACTCGTTATTTTTTTTTCTGCTGCTCGCATCAGATGTGGTTCATATTATATAACAAGTTTATGTTAGTGAGGAGGAATTGGGTTTTACTCAGAGAAGCTTCCTACCCGTCAGCAGGTTCCCTGTTGTGCCCATTAGCAACTCCAAATCAAAGTTCCCTAAGTGTAAGTTCATGGCTCATGGCACTGTGGATTGCTGGACTCAGTCTGGCCCGCTGTGACCATACTCCAGAGCCCAAGCTCATAAAGCAAATGCCTGGCAGCTGATAGACAGAAGCAAGCGTTTACCCCACTGTCCGGTTTTTCAAACTTCGGTCTGAAATAGGACACGCCCACTGCCACATCATTGGCCAAAGCAAGTCACATGACAGCCCTGTCCTGAAATGGATGGCAAGGTTAGTCCTGCTGTGTCCCAGCGGGAGAAGTGATGGGAAGATTAGCCAGGCTGCTAGCCACAAAACACCAGCTGGTTCGTGGGTCCAGGCGCCGGCAGGCAGTAGGGTCCTGGGCTCAGCTTAAGGATATGAGCAGCCCATGTGATGGTCTGGGGGTTAAATGGCACGCCCAGGGTCAAGACCAGGGGGAGAGTGGGAACAGCAATCCCTTCGGCTGCTTAGCCACAGGCAGAGCTTTGGCTGCCACTGCCCACTGGGCACTGACCGGCTGGCAGCTGCTCTTAACAGGGGTGGGAGAAAAGACGGGCTAGGAGTCTCCATATCCCATTTATCTCGGCCAAACCCTCGTCCCGTTCTGACAAGGGTTGCCACAACTCACAGCAACTGCTGCTGTAGACTGGGGTGAAAATCAGAGGCAGCCAGCGGAAAAGCCTTGCGCGCCTCAACGGCCTTGATGGAAGCATGGCTGTGCAAACGTTCGTCCACCAGGGGGCAGCAGTCATCCTCTGCAAACTGCTGCAAACGCGCTTGGGATCCAGGAATCCAAAGCCCAGAGCTGGTCAAGCCAGGATCCTATTGCAGATCGCGAATCTGAGATGCACAGCACGGCGCGGCACCTCAAATACTTGCATAATGATTGTCACGTGGGGTCTGGTGTCTCCATGTTTCCCCACTCCAACTCACATGCAAGCATGGTGGACTGACATGTGTCTAGCCTCGTGTCTGTCCTATGTCAGCCCACACCGTCTGGTCAGTTAGAGTCAGATTAAAAGCACCACCATGCCTGGCTATCTTTTTGGCAGGCTGGTTATAAACTTGAAGCTTGACATAATTCAAGGAGTCTATGTATGGCACCATAATTAGTAAGAGGAAACTGAGGCCCGAGGAAGTTAAATCACCTCCAGGTTTTCCTCAGTCATAGGAGCCAGAGCCCTAGTCCAGGTGCGCTAGGTCTAAATTGCTTCCTCTCTCCCCACCTGGCATTTCTTCCAGATAGCTTGTTACACAGGGCCAGAGGTAAGGGAATGAGAGGAGGGCGCTGTGGCGCCACCCAGTGGCTTTGCGGGGGAATGTGGATGTCCTGTGGGAGGCAGTGTGGACGATGGAGGCAGGAGATTTGAAGATTGACGTCCAGGAAAACCAACCAAGGCCAGTCTGAGAGAAACTGGTGGAAACTGGTGGAAGAGTCACAGGTCACACACCCCAGTGACCACCAAAGGCATTCGGAGGAGCCTCCCGGGAGTAGGGGGTGGGGATGGGGGGGAGCAGGTAGTAGACTTGACTGGAGAATCTGAGGTCTGGAAATCCCGCTCTGCGCTAGGAAGTAGACTTGACTGGAGAATCTGAGGTCTGGAAATCCCGCTCTGCGCTAGGAAAGGGGTGTCTCACCCTGGCATCTGAGTGAGAAGACACCTCCCTGTAAGAAGCTCCCCTTTGCAGGCGTTCCTAACACTTCACACACACCCTGTAGCCCCCCACCACCTGGGTGCACCCCGAGCTAGCCCCCCCCTGCTGGTTAGAGGGGGCACTGCTGGAAGAACTGCCCCTAGAGGGCTAAGTGGGAAGTGCGCCCTGCAGAGCCTTGGTCTCTATCACGGAGAGAAAGGGACAGGCCGATGAAAACAGCACCAGCATGAGCACCCGACCACACAGCCCAGGAGAGTGCTTTAAGAATCCCACTTGTAGCCTGGTGTGGAGACATACATCTTTAATTCTACCGTTCAGGTGGACACGGGCAGACCTCTGAGTCTGAGGTCAGCCTGGGCTACAAAGTGAGTTCCAGGACAGAGCTACATAGTAAGACCCTGTCTCAAAATAATAATAATAATAATAATAATAATAACAATAATAATAATGAATGCCTCCCCTCTCTGAGCCCGCCGCGCTGGCTCCTGCACCCCCACCACACAGGCTTTAATGGCCACAGAGCACTTTCCCCTCAGCTACCTGTGGCTATGTCTTGGTAACATAGAGAAATGAGTTCCCAGCCCTCCAGGATCAAAGCTGGCCTCCTGCCCCAGCTGTTCTCTCTCCTTTGAAGCTCTCCTCCCACCCTGAGCCAGCCAACCCTAGTGATGCAGGCGGGAGATCCCCAAGCCTGGTCCCCAGCCTGGAATTGTCCTACCACACAACTGTCAGAAACGTGAACCACGTATCCTAAGCAGTGAGACTGACACTCTGGGACCAGGGCCAGTGGCTCGGATGTCTCAACAGCTCCCTTGGGATGGAGCCCTCCGAGGCGAGCAAGGGGTGACAATGTGCTTACTAACGGGGCCTCTCTTGAACACTCTAATGAGCACATCCGCTGCTGTGCACATCCAGTGATTCCCACAGCTGGGGACACACAGCCAACAGTGAACCTCAAGTTCAGAATGGGGACTAGAGGGCCCTACAGGACGGAGGGGGCAGAGGTTGTATTAGAAAAAAAAATCCAGCCATGGTGTATGTGTATGCGCGCGCGGGCTTCTCGTCTCTGGGGCCCCCAAACCATCATACCTCCAACTTCAATTTTTCCATTTTCTTGCAAAACATCTATTCACATTGTACCTCGTAGGAGCTGAGTGGTGTCGGGGGAGCGGAGGCGTGTGGTATTATTAACACTGCCTGGAAGGAACAGGAAGGAGACGTGAGAACCAGACACTTTCAGGCTCTCACGCCCTCCTCCCAGCCACCTCTGTCTGTCTGTCTGTCTGTCTGTCTGTCTGATAGTCTGTCTGTGTCTGTGGTTGGTCAGTTCCTTTCCCAAAAGGTCAGCAGCAGCAGGGGCTGGAGCCACGGCCCCCTCTCTATTTTGAGCAGAAGCCTCTTGATCTCCATGCAACATGAGGGTCAGGGTGACTTCCAGACACGGTGAGCCGGTACCTATGCTGTTTGTGAGTTGAATCTGGAGGCAGGTCCCTGAGTCGGAGGGGGCAGCTGGTGGCTGGTGGAGCCAGTGTCATAGAGATGAGAGGGAAACACGGGGCTGAGGGGCGGTTGGGATGTGGTTGGCAGGGCACGGGGAGCCTAAGTGCAGGTGACGACCGTGTGGGTGGTGGCTCTGGCTCTGTCCTATCTCTCTTGGCCCCACCCTGGGTGGGAATTAGTCTCTGTTCTTATGGAGCCTGGTCCTTCCTCCTCTCTCTCCCCAATGCCAGCCTGATGCTTGATCAGAAACCCAGCCTTGCGCACCTCAAGAAGGCAAGAAGGAATTGGGGTGTCAGTTGGCCGAGGGAGCTGCTGTAGAGACAGTGGCAGCAGGGGGTGAGGATCAGCTTTGAGAACAAAATGAAGAGGCAGAGTGACCTCCCCCTCAGAGTGGCACGTCCTCAGAGTGACCTCCCCCCTCAGAGTGGCACGTCCTCAGAGTGACCTCCCCCCTCAGAGTGGCACGTCCTCAGAGTGACCTCCCCCCTCAGAGTGGCACGTCCTCAGAGTGGCCTCCCCCCTCAGAGTGGCCTTCCCCCTCAGAGTGGCCTCCCCCTCAGAGTGGCACGTCCTCAGAGCAGGAACTCGGGCTGACTGGACGTGAGGGAGGCTCTCGGTGGCTCTCAGACTGGAGCGAAATCAGTTACCCGTCCAGGGAAGCATCCTGTTTGCAGGGGAGCAAACCCTTGCCGCGACATCCTGACAGCCTGCTTGAGAGGTGGCTGGGAATGCCGGGTGCCGTGTCGCCTCTGGTCTGTGTGGACATGGGGCCATGCACAGATACCAACAGGACAACACGCTCCTGGCCAGGGCCTCCTTTGAAATGCAAGCGGCTGTAAGCAGCGAGGTTCACCACTAAAAGGATTAAAGGGTCGGGCTGCTGGGAAGAGGCAGGAGAAGGCTCTCTCAGGCCAGGAAGGAGATTAAGGTGGGTCAGGTGACAGCAGCTGTCAGATAAGTGGGGAGGGAAATTATGGGGAGGGGGTGTTCGGAGACGGCTGGAAGCCCTGCTGGGTAGAGGCTCTGGCAGCTGCAGGCACCTGGAAGGAGATGCCATCCAGACGGTCACCTACCGTGAGGCTTGTCTGAGGACACTGGCGGTCCGGTCCAGCGTGGGTATGCTGGAGCAGCAGAGCTGCAGGCGGGAAGGAGCGTTCACCTCCCCGCTGGGCCAGCAGGGGGCAGATGCTTGCAGCCAGCCTACCCCGTGCAGGTCTGAAGGAAGAATGAATAAATCTCTTTTACAAGTGCTTGGCTTTGGTGGCTACGGAAGGAAGGAGTGCAGGCAGAGCTGGATCTAGCTGAAACCGGTTCTCTGTGGTGTGAGGCAGGACCACCTGAGCTAGTTCCAACGGACCCCCAAAAGCCCCACCCAGGGAGCTCTCTGACACCTCGAACCCCACTTGGCCACGGCTGTGCCTCAATGCTTTGGAGATTCTGGAAGGATCCTGTCAGCACACAGTGTGACATTCTCAGCCCAGCTGATGGCAGAGCCCCTGGTTGTCGCCTCTATGGGAGCCTTGGGTCTGAGAAGCCTGTGTGATCAGGATGCCTACTAACACACACACACACACACACGCACGCACGCACGCACGCACGCACACACACACACACACACACACACACACGCACGCACACACGAACATGTATGTATGCATGAACGTATATGTACACATTGTATCATGTGCATAGTGTGTGTACCCATGCACACAGTGTGTATGAGAGTATGTATATGTACTTACCACAAGGTATATCCCATGGTGTATACACGCAAACACTTGCATAGAATGTACACAAGTATGTGCCTGCTGTATAGAACATATACATGGAGTATATACACATACATGTGCACACACTGCACAGAGCACATTGAGTATATATATATGTGTGTGTGTATACACTGCATTTAACATACCCATGGAGCATATATGCACATATGTGTACATACTTGCATAGAACACCAATGCAGAGGAATGTATATGAACAAAATACATACTCTGCACAGTTGTCCATATGGTACACATACATACATGTATACACTGTATAGCACATACACATGTGGAATGTACACACATGCACACATACACTATACATGCATGGACTGGTGGTACAGCACATACTTGGAAATACATAGAACCACATGCACATACACATGCATGCATGTAGGTCACTGGGGTAAGAGTTAACAAGCAGGCCTGCCCTTACCCCTCAAGGGCCTGGGCACCCTTGGTCCGTACCTTGGCATAGCGTAAGGACGGCTGCCCCAGCCGCAGATGAGAAGACTGGAGACCGCTCGCTCGTATCTAACTGGGCCCAGATACCTGTCTCCTCTAGGCCTTAGCTTTGCCACCCAGACCCTGAAATCTGTGTGCTGTGACCCTCCCCTGCTCAGTCGGAGGCACAGAGGGTGGCTGGTAGAAGGAATACCAGGGCGGCATTCCGGGGTTCTCACGGGGTGTGTCTGGATTGCGCTTGCAGCCTGTGTTCTGACTTACGGCTGTAGGTTGCTGACGATGGCGGAGGGTACTGACATTCGCACAGGACACTTTGGTGGGCTGTGTCAACTTGTATGGGGACAGGGTTTAGTAGGGAAGTGGCCCAATGACTAGCAGTCCCAGCCTGTGAATGAGGTGAAAGAAATAGTTCAAGAAATCATAAAGAGAATCTCGGGAATCAGGAACGCCACGTCCGCCCTCTCTTCTGCTCGGCCCCCGCACCTGCCTGCCCACCCTCCCTGCGGCCCACCCTTCCGCCCACCCTCCCTTCTGCCTGCCCACCTGCTGGCTCTAATGTCCTTCTTTCCAAGCAGATGACAGTGAAGCGTGGGCTTCTGCCATGTCGCTGATGAACAGCGCTCTCACCTGCCAGGGTTGGGAGAGAACTCGGCCATCTTCTAAGGGAGAAAAATGGGGTTCTGAGGGGGAGGGCCTGGACCCCAGAGCAGCAGGAGGAGCGAAGCCTCAGGATGGGGACAGACCCTGGAGAGGGGGCGGGGCTCCTCTGTAGGGATCTTGTGAGGAGGACACTCCGGCTCCTCTCTCTCTACCAGACATGGTGCCTGCCACTATCACAGGCTCTGACTTTGTACAGACCCTTGTGTGGACCCCAGCGAGGGCCTCTCTCTGGCTGCTGGCCAGGTGAGTAGTTTTGGTTTTTGTCAGTGACAAGGAGTGATAGAGTGTCCCTGGGAGGTTAGCAGAGAACTCCCCAGGGACAATTCAGCAAGGGTGTCATGGTGTGGCCCACTAGTGTTCCAGACGGGTGTGTGGGTAGGCAGGCCACAGCTAGCAGGTCTGTTCACCATGGCCCTAGCTGCCCTGGCTAGGCAAGGGTACACTCTCTGATCTTTCTTTTCTTCCAGGTGTCTTGAGCCCCTCTCTTTCTTCCCGTGGTGACCTTACGTGTCACTCCCAGCTGCTGCAGGGCTGGTTGACACAGGCCCTCCATTTTTCTGCATGCTGTGGTTTGGCCCGCTGAGTACCTGGTGCTGGGCTCAACCCCACCCCCACCCCTGCAATCGGGGCTCAGGAGAGCTCCCCTCTCAGGAGCAGCCCGTGCTATTGTGTACCCGCGCGTTTTCCATTTGGGGCAAGCTATTGATGTCTGAACCACGAGCACCAGTGCAGCGGGCATCCCTGGCCCTCAGGGAGTGTGCAGGGGCCGGAAGGTCAACCTAGCACAAGGCCCCGGGCCAGCAAAGGTGATCCTATGGGTTTCTGGAACATGCTGTGGCCTCGCTCTGCTCCCTTGAGATGCTGGTGAGTAGCTGAGGAACAACAGGGCATAGCCAGCTCCCGTTCTGTCTCAAAATGTGTCCAGGATGGCTGTCAGCCACCGTTCTTGGTGAGGAGAGGGACGTGACCCTCTGAAGCGGCCACGTGCTGTCATCGGTTGTGGTTGACCGTGCAGCCGGCAGGGGACGGACTACATGACAGCGGCCATGCTGGGCCCAGTCCCCTGCCTGGCTAGCCGCTGTCCTTTCGGTCCTGGGACAGGCAGGCCCACGGTGAGCCTGAGGAAGAACTGCGCAGACCCCCCCCCCCACCGCCTGCCCTTCCGTTCTTTTGCATGAGCTCAGAAACCAGACGTTCCCATTCCACAGAGGGAGCGGGGCTGAGGGCAGACGCAAACCTTTGGGGTCACACAGCCCCAGCTGCTGGTACCCTAGGTGGCCTTCCTTCACGAACATTCTTTGGAGCCAGAAACACTCCGGGCAGGTGGACCGCACTGCTTCAAGCAGAGAAGCCTGCTCAGGGCAGGGTGTGTCTGCACAGCCAGTGAGTGGACGCTCCCCCATCCACAGACCCACAGCCAGTCCTGCTGAAGCTGTCACCTGGGAGGGTGCTCCTCTTTCGTCGCTCCTCCTGCCTGGGGTCCATCCCCAAGCAAAGGTTCTTTGAGACTCAAAGACCCTCTCTGCTGCCCATTGTCCCTGAAGTAATGCTTCCTCTCCCTAGACCATCAGGACGTGGCCACACCCCTCGTCTAAGCGCTATCCTCAGGCTGGCCTGTCCTTGTTGCCATGGAGAACTTGATAAGCCCTGCTTTGCCCTGGGAGTTCAGCGTGACTCTGAGCAGACTCCCTTTAACACCCGTGTCCTGCTCTGGGTACACACTGAGGTGTCACCCAAGGTGCTCAACAGGAAGTGTTCACCCCACCTTCCTTGTGGACCTCCATTCCCCCCGGCTCTCCACACAAGAAGGATGTCACACTTCTGGACAGGAGGCGAGGAGGCCGGGATCCATGGCTGACTCATCCGCCAGTCTCTGCCTGCTGAGACTCAGGACGAGGCCCAGAGCAGCCTGGTGTCCCTGGAGGACGGAGATTAGGGTGGGGCTGAGCCCCTGGGCCTAGAGCGTCCCTGGGTGACGGAGCCTCACTTTCATGCTGACTTTCTAACCACAAATTGTGTCGTCTTGCTGGACGCCACCAGAAAGTCCCCATAAGCTCTGGGTTGCTATGCTAGCCCTCCATCCCACCAAGAGACACCTTTCAGGACTGCGAAGGAGCTGGCCACCTGGAGAGGGGTGCTCCAGGGAGCTGTGATGCGTACACACGCTGGAGCACACCTGTGGAAGTCAGAGGACAGCTCTCCTCTTCCGCCATGCAGGCTCTGAGGCTCAAACTGGGTCGTTAGGCTTGGAGACAGGGCCTGTACCTACTGACCCCTCTCACCAGTGAAATTTAATCAACAGCAATTAACTCTTTGTTAAGAAAGCCTGAGATAGACCGGGCGGTGGTGGCGCACACCTGTAATCCCAGCACTCTGGGAGGCAGAGGCAGGTGGATTTCTGAGTTCGAGGCCAGCCTGGTCTACAGAGTGAGTTCCAGAACAGCCCAAGCTACACAGAGAAACCCTGTCTCGGAAAAACCAAAAAGAAAAAAAGAAAGAAAGAAAGAAGGAAGGAAGGAAGGAAGGAAGGAAAGAAAGAAAGAAAGAAAGAAAGAAAGAAAGAAAGAAAGAAAAAAAGAAAGCCTGAAATTTGGTGCTAGGAAGGGGAGAACATGCCTGAACCCTTGATCAAACAGTTGTGTGATGAGGGCTCCTCTCACCTGGCACTGTGGTGCCTGAGGGGGCAGGGAATGGCGGTGTCTCTACACCTTCCTTTGAGGTGACTGCCTTGGGCTTTCTGGACCAGGACCACAGCTCTCTCTACTAGGCAACCAGGGCTTTGGCTAGAAGGTGGGTGGGAAAGGAGATGCCTGCTGGGGACTCTGTGACCCAGGGCCCCCACCATAAGACACATCTGCTCCATGGCAGACAATAAGCAGACAGTGGGGGGCCAGGGGGCGGAGCCAGGGCGACCTGGGATCTGCTGAAGAGTACAACACGGAGCCCCCACAGAGTGGAGCCCTGTGTGCACATGAAAAGCAATCGAGTTGTCAGAGATGTGCACCACAGCCTGGACGGCAAAGCCTCTCCTCCCCAGCATGGCTTCCCCAGCCGCTTGGATCAGTCACGCTTAGCCTCATGCTGAAGACTTCCACACGGGCTTCTAATGCTCCCACCGCAGTGCTTACTAGGAAATGTCCCAGCAACATGGGGTACCAGGTGTCTGAGGGAGACTTGGGTAGGATGGACAACATGGGGTTACCAAGCATCTGGGGGAGACTCAGGTAGGATGGGTGTTGCCAGAGACCACCAGGACAAGGCTTCCGACAGGTGCCTGTAAGGATGCTGTGCCAGGGCCAGCAGAGCAGGTGTGGCGGTGGCTTAGCAGGAGCGACTGCGCACGCTGGCCTAGCGCAGGCTCCCTCTGGAAATGCAGGAAGCAGGGGAGATCCACGTGCCAGCCAACCTGTGTGTGCTCTCGGGAGAGACCGACTCTTTTGCAATGTCACATAAGAAGGAAGCCTCTCAGTGACATCTGCGAGGCATGGTGTGTGCGTTTGAGTGAGAATGGCCTCCGGAGAATCACGTTTGAATAATTGATCCTCAGTTGGTGATACTGTGTGGCAAGGGTTAGGAGGCGTGGCCCTGGGCGTGTCACTAGGGTTGGGCTTCGAGGTGTCAAAAGATTCACATCATTCCCAGCATGCTCTCTGCTTTCCGTTGTGTCTGGTGGTTCCCACTGCCATCCAGGCCTTTGCTCTGCTGTTATGGACTTTAACCCTGGGTAGGCCCAAATAAACAGTCTTTTATAGTTTCCTTGGTCATGTGTTTTGTCACAGCGATAGAACAATAACTAATACATATCGAAGGCTGAGTCCTCTTGGTGTCTGTCCCCAGGACCCACGAGAAAGCCTCTCACCTAGGTGACTGTTTTCTATCTGCAGTAGATGTCTGTAGGCCTGTTGTCCAGCGTTTGCTCCAGCTGGTGTTAACATATAGCATGCAGCCTCAAAAGAACCAAGTTGCTGGGCAATGGTGGCGCACGCCTTTAATCCCAGCACTCAGGAGGCAGAGGCAGGTGGATTTCTGAGTTCGAGGCCAGCCTGATCTACAGAGTGAGTTCCAGGACAGGCAGGGCTATACAGAGAAACCCTGTCTCAAAAACCAACCAACCAACCAACCAACCAACCAAACAAACAAACAAACAAACCCAAGTCTGTGGGGCCAGATGTGGTCAGGTGTGGCCAGACAACACAGGGACCTATATTTAAAAGCCCAGGTAGGTCTCTGGTTTTGCCAATCCCATTGTACGTGACTGGAATCCTTCTGGGATGTTGCTGGGTCTCTTTGGGAGCATGTGTTGATGGCCACAGCTTCACAAATTGCTTGACAAAGTCTAAACAGGACGCAGAGAGACAAAATGACCTGCTAACCTGTGGCAGGGGTAAAGGTCAGAGGAGGGGTATCTTCCCAGCATGCCTAGTGCCCTAGGTTCAGCCCTCAGCTCTGCAAAAACGAAGAAAAGAGGAGAGGTAAGGGATCCTCAGAGTCTAGGAAGGGAGAAGTGAAGTCCAGAGAAATCTGGACAGGAAGTGGCTGAGCTGTCCCGGAGAGACTTCTGATTGCCGGGAGACCCAAGAGTTTAGAAGCCAGGAAAGGGGAGCAGCTCTCTAAGAAGGACAGTCTTGGCCCCCTCCCCCACACCGGCCCTTGATGTCCATTTCCGGGTTGGACCACATTCACATAATGCCTCCTGTTCACTCAAATCACACGCACCCCAAACCTGTGTCAGCTGAAGGGACTGGAAGCCAGAGGCAGACCCCTCTCAGCCCCAGCACACACTCTTATCCTAGACTGCCCCTCCCTCAGCGGCAGCCACAAGCCCCACAGGGACGGAGACTCCCTTACAGCAAGTGGGCTGTGCGCGGGGTGAGGGGTGGGGGAGGGAATACACTCTGTGCCCCCAGGCTCTGCTGAGATCGGCCTGTCTCCCTACCGACTGTGTGCTTAGGGTGAGTCGTTTTGGACTTGTTGTTTGTTTCCTCGTTCTGTTTTGTTTTTGAGAGTCTCACGCCAATCTTGGACTCTCGGTCTTCCGGGTTCAGCCTCCTGAGTGCTCCGCTCACAGCCGCCCGCCTGGGCACTTGCTTCCTTTTTCTTTTCCACGCGGCTTCTGGAAATGAAGACTGTATGTGTATCCTGCGTGATACTCCAGCTGGATATTGCTGGTCTCAAGACAGAGATTCCTGTTGATAGTCCTGGAGCTTAAGCGGCTGATGTGAAAAACAGATGTTCAATAAGGGTCTTAAAACATGGCAGGGGTGGGAGCCCAGTGCCCCGGCGCACGGGCGGAACCGGAGATGTTGGTTCTGTTGAAAGCCATGGCGGGGCGCTGCAGTTCTCAGACGGGTTCTCTCTAACTTCCCACTGATAGATCCGCTATCCCCACCTGCCACCCGCCTCAGAGCCCCAACACTTCCACTTTTGGGAGGCCCAGGCTCTGTGCGGATCTCCAGCCGGTCCAGGCAGGCAGCTTGGGCCCCCGGTCAGTGCTTCCGGAGGAAGCTCTCATTGAGAATGCGTGGCCTGTCGGGTGCCATCGTAGGAGCCTCGGATAAAGTGTTCCCATGAAGAAGATAATTGAAAATCAAAAAAGACTTTGTTAATTTGATTAGGCAGAGCCGTAGTTGAATTGTTCTTCATCAAAAGAGATTTAATTTTGACATGCAATTAAACCCTTCTGCTGTAAGATCTGCCCCTCGTGCTGGGGAAGGGCCTGGCAGCCCGGGGCGGGGTGTGGTGCTCGGAACTGTCAGGTGGGGGTGGGACCGGGAACGGGAGAGGTGTGGATATTTGAGGACCAATGGAAATAATGACAAATGAGGTCAGGGGCTATCACAGCTTGTGAGAGCGGTGAGCAGAACGCCCCAAGCCGACAGAATTTGAATGCGGAAGCGAATTGACAGGGGAGAGGCAGGCCAGAAAGGATCCCCAAGAGGGGGGAGGTCACTTCCAGGAATCTGGGAGGATGCAGATTCCGGTGGCCTTAAAGACTCATGCTTCCCAAGAGGGAAAATCTGGGGGCGTCTGGTTTTGTGACGTAGTGTGGCTTTCTGGGAACATGAGACCATGTCCGGTCTGGGCCTGGAAAATGCTGTGAGGCTCTGCGCCATGGGGGCTGAGCCGGAAGGGCTGAGGGCAGGGTAGCAGGGAGCCAGTGTGGCCCAGGACAGCTGGTGTGAGCTAGCCATGCCCGACGAGAGCAGGGACAGCTAGAGAGGCTCTAGAACTGTCGTCCACTGGGACAGGTGTGACAACGGGGCCCCATAAAGCCTTTCCAAGTGAGCTGCGCGGGAGAGGGGCAGAAGAGACACAGCTGGACTCCTAACGCGGGAGGTGTCAGCTCCGGGAAGTGGGCGGAGCCATTCTGTCGAGGTCACCATGTGCTAGAGAGCATGGCAGCCCCAAGAAGTGGGAGAGGGACATTGATTAGGTTGAGACATTTCCCTCAGCTTAAAAATAACCCCTACCCCCCACCCCAGCCCCCACACCCACCCTAGCCTCAGCCCTCATCACCACCCCCCACTCTAACCCCAACCCTCATCACCACCCCCACCCCCACCCCTACCTCATCCCTCACCCCCACCCCCACCTCAGCCCTCACCCCACCCCCACCTCAGCCCTTACCCCCACCCCTACCCACCTTCCACCCCACTCTAACCCCAGCCCTCACCCCGCCCCCACCTCAGCCCTCACCCCACCCCCATCTCAGCCCTCACTCCCACCCCTACCCCAGCCCTCACCCCTACTCCCCATGGCTCAACAGGACTGGGTCGGAGGTCTAGACTTCAGGGCTCCTTCTGAGGCGCGGGCAGCCTGGAGAAGGTCCCCTGAGCCCCATTACAGGCTTCCCTGCCCCTTCACACTTTCCTCATAGGCTGTGCTATGGTGAGGAAGGCTCCAGATTACTGCCAGTGCTCCAGCAGGGCAAGGGTTATGCCTGGCAAGGCAGAGATCGATGTTCTGTAATTAGTAATTAGTAAATGTTTTCTAGACCCATCCTAGAAGTCCAGGTCATTGTGCAAATAGCTACATTAGCTCTACAACCAACCCAGTCTGGACCCAGAGGGCCTGAAGACAGAGGGTGCGGAGGAGGAGCAGCCTCCCAGCCCCCACACAGCTCCTGGTCGGCCCGGGAGGGAGTAGGCACAGTCCCCTGAGATCTCCCGCCAGCTACCACCAGCTTCCTAACGCCCCCATCAGGACCCTATCCGCCTGCCTGCTCTGAGGGGTATAGGCATGGGCAGGCCTGGAGACCCTCTGACTTAATAGTGACCCCTCACTGAAGGATCCCTTAGGGCTTCCCTCGCAACCACTCCGACCTGTGGCGCTGGGGATGAACTGGATCTGTAGTCCTATAGGGGGAGGAGCTGCGCTTTCCCAGGAAGAGATGCTTGTGCTTGTTCTTGTGCTTGCGGAGGCTGGGAGTGTGGACATGTGAATTGGGGCCATTTTAGACTCCTTGGTGCTACCAGACACTTGTACAGAGTAATGTAATATTATATATCGACACTTTTCCAACACTTAGATATTTATGAACTTATTCTGATCTCTCTCTCTCTCTCTCTCTCTCTCTCTCTCTCTCTCTCTCTCTCTTTTAATGGGGCTAGAAAGATGATTCTGGGGACACTGTGAGGACCCAGGTCTCTTGACACTTTTTATAGAAATCAGCCTTGGTGGCCTTCACCTGTAACTTCAGCACTTAGAGCAGGAGACCGAGATTCCAGAGATAGCCTAACCAATCAGTGAGCTCCGAGACTCACTGACAGTCAGACTAGCCAATCAGTAAGCGCCGAAGCTCATTGGTAGCCAGTCTAGCCAATCAGTGAGCTCTGGGACTCACTAGGCAGCCAGCCCAGCCAATCAATGAGGTTCAGTGAGAGACCTTGTCTCAAAACTCAAGTGGAGATCATTGGAGGAAGATGCTCTATTTTGCCCTCTGGTTTCCACAAGCGCATGCACAAGCAAGCACACACGCGCGCGCGCGCACACACACACACATGCACACACATGCATTTACTCCCTCCTTCCACTCACAAAATATTTTCATAGGCTCTGGGCCTGGTGGACATATTCCCTGGCGTCTCGTCGGAGGGCTGGCGATCCCTCAGTGACAGAGACAAATGCATTTCCGGATCCCTGTCCTGGTGGAAGGAAGGTGGTGACGTGAGGGCAGCAGATCCGTAAGTGATGTCAACCCGAGGAAGTGTACGCTTCCCCTGAGGTGTGTAGGAGGAGCAGAAGGGAGAGGAGAGAGGAAGGACACAGACCCACAGTCCCTCTGCCAAGCCAACCCCAAGCAGTGGCAGCCCTTCCCTGTGTGTGATCGCGGTCTAGCCTGAAGCATCGTGCTCTTCCAAAGCCCAGCTCCATTTCCTATGTATGGGGTCACAGGCGCATCTGTGACCTGGGCATCAGTGCACTGAAGAAGGTGTCAGAGAGAAAAAGAAATGTTTGCTGAGCTCATGTGTGAATGGGAGCATGTGAGTGGACATGTGGGTCTGTGTGCATGTGTGACTGTGTGTGTTCTGTTCCAGCAGACATGTGTCTGTATGTTCGTGTCTGTCTAGGTGAAAGTGGCCATATCTGCATACCCACCCGTGTGCATATTCACATGTCCGGACACACACACACACACACACACACACACACATGCTCGCTCACACATAAACTCAGCCAGGTGATTTGGGCCTCTGAAAAAGCTGATGTTGGATGAAGTTCTTGCAGCCAGTCAAGAACTCTGTCTGCAGCCTCCTTAGACCTCGGGAGCCTCCAGCCTCCACTGGCAGCCCAGCTGAGAGGCCTGTGGCTCACACATCTGCCAGAATGGTGTGGAGAGGAGCCCTGGGCTGGAGGCCAGAGGAGGGCACCGAAGGAAAGACGATTTAGGGACCCCGAAAGACCCCCGCCATTGGGTGCCCGATATAGAATGAGCCCGTGGTTACTTTGCTTTCCCGGTGCTCCACTGGTCTCATGATGGAGGGACAGAAGAGAAGCTTTCTGTCACCATCTGAGCCTCCTGCAGAGGCCAAGTGCTCCTCTCACCCACCTGGCAGGGAGGCTTGCACAAGCACAGCGTCCAGGATGCAGCTGCCTTGAGTTAACCTCCCACTGGGGCACACACATCACCCTGGGCTGTGTCTGATGGTGGCCATCTGCTCCTGGGGTCTGATGGCTGGCCACTCTGTGACTCCATGCTCCCTAGGGCCCCTAGGGTGCTGCTAGGGTGATCAGGAACCTCTCTCACTTCCTACCCAAGCCCCTGGGGGCCCAGTGACCCCCACGCATTAGCATAAGCACCAGAGACACGGTAGTAAAGGCAGACATCAGCCCAGAATGGAGGATACACTGATGGAGCACGGAATGCATTTCCTCCCGTCCCGTGGGCCGAGTACACGGGAGATTCAATCTTGCGTGTCATACAGGTCCTATCTTTTCCCCTGTGGCTTCTGTTTGTCTGCGTCTCAACAAGGACGGTGCACGGGAACACCTCTATGTTTTACATCCTGTCTTAGAGTTTATCAGGCTGGTGACCTTGTCACATCTACAGGCAGGCTTGGCTGCTAATAATTTTCTACTTTAAACTTCTAGTGTGGGTAGAGGCGGCTAGCGGTTTGGAAGTGCGTGGGTATGCCAGTAGACCCCAGCAGGAGTCCTGTGTTTTCTGTCCACCTGGACCCAGACCTAGGCTGTCTTGCAGTATTTGGAAACTAGATCGTTCTTGTTTGTTTGTTATTTTGTTTTATTATTTCTTACACCAGACACTGGAAGTGGTGTCCTGCTGTCCACATGCGGCCAAAACAATGCTGTGGTGTTCTGGTCCCTGAAGGAGTGCCTCAGGATTAGGGGACAGAGAAGGAGCGTAGGAAGGTGAGCTGCAGCACCTCAGCGCTGGAGGAAAGAGCAGAGGATGGGCCACTTTTCTGTGGAACACAACCAGGCTCCGCCCTCCAGACGCCACATCAGCCACTGCCAGCTGGTGGCCACATGGTCGGTACTGAGCAGTCGCAGGGCCTGGACCAGGATTTGCGTGTTGTAAGTGTAGACCTTCGCCGTGAGAGAGCAGCTCATGTGTTTCATAGCTGAGAAAGGCTTCACGAAGAGGTTAAGCAACTTGAGATCATGCAGCGGTGGAGACAGGGACCTCGGACAGCGTGGAAGCTGTCATGGGGCAAGATGGACGGGTGTCCCTGCGGTCTGATGAGGGGTACCCTGAGAAGTAAATCCCACTTGGAGTCTGCTGTGTCTCTTAGAGTTCCCTTAGCCTCTGCCACAACACCATATCTCCACATCTATATGCACAAATTGGGGTGACCACCAGAGGTTTGTTTCCACAGCCTGCTGTTACACTCTGGGTGCAGACAGCAGTGAAATGGTTGGGATTGTCACCCTCCCCCAGCCTGGTGTCTTGACTTCTGATTGTCCCCAGTTAGCCTCCTCCACACCCCCAAAGGCACTCTGTGCCCCAACATAAGGGTTCCTCTGTAGCAGCTATCAGGGTACACAATTAACATCATCTGCTTGGACTCAGGGCTGATCTCAGGGGCCACACCTATCATCTGCTTCCTCCTCTCCCCCTCAGTCTCCCACTATGCCCTTCAGCAGGTCGATCCCTAATCGATGCTTGTTGACGGACTGTCTGGGAAACAGTTTCCCTCCTCTTTCCGGAGTGTTCTGGGGAAACGACCAAATGCCTAGGAATGCGAGGACCGTGCTCCCAGTGTCCAGGGTGACACCTTGCTCTAGGTGCTCTGTGGTGACGCTGAGACGGAGTGCTGACCCTAGGGGACACTGGGAGCTGGTGAGGAGAGGGGGTGACTTCAGGTAAAGAGATATGAGCTGAAGTGTTGAGGTTGGGATGGATTGAAGGAGCCAGCAGATCAGGGCAGTCCAAGGTGGGGCACTAGGGGACCGTGGCGCTCCGTGGGCTGAGGAGGCAAGAGAGCGTGAGGATGGCATATGTAAACCAAGTTTCTTCAAGTCAAATCATGCTTTAAGTGAGCCGTGGAGGACTGAGTCTGCGGGGAACCTCAGCCTCTTTACGCAGTGCAAGCCTTCTTCTCAAACGCCTGTTTGTTAGAGTTAAAACAGTCAATAGTGACAACCAATCCTGTGTGTGTGTGTGTGTGTGTGTGTGTGTGTGCCACCGTGCACATACATGCTGCGTGAGCCCTCACCCTCCCTTGGGCGCCTGGGCAAAGCCACGTGCACGCTTCTCCTTGCCCCGATTCAGTCAGATGAAGCCCACGTTGTGTTTGCTGGCCTGTGTCCTCAGCAGCAAGCAATTAACTTAATGAGATTTTCTTAATTCTCAGCTATTAGAAACCCCTGCTTCTGCAGGAAAGCTACCTCTTTCCAGAGGACTGGGGTGCCGGACATAGAATATCCTGCACCCCCAACTCAAACCTTGCAACCCCACTACAACTAAAACACGTTTGTAGGGAGACCCGGGAAGGTGGTAGGTGGGAATGAGGTGCCTGGGGGGAAGAGGGGTGCTCCCCTAGACATGCACTCCAATGTGCTCAGCAGGAGAGGTTCTGCTCCCCTTGGGGAATCTCGACCTGGAGGTGGCAGACCCTATGGAATCCTTATCTAAGTGGCCCCAGGCAGATTCAGGGGTCAGGTTGTAGAGACCTCCCATGGAGCCTTGTCAAGGGGTTGGCAGTTTCAGACACTGGCTCTCAGGAGTCTCTGACCTGGCCCACTGATAACACTGAATGAACCATCAGGAGAGAAGACGTCGAGGCAGGGCGGCAGCACACCTGGCCTTCATCTGAGGTGAGACAGGTGGCCAATCACGTGTATTCTGGAGTCTATGGTAGGTTTGGGGTGCTGGGCCGTTGGCTGATTCTCTTCTGGAAGAAATGTTGACTAGGTCTCTTGTGAGAGTGTGCACAGGCTGTGGAGGTGAGAGGGGCGCACTGAGGTTCAAGGCCCACAGTGCCACACCCAGCGCATTCACACGGAAATGAGCTGAGAATCCCTTACCCATGCTGCCGGGGGCTGTCGCGTCTGGAAGCTTTCCTCTTGTGATTGACTCTCAGCTTCTCTTTTAAATAAGCAGCCAAATCCAAGCCAGCCGCCCGTTACAGTGATCCATCTTGACTGTCAACCTGACAGGACTGAGGGCCCCCCAGGAGATTGTCAAAGTGCACCCCTGGGTGCATCAACCAGGGTGTGTTCAAAGCCCATTAGATCGTGAGCACTCTGACCTAATCAATAGCTTAATCTGGTTGATGGATTCCGATTTCAAAGACACGGTTGAGCAGCAGGAGAGCTGTAGCAGGTAGGGCCTGCTCCGATGGAGAAAGAAAGGCATTAAGGGTGTGTCCTGGGGGGCCTTGTCTTGTCCCTGGTCCCCTCTTGTTATGGCTCCATTCCGCTTCCCCGTTCTCTATGTCTTGAGTTCTTCTACATGACGCTGCTGCCGTGAGTGATAGGGCCAAGTGGCCAGAGATGGAAACTTCCAGAACCACGATCTGAAATAAATTCTCCCTTCTTTGAGCTTCCTTCATTGCAGCAAGGAAGAAAGGGCTGCAGTCAAAGGCGCATGGACTGTATGGACGCGCCTAGCACAGGGCACATACTCCCCATGTGCAAGACACCATTTCTACTAATCCTCCTCTCTAGCCGATGTCCCCACCCCCTACCCCAGCTCGTAAAAGGCTGTCCCTGGGCGCCACAGCTTCCCCAGGTCTGATGGCTTCACTTCGGTGCCTGTCCCTATGTACTATGGTGCAGCCATCTACCACCAGGACTGGGCTCTAGCCTGTAGAATTCCTGGCCTTGCTGGTCCCTCCATCTTCACATGCTGTGATGGTTTGTATATACTTGGGCTAGTAGCATTATTAGAAGGTGTGGCCTTGTTGGAATAGGCGTGTCACTGTGGGTGTGGGCGTTAATACCCTGGTCCTAGCTGCCTGGAAGTCAGTCTTCTCTTAGAGACCTGCAGATGAAGATGTAGAACTCTCAGCTCCTCCTGCACCATGCCTGCCTGGACGCTGCCATGCTCCCCCCATGATGATAATGGACTGAACCCCTGAGCCTGTAAGCCAGCTGCAATTAAATGTTGCCCTTATAAGAGTTGCCTTGGTCATGGTGTCTGTCCACAGCAGTAAAACCCTAACTAAGACACTTGTCAACATCCATGCCTGCAAGCTGGTGCCCCAACCATCCCCACACAGCATCTATCAGCATTATTGATTCCAGACGCGTTCAACCAAGGAACAGACCCCAGTCGGTGTCCACCATGCAGCTTCCATGCTCATAGCATTGGGTATCCATGCTGGCTTGGGGCTACTCCATTCCTTGTGATGCCCATGAGAGAGGGGGTGAGGCCTCTCAAATGCCTTTCTCTGGGGTTGCAATGCTATGGACTGATCTATCTGGACACTTCCATCCTACCCTGCCTCTGTGGGTTGGAGCAAGTCACCAAGGAGGTATATAGCTGGAAGAGATGTTCATCCCCCTGGCTTCAAGTGACAGGGGGCTCAGTATATAGGGACTGGCTTCCATCTGTAGGGACAGGTACTGAGGTGAAGCCATCAGACTTGGGGAAGCTGTGGAACCCAGGGACAGCCTTTAATAAGCTGTGGAGGGGACATAGGTTAGGGGTAGTATAGTAGTAATAGTGTCTTACACACAGGGAGGATGTGCCAGGTGCTAGGTGTATCCACGTGGTCCATGGTGCCTTTGGTCAATCTTGCCTTTTGTGCGACTCTCGGAATTTTTGATGGCACCATCTTCCCACTATTAACTGAGGAAATGCTGGGATAGCCATACTCCCAAATCCACAGTCCAAGTGTGTGTCCCGCTCACCACATGCTCACAAGGAAAGCCTCTTGTTATGGGGTGAATGGGTATGTTCCCCACAGATTCCTGTTTGGACACTTGATCCTGATAGCACTGTCTTGGGAGGTTGTAGCACCTTCAAACAAGGGGGCCTTGCTGGAGGAAGAGGATCTTATGGCTCACAGACCCACCCTGCTCCCAGCCCAGCCATCTCTGCTTCCTCCTCTCCTGAGATCTCCGTGACCAGCCCCACATCCCTGCTACCAAAGCCTTGCTTTGCTGTTGCTGTGATAAAACACCACAAACAAGCATCTTATAGAAGGCAGAGTTTATTTGCTCTTTCGAGGCTAGAGGCTTAGCGTCCGAGGTGGTGGAGGGAAGGCACGGTGCCTGGAGCAGCACCTGAGAACTCACATCTTAATGAAATTAGGAAATGGGGTGCATTGGGAAGGGAGAGAGGCTTTTTGAAAGGTCACCCCAGCGACAAACTGCCTCCAGCAAGGCCACACCTCCTAAACCCACCCAAAAGGGTCACCAACTGGAGACCAACTATCTAAACATCTAAGCCTGTTGGGGACATACTCATGCAACCTGCCATGGTGCCTGTCCAAGGGAGGCAGCCATAGTGAACTGTACCCTTAAATGACAGCAGACATAGTGGATTGTACCCCTTAAATGACAGCGGCCATAATGAATTGTACCCCTAAATGACCAGGACAAATCTCTCTTTAAGTAACTTATTTCAGCTACTTTCCCCCACCAATATCTTGAGTCCCATTGTTACTAAACTTGAGGTCACAGTCTGCACCCCAAGAAGCCAAGCTCAACCACCCATCCTCAAGAAGTAGCTAAATGCCCAAATTAGTATTATTTTTTAAAGGAAATATATTCAATGTGGCAACATTGGGTACAGGGATGAAGACAACGGCCACTCCTCAAGTCCATTGTCGGGGTCCTCACAGGAGGGTAAGGTTTATTTAAGGGGTTGGTAAGTCACCAGCACTGTGTGCACAGAATTTCTTTGAGGGAGGCAAGCTCCCCCTCTAAAAGGCAGCAGGCTTCAGCATTTCCCTCTTCTTATCATGAGATTCCTGGAGGGTTCCAGGTTCTTGGGAGTCTATTATTTCAATAGTCTGATAGGACTATCTTAATTAAGGTTTCTATAGGTGACAAAGCACTATCACCAAAAGCAGCTTGGGGAGGAAAGGGTTTATCTGTCTTACACTTCTCCGGCACTGTTCATCAAAAAAGGAAGTCAAGACAGGAGCTCAGGCAGGGCAGGAACCTGGAGGCAGGAGCTGATGCAGAGGCCATGGAGGGGTGCTGCTTACTGGCTTGCTCCCCTTGGCTTGCTCAGCCTGCTTTCCTGTAGAACCCAGAACCACCAGTGCATGGACAGCACCACCCACATGGACTGAGTCCTCCCCTTTCTATCTAACTAAGGAAAATGCCCTCACAGGCTTACTCGCAGCCCAATCTTAGGGATGGATTTTTCTGAAGTGAGGAGACCACTTTTTCTGGTAACTCCAAGCCTTGTGTCAAGTTGACATAAAACTATCTAGTACACAGATCAAGGGACAGTGTCTCTTCAGTAAATCTTTCTCTCGAGAGTTAGCTCCCTCTGTCCTGTGGGTCACTGTCCCAAACATGTGCCTTCTACATTCACAGGGGAGGCTGTGCATGGATGTCGGTGTAAGCCTTGTATGTGAGAGACAGCATGCATAGAAAACACGCAAGTGAACTTGCATGTGTGCAGCTGGACCACCAGGAAGACACACCGTGCCGTTGCTACTGCGGTCAGGACACTGCTGTATGCCAACGCCGTGAGCCCTGCCTCCCTTTAAACTATGAGTTGAGTTTATCCAATGACTTTGTGGATATATAGGAGCATATTTGTCCCTGAGGTTTTTAATTTATTATTCCCTTGTGATTTCAACGGGCAGCAGTCCAAACCTGGTGACCGGCTGGGAGTTGCTGAGCACGGGGCTGAGAAGCCACCAGCTGGGCTGAAATGTGAGAGCTCACACGAGCTGCTGCTTGCAACTAAGACCAGTTCTTAGACAGGGTGGCACCCTGCAGAGTAGCACCATTCATTCCGTGACCTGTGGGTGGGCTCCTAAGTCATCCTGCATGGGAGATGAAGCCAGAATTCAAGAGCCAGACATCACAGACCAGTGAGCCCAAACGTGCATCCTGGTATCCTGTTTCCCATTTTTAAACACAGGTAGGATTGACTAGGAAACCCAGCAATGCAGATGTACAGAGAAACCTCAAAGGGGCGCAGAGCCCGGCAGTGTGGGGACGCCATTCAAGGGCACTGATCCAGGGCTAGAGGTGGCCCCGTGGTTAAGAACACTTGCTGCTCTCGCGGAGGACCTGAGTTTGGTTCCTAGCATCCACGTGGCACCTCACAACTCTCTGTAAGTCCAGTCCCGAGGACTGGACATCCTCTTCTGGCCCCCACGGGGTACTTAGATACCTGCAGGCAAAATGCTCATCAACACAAATCTAAACAATAAAGACTTAAAACAACAAACCGAAAGCAAGCATGGCTAGAACCTCAGAGGACAGGCAGAGTGCTTTGTCCCACGCTTCTCATTCATAGGAAATGAGCGCAGATTGCACCGGGGACTAATCTTGCTGAGCCGAGCCACTCCGGCAGGAATTCCAGGCGCCTCCACACCTGCGCCGTGTGTGTGAGACGGTGGGTAATTCTTCCTCCCCCTGAATGGAAGCCAGGTCTGTAAGTACCAGCAACGGGCAGCAGGAAGCCACCTGCAGCGGATATTCACTGGCACCTCCCAGGGGCCTGATTTCATGGGGATGGCTGGCTGACAGCCAAGTGTCTCCCTGGGTGGGCCAGTCCCGCGCCGTGTGCCGCCCACAAAAGCTGAGGGTGCCACTGAGACTCCTAGAAAGAGTATCTTGTCCCACCCATCACGTGAGCATTTATCCTGCTTCCACTCCATGGAGGGAGCAAGGAAGGCGAGGAACACCCGTTTCCCTCAGATTGCAGGGCAAGAAGGTGGAAGACATTGTGAGTTATGCTCGCTGGGTAAATCTTACTAACACAGCCTAGGCCCCAAGCTGGGGGAAAGTGCTGCCTTCTGCTTGGTGTGAACCTGCTGTGTCTCCCTAGTGTGGTAGTCTAGAGCTCTTGTGTGCAACTCCTTAGATTCTGGCTGACAAGTACTTGCAGGAATAAGGAACAGGGTTTAAACCGGAGGTGATGTTCAGGAGATAGGAGAACAGGAGGAGGAGAGGAAGGGGAGGAGTTACAGGAAGGGGACCTGTATGGGTTCAGCTCCTACCGGAAGCTGCTTCACAGGAGGTGACCTGGGCCCATGCCTGTCAGGCAGCGGAATCGGGCAGAAAGGAAGGATAATGTCACAACATCAGACCCCTCAGATGGCCTGTGGGGAGTTCTGGAGGCGGAAGGTGCAGGGTGTAGCCTACACACCCTCTCACTCACTTACCTGCCATGGGAAGTGGCAGCCCTAAAGTTTGTAAGCAAATGGTTTTTGCAAGCACGATGGCCAGGGAAGGGCTCAGGCAGAAATGCCAGCCAAATCCGGTTCCCACTGCGGGGGCAGAGTGCCCCTCCATGAGGGATCTTGGTAGCCATGTTGTCTACTACAGCAAGGCTGGCCCTGGGGTGGTGACCTGGGCCAGCACCTCTGTCATGCTGGGTCCCTGCATCTGTCCTTCTTTACTTAAGCAGATGCCAGGCGTGGTGGTGCAGCAGGCCAGTATCGACTGCTTGTGAGGAAGACATCAATAAAGCTTTGTAATGGTAGGGCCAGGCTCTGCCCCTGCCGACGGCCGAGGCTGCAGAGTGGTACTCTGTTCATGATGCTTTGATTTCTCGGGCTCTGGGGACCCTGACTTTGAAAGACTGGGGTGTGACATTGGCACTCTAGGCTCCCTTTCAGAGCGGGTGTTAGCCACCAGAGCCCACCCAGACCTAGGAAATCAAATAAATACTCTAACGAACGGTGGGGGAGGGGGATCTTAGGAAAAGAAGAGCCAAGTTCTCCCACTGTTAACAGGGAGGCATTGGCTGGGAGCTGCACTTCACAGTGTAGAAGATGCGCTGTCACCTGGGCTGGATGACACATCTGCAGGAGTGGTGGACAAGTGGCCTGTTACAAGGCTTCCTGCCCACCAGCTGTCTAGCCAGTGTGGTTGTTGCTTGGGCTGTTGGACCTTCAAGCTTTCCACAACGCCGAGTTGGCACAGGGGCCTAGTTCAGCCTGGGTCCTTTTCGAACCAAGCAGGACAGCCTACAGCTCAACTGAGCCTCTCTGAGGTGTCACTGAGAGATGGGGGCTGGGAGGTGTGTGTCTTGTGGGCTGCCGTCCTCACATTGGTCCTGACCAGGGTTGTGCTGTGGAGAACTGTGGTAGTGATGCTGAGGATCTCAGGTGTAAGAGGGTGGTACCCAGAAGGCTCCTGTCTCCATGGTGACAGGGCTCCTGGAGGTGAGGCTACAGCCCTCTTTCAGGCTCCCTGTGTTTGGCTTGGCAGGCCCTGTAGCCCAGCGCTTCTGCTCCCTTTACAGAGAGTCCAAGGAGGTTCTAACTCAGCTCTGAGCCGTAAGCAGAGCGCAGGGTAAAGCCGATTAATCCACATTGTCAGGGGTGGGGAAGATCTGTTCCTTTAGCTTTATTTCTGCAGAAGGTGTTGTCAAATGTGCCGCTGGTTCATACATGGGGAATACATTCCGTTGAGACATTTTTCACCATTTTTCACCGGGCCAGCTGCGGTGGGCGCTCACTGTCTGCTCGCTTGCTATAATCCATTTATCTGGCGTGCGTGTGGGAGCACCGGGGCCGCACTAGAGCACTGCTGGAATTAAGTATGAATTAAATGTACCATTAAAATAAAGTGTTATCACGAGCATTTAATGAGTTTTATTCTTTAACGGGTTCGTTTTGCGGTTCTTGATGCCCGGGCAGCTCGCTATTTCATTTTCTCCCGGTAGATCTCCGTGCAGAGTTTGTCCTCTTACACACCTTCGAAGCCGGTGGCGTTCTCCCTGCTTCCCGGGAGCAACGGTGGCCTTGAACCTCTGCTGGAGCTATGAGTTTGTTCATGTCAGAATGAGAGTAGCAAGAGCCAGGGTGATTGCTTTGAAAGAGGTTAAAAGGACCCAGGGGCTAAAAATTCCTTCAGCGATAGGATGCGTGTGCAAAGAAGGAATAGATGTGCTCAGGGAAGAGGGGTGTGGTCAAGGTCCCCACACAGAACACAAGACAAGCCTCCGAGGGTCCCCAAAGGTCAATGTACCAAATCCTGTTGGCTCTATTTAACGCTTTATTCTCCTGTTTCCTACTGTCCCCTCTGCCCTGGGCCTATCTCAGAGGTGCTGGGGTGCTGTGGAAACCCTGTGACCCTGCTAGTAACAGGGGAAATGGATGGGTGACTTCCAGATCTTTAGCTGAGGGACTAGGAGAAAAGGTGCTGTTTAAAGAGACCCCCTAGGGAGGCGAGAGCAGGGACAGGAAGGGGTGACTGAGTCTTGCATGGCATGCTGTACACACAGGTTTTTAGGAAAAGCCCAGGAAAGCCTGCGTCTGGAGTGGAGCTGGGGGTGGGGTGGAGAAGAAGTAACCTGGAACAACGTTTTAGTCCATTGGCGTCTGGAGAGTGGTTAAGCCAGGCCCAGGTGAGGTGAGACAGTGACCATGCCTCCATTTCTATGAATAGAGTCAGTATCTTCTGGAAAAGCAAATTCCAGACCGCCCCTGGATATTGCAATAGCTACTATCCTGGGCTTCTCTGGTCCCATGTCTGCCCTTGTGGGAATGCTCTGGATCTTCTGCATATGCACCCAAAATTTCAGCCAAGGGTTGGCTCCTTCTGTGTATGCCAACCTCCGAAGGGGCTGCTCATCCCTCTAGGGCCTCCTGGTAGGAGACTGGATGGCATTCCTTGCATTACCTACCATCAAGTGGATGCCCCTCCTCCCAGAGTCTCCCTCGGCTTCCTAGCCCTGGCTGCAACATGTGACTCTGTGCCTGGAGCAGGTACTCTTGCTTCAGAGGCAACCCTAATGCCCACCTGAGTCCATCCTTAGTGGATCCTAGCAGGGGACACGGTACGTCCATCTTTGGGGGCTCACCAGGCAGTGAACACCTTGTTTGTATGTATCTAATAGTCTGGGAATCACTTCCTGGGTCACGGGATACTGGAGATTCCACATTCTGCTCAGGGCATGAGTGATACCCCATCACCGGTAACTTCCGGGAGCTTCAGAGCTGTGCTGCAGGAACCTGGAAGGTGACCTGCCGAGAAGGTTTCAGGCATAGGATGTGGTGGCCTTTGGGCCCAATCACATGTGCCAGGTATTTCCAGCCGTTCCAAGAGGCCTCTGGACATCACCACATGCAGATCATAAAAGACTCCTCAGCCTGGTGTGCACAGCAGCCGAGCCAGCAGGCAGCATCTCCAAGCCCAGCTTCAGGGCCAGCACAGGTGGCTGCACACACCCAGCCTCCCTTTTATACCTGGCCTCCTGGCTGCCATCAGTCCCCATGCCTGGGAATCCAGGGCCCTGGTTGGCTTCCGGGGCCACTGCTGTAAGTTTGCATGGAGCTAGTCAGACCATGGGCAGGGAGCCCAGCAAAGCCCTGCCTGGCCTCTCTTCAACTGGTGCTGAGCAGACAGTGCTGACTTCAGGACTGTAGGAAAATATCCAGAGCCCGAGAAAGCTCTCTAGGGGCCCAACATGGGCAAAGAGGATGGAGCCTGTTCTCTGGCAGGGACCCTTGTCTCCTGCTGTTCTTTGCTTGGACGGCTGAGGACACACAGACGAGGCAGGGACATCCATCCTAAGCTGCTGGATTATTTACAGGGAGCTTCAGAGCAGCTCAGGGAGGGCCGACGCCACTTGCATATTAAAACGGAGATGGCAATTAACTACCAAAATAAGACATTTTTATAACGCTTTTATTGAAGTTTTAATGAACAAATAAAGAAACAGGGAAATCTGCATACGCCTTGCGAGCCACATAAAGATGACTAAATCAAGATGAAATGCGGGAACCAGCAACACCTCAACTTCCATGTTCTTCCAAATTACTAAGTGCAGGCTGTTGGGGCCCATGGACACAAATATGCTCTTAACTCAGAGGAAGAGACATGGAGGAAGATGTGAAAAGCCTTTCTAGGACATGGTGAGACCCGAGGGGAGGCAGAGCCACCGTAGAGCCATGGCAAAGTCCCCAGAGCAGTCACGGACAGTGCCAGCTGTGGCTGGCAAGCAGCCGGGCATCTCTGCAGGGGCTCCAGGAGCTACCTGCGCTGGGGCCAAGGAAGCGGCTGAGAGTACTCGGGCCTCCACTCAGAGACAGAGAGACATCCCAGACACAGGGAGGATGGCAGGGACATGAGTCCATGCCAGGGGCACAGAGCTTAGCGTGTGTGGATAAGCACAATGCTTAACTGAGCCCAGCCTACTTATCAGGAGGGTTTGTGCAGACCCACAGGAAGCATCCATGAGGAGGCAGATGAGGCTGTCGTAAGCTGAGGACCAGTGGACACTGAAGATCTCAATGAGAGGGGTCAGAGGCTGCGGCAGGAGGACAGCTGTCAATCATCTTTGGGTTTCTGGTTGTCTGTTCTTTTGTTTGTGTTTGAGATAGGGTCTTATGTAGCCCAGGCTGGCCTCAGGTTTTCTGTGTAGATGACTGAATATCTGATCCTCCTGCCTGTGCCTTCAAGGGCTGGGATTATGGGGGCACAGCACTCCCCTGGTATCATGTCCTGCCGGGCACTGAATGTAGGGCTTTGTGAACACTAGTAAAGTGCTCTACCAACTGAGCCACACCCCAGCCCAGACGTAGGCACTAATGACTTACTCCATTCCATTTTGGAGAAAGTGAGTTGACGTTCCACGAACCTCGCATGCAGCGTTCAGCAGGACCCGTCCGACACTCCGCACACATACCCAGCAACAACTCCCGATACACAATGCACAAATCGGTTTACAATCACACCTCCACTTTATTACAACTAATTTAAAACTCATATCGCCGCTCCCCTCCCCCCACATGATTTAATCTTCTTCTTTGAAAAAAAAAATCAAGGAATCTGATCCAGGGCCATTTTTCTCAATTAAAATTTGTGATTACATTTCTGTGCTTCCGAGGCTGGGCTCTGAGTGGGGCCTGGCATATAATTGAACTCTTCCTAAATGGCTGACACCAGTCGCCCTATAAATTAACAGATGGTGCAGGGAGACCTCCTGGCTTCCTCCTTGCTATGTTTTAAAGGTTTGATTTTATAATAGGAGTTTTGAGTCCAAGCCAGGAACCCCTCCACAACAGCGCAAGAGCTCAGCCCATTTTAATATTCCTGAAACTGGACGTGTGGATTCCCACCCAGTGAGGCCTGAGACTGGAGAACAAGGGCCCAGTCCCTTCCCAGTGTAAGCACACATGTCTACAGATTCTGACCTTAGGCTGGTGTGTGTGGGTGGCTAGGTCTATGTGTGTCTATGCTTGCGTGTCTATGTGTGTCATGCGTTCATGTGTGTGTCCATGTGTGTGTCTATGTGTGTGTCCATGTGTGTGTTTATGTGTGTGTATGTGTGTGTCTGTGTGTGTCTGTGTGTGTCTATGCTTCTGTGTCTATGTGTGTGTTTCTGTGTGTGTCTCTGTGTGTCTGTGTGTTTATGTGTGTATCTGTGTGTGTCTATGGGTGTGTCTTTGTGTGTGTGTATCTATGCCTCTGTGGTGTGTGTGTGTGTGTGTGTGTGTGTGTGTGTGTGTTTAAAGAGACTAGAGTTCATCTTCAGGTGTTGCTTCTCAGGACCCACCCACCACCACACCAAGTCTCCTACTGAGACTTGAGGCTTGCACTTTAGACCAGGCTAGCCAGCCAGTGAGCCCAGGGTCCATCTGTCTCCACGTCTTTCAGTACTTGGATTACAAGTACCAGCTGAAATCTGAGATTTTTTTAATTAATGCGTATACTGATCAAAATCAGACCCTCACACTTACATGGCAAGCACTAGCTGAGCCACACGCCTAGGCTAGACCCCGACCTTAAGCTCGATGGGACTCGGTGCTGGGCTGGGCTGAAAGGGAGCACGCAGCCAGTGCCCAGACCAAGCTAACAAGGCCTAGGCAATAGAAAATGAAACTGTGTAACCAAGCACAACCTGCTACTCCCTAGCTGTGGCTACCCACATGGTGTCTGCATTGATTTAAAGCTCACGGGAGGGAGGGATAGTTCATTGTAAACAGCATCTGAAAGAATGAAGCCAAACATCCTCAGAGCTCAAGGGCTGCCAGGTCCTGGCACCTGTCTCTTGATTCCCCAGCGAAGCTGTATCCCACTTGTACCCTTTGTACTTGAAATGTTTTCTTAGCTGAGGTGCATCGAGGCCAGGCAGGCAGCAGAAGGGCACAGCCACAGAAGGCACTGAGAACCAACTTAAAGAAATGAACAAGGATGGATCCAGGGCCAACTGTTGGAGCCAGGAGCCTAGCTTTGGCCTGCCTTGATCCAGGTTGGGGATACTGCTGCTGCCTTCTCCATCAGGTGTTAGCTAGTCTGTGCAGAAGTAACTCACCTGCAGTGTACATAACTGAAGCCAGCAAGTGGGACGAGCCCATACACTGTGGTAAAATAGCCACCGTGCTCATCAGATCAGTTCTGCCTACTTGGAAGAGTCACTTACCACAGGGCTTGTGGACTGTTATCTTAGTCCCCGTTTATTGCTGTGAAGTGATACGATGGCCATGGAGAGGCTTACAAAAGAAAACATTTTGACTGGGAGCCAGCTGACCTATTCAGAAGGTTAGTCCTTGATCGTCATGCAGGGGGCGTGGCAGCATGCAAGAAAGGGGGCGTGGCAGCATGCAAGAAGACATGATGCTGGAGTAGTAGCTGAGAGCTTTACATCCTAATCTCCCCCGGGAGGGCAAGACAGAGAGAGAGACAGAGAGAGAGAGAGAGAGAGAGAGAGAGAGAGGGGGGAGAGAGAGAGATACTGGGGACACCTACGCTCCTGGCATGATCTTGCAGTGCCTACTCCCAGTGACACACCCCTCCCGAAAGGTCAAACCTACTAATCTTCCACACAGTTCCGTCCCCTGGTCACTAAGCATGCAACCCTAAGAGCCTGTGAGAGCTCTTCTCATGCACACCACCACACTGCTGACAGGTTCTCGTAGAAGAGGCGGGTGGGGAGAGTCCTTGTACCCTCACCTGAGCTGTCCTCCCCCAGCCATGTGTATACACTTCTGCCCTAATAGCACATGGCCTCGGTGTCTCAAGAAGGCTGCAACGTACAGGCTGGGGAAGAATGCAGGGGACACCGACGCTCCTGGCATTAACCCCCAACCTGTGCTCAGAAAAGAAGCCAACCCCTCATCAATTCGCTAGAGTGAACTCTGCTTTGGGCCTTATGAGGTAGACATTGTGTATATATACCTACCCCCTTCTTCTATGAGAAAATGTCAACAGTGTGGTGGTTCCAACGGGAATGATCCCCATAGGCTGCTCCCGTATTTACATGCTTAGTCACCAGGGAGTGGAACTGTTTGGGAAGGATTAGTAGGCTTGACCTTGTTGGATTAGGTGTCATTGGGGGCGCTGAGCTTTGAGATTTCAAAAGCCCGTGTTAGTCCCAGACTCTCTACATATAGTGTGTGTGTGTGTGTGTGTGTGTGTGTGTGTATGTATATGTCTATGTATCCTAGGGAAGAAATTCTCACAACACACACCATCCCTGTCCTCAGGGTTGGCTCCTAGCCTGCAACCAAGTATGTCCTTTGGGATTTGGGGGCCCCCAGAAGAGTGGATTGCTACTTAAAATATATATACCCTAATAACCATGAGATTCAGAAGAGCCGTCAGTATATTTTTAGCATAAGTATGCCGCCTACAGGATATACTTGAATTGAATTGTTTGTTTCGAATTTAAATTAAAATTTAATTCAGCATCTTGCGTTTGTATTTGCTAACTCAGGTGGGCACTGTGGGCTTGGGCGTTTAGCCAAGCCACGTCTTCCTGCCCAGCCTCTGCGGATGTTTATGGAATAAATGTGAAAAGATTCCCTAAGTTGTTTTGGTCAGTTACTTTGTTGCAATAAGATAAGCAACTGGGAAAGTAAGTAGCAAGTCACCCACCGGAACTGCCAGGCCCCACCCCTCCCTGGCTGTGCTGTAGGGTGTGAGCAGGAGGGTGGATGCCTCTGGCACCTGCTGTATCCACCTAGGGACAAGAGCCAAGGACAGTCTTTTCCCTTGGTCCCCAGCTTGTCCTGGGGAATGGTGGACAGTACGGTAGAGTCTCACCGGAACCTGGGGAGCCTGAAGTGTGATCGAATGGCCAAAGAGGTGATGGGAACATTGCTGTCTTAGGGTTTAGTCAGTCATTGCTGTGAAGAGACACCCTGGCCAAGGCACCTCTTAGAAAGGACAGCATTTAATTGGGGCTGGCTTACAGCTTCAGAGGTTCAGTCCATTATCATCATGGCAGGAAGCATGGCGGTGTCCAGGCAGACATGGAGAAGGAGCTGAGAGTTCTACATCTTGATCCAAAGGCAGGCTGGAGACTGTCTTCTGCGGGCAGCTAGGAGGAAGCTCTAATCCCACACTGGGTGGAACCTGAGCTTAGAGACATCAAAGATCACAGGGAAGCACTTCCTTCACTAAGACCGCACCTCCTCCAATAATGCCACACCCCATGGGCCGAGCATTCAAGCACATGAGTCGTTTGGGGACCAGACCTATTCAAATTGTTTAGCTAGAGCTGGAGCACAGAGAGGCAATGGGGGAGGGGATTTGGGGGGGAGGGTATGTGTGGTGGAAGCAGGATCTGTCTGGCTGTGGAAGTAGGGGAGAGGTGAAGGTAAAAGTGGGGTGGGCAGGCTGCTTAGGGAGGCAGTAGGACACATGAGTGTTTCTAGTTCAGACCACCCCTCCCCCACAACATACCCTGACCAAATCCATCCTCATGAAATTCTATCTTGCTTAAGATATAGCCTATGGACAGTACAAAGAAAAATAAGTAAAAATAAAACACGGAGGGAAAATAGTGTGAGAAAAAATTCTTGATCACACTTTTATTGATGTGGAAAGCTCAGAGTTAAAAAACAAATAAACAAACAAGAAAGCCAAAAAAACAAAAACAAAAACAACAACAACAACAACAACAAAACCCCAACTGCATTCAGTGTTTCCTATGTTTTAAAATTCACAACGAAGGCTTGGTGTTTGTTGTTTTCTCTCTTTCTCTCTTTTAAGACAAGGTCGGGCTGGAGAGATGGCTCAGTAGTCAAGAGCACTGACTGTTCTTCTGGAAGTCCTGAGTTCAAATCCTAGCAAACACATGGTGGCTCACAACCAACTGTAATGGGATCTGATACCTTCTTCTGGGGTGTCTGAAGACACAGTGTGTTCATCATATATAAAATAAATAAATAAATCTTAAAAAAGACAGGGTCTACCTGTGTAACCCTGGCTGGCCTGGAACTCCCTACACAGCCCAGGGTCTCGAACTCACAAAGATTCCTCTGCCCCTGCCCCTGCCCCTGTCCCTGCCCCTGCCCCGTCCCTGTCCCTGCCCCTGCCTTTTCTGCCTCTGCCTCCCATCCCAAGTGCTGAAATTAAAGGTATGAGTCATCTGAGGATGGCAAGCTGTTGTATTTTTTGCTGTTGTGACAAAATGCTTGACAAACGGAACCTGAAAAAGGAAGGGTTTCCATCGCTCACAGTTCAGGGACACAGTCCGTCATGGTGGAAAAGTCATGGCGGCAGAAGCCTGAAGCAGTGTTCATATCGCATCTGTCGTCAGGAATCAGAGACGTGGATACTGGTGCTCAGCTCACATCTTACTTAGATGGAGACTCACGTTGATGGGACGGAGCTGCCCACATTCAGGACGGGTCTTCCCTGCAGTCTACAACCTCTGTCTCACAGATGTGCATGTCCGTCTGTCTCCAGGACTCACAGTTTCATCAAGTTAGCAATGGAGATCAACCACCTTCCTCTTCCAGCTTTTATCTTTTTGCACCTGTGGAATTATATATGTATGTGTATATGTGTATATATATGTGTATATATGTGTATACACACACATATATGTATATATAGTTATATATATGGTTTTATATATATAATTATATATATAGTTACATATCTAATTATTTAAACACTGGGATCAATTTTTTTCCTACTTAGTATTTGTGCCTTGTCTTGCTTGGAGCAATTTCACATGATGTTCTTTTCATGGCAGTGCCTGCAAATATTCATACAGACACACACATATACACACACACATTGACATGCACACACCTTTACACATACACACACATTGACACACACACACACCTTTACACGTACATACCTTCACACACATATATTCACATACACGCACCTATAGTCACACATACACACAAACATGCACACATATACCTTTACACACACATATCAGCTTCACACACATACACATGCCTACATACACACCCACACACACACCCTTTCACATACATATACTCACATACACTCGCACATGCCTACAAATATACACACACACACAAAACACACACACATACACACATTTACATGCACGTGCACACCATCTCTCCCCCACCCCCCCACCCCCCCACCCCCCGCACCCCCACCACGCACACACATACACAGGGCGTGCATGAGAGCTGGCTTGTCTTTGAACTTCAGGAAATGTAAATGTACATTTGCAGAGCAGCGTCCACGGCACCTGTGCAGGACACTTGTGACCAGCAGCTGTGGAGGGTCTGGGGCCAGCATGGTGCTGGGCCAGAGTGCAAATGGCATGGGAGTGGGGTGGGCACACCCTTCCCAGACGTCATTATCTCGTTATCTGTGTCCATCATGAATGCTGGGTGGCACTTAAGACACAAGGTTTTTCAGGCATCTCTCAGGCAGGAGCGGCAGGTGGCAGGGACTTCGGTGAGGACCCTCGAATGCTTTCCCCGCCCCTGTGATTTGAAAACTATCTTTTTGCTGTTGTTCCCAACACATCCTCTCACCCTGTGTTGTTTGTTTATTATATTCTTATCTTCTGTAACATTTCAGGAAGAAACGCGAGTTTTCCAAGCACTTACTCAATCCTACTGCTGAATTCAGTGTAATTTGGGTCCATTTTGCTGTTGTCCTGGAGACTGCCCACACTCGTGCGTCCCAGGCACACCTTCCACTATCCGAGCCGTGCCCAGCCCTCTCTTTGCTTTCTGTTTGCACAGGCTCTCAGCTCCCTTCTCCTTTTATTCCGTTTGCGACCCTGGCCCGTGGGAAGCTGCCGCTCACCTTCAGGACGAATCTTCCCTCCTCAGCCAAACCTCTCTGGAAACACCCTCATAGACACACACGGGCTGGTGTTTCCCTGGTGATTCCAAAGCTTATTAAGTTGACCAAGAAGGCTGAGCCTCACCGCTCCTTTCCCATGGTACCTTGTGCCCATCACTGGAATATTTCCTCTTTAAAAAAGAAAAAAGTGAAGTGGATCATGGGTAATATTCCAGATGACAGAGACATGGAATCCCTGAGTCAGAATAATCCCATTCAGAGACACAAGGGGTGACGTGGGAAGAGCCCTCATTAAAGGGGTGGTCTATTAGCAAGAGCACCCATTAATAACCCTGCTGTAAGGGAGGGAGAGGACCATTAGGTGAGGGTGAGCCCAGCCCAGCTCTCTCTGAAATGAGATAATTACATCCTTTAATTTTACTTTCAGAGGATCAAGGATACCTTGCAGAAACACGGGGCACGTCTGCAGAACTAAAAATAATTATACTAATGATTAGTAATGACACGTAGACATTAACCCCCGCCACGGGGAGGAGGGGGTACTGCACATCTGGGAATAGCAGGAATAGCAGGTGTCTTGGGGCTACCCATGTGACCGAGCAGACTTAGGAATGTGCCAGGCACTGTCCAGGACCGGTCCTTGCTGCCTTGGCTTCTGACTCCTTCCTAAGCCCCTCTACCGTCATCCTGCAGCACAGAGGAACCCACCCCAAGGTCTCTGGGGGAATCTGCCAAGCGGCTCTCAAAACATGGAACACACCGAGCAGGAATGACTGAAATCCAGAGCCGGCAGAGGGATCTGTGGTGACCAGGGTGGGGAAGGGGAGCACATAGGTGTGCAAGGAGGCATAACTACCCTCTATGACAGTGTGATGGTCTTTAAATGTCAGCTGATACCCACCCAACCCAACCGGTGTGAGATCGGTTGCTCTACCCGCTAGGTTCCTCTTTCCTGTGACAAACTCCTCTTGGAGCCTCTGAAGGGAGGGACGACTGGGGCAGGGTGCTGATGCTCTCAGAGGTTTCAGCCCATGGTCACTTCCCTGTGTTTGCACTGGGCATCACGGTAGTAGGATCTGTGGTGGGCAGTTGTTTATCGGGTGGCCTCGCCCATGAAGTGGGGAGATGGAGTGCCAGCAGGCGCCAGTTTCTGTTTCCTCGCTTTATTTCATTAGCCCATCATGCCAAAGTGGGGAGCGTGCGGGGACCACGTGGGAGTTAGGTGCTGGTCGGTGGCCACGTGTTCGAGGTGCTTAGGGCCTGGAAGCCTGTTGTCACCTGGGCAGGAGATGCCAGCTGTAGATGTTGTGATGACAAGAAGCCAGGGTGTACCTGTTGGCTTTGCTTATGAACTGGAAACAAAGCAAGAGAGACCGCCATGTGAGAAGTCGGCAGCCAGGTGCCTGGAGGATCCCGTCTCTTGGATGAAGGACCCAGGCGGAGCAGTTGGGACTCCAAGGAGAAGTGGGGACAGAGGTGCAGGCTCTGGACAAGTTCCATTTGAAGAACCGTGATTGCTCTGATGCTTAACCTGGACTTCTAAAGCCATGCAGGGGAGTGAGCTGTCAGATCAGGTGACAGGCCATGGCTTAGACTGAACCAGGGGTGGCCAAGCACTGCACTCAAGAATGACTATGAAGGGGTGGCCAGGTTGCTGTGGCTTTTCCCAGATGCCACCACTGCCGACTTTGGAACAAGCAGTGCCTATAGCTTCATACCACACCTCTGGCCATGTGACACACCCACACTGCTTTCACACCTGAGGCCACACTGGTAGCCCCTTCTTGCACCCAAGACTGTGTGCCATGGCCACACCACACCTTATAGTCTCAATACACACCTAGCTGGCAGCCATGTCTCCTACCGTGCCCAGGGGGAGCCCAAGAGCACACATTCTATCTCCCACTAGGGCAGCACCAGGCTTCTTGCTCTTGGGAGCCACACAAGACTTTTTGAACCTTTCCCTGCAGATGGTACTGGGGGTTCCCTTCCGATTACGGCTTCTCTCTGAGAGGAAAGTGACCTCTAACCTAAGGAGAGACTTCAAGGAGCCAGGGTTTCTGCAGCATCTACATCAGAGTACAGCGGCCACCCCAGTTCACACGGGCACCTAAGCTGGCCTTCTCTAGAGGTGGCCTCCAGCCTTTAGGGTCAGGTAGGCAGAGAAGAGTCGGCCCCAAGACAAGAGGCAGTCATCAGAGCTATGTCCCAGGAGATAAGAGACCCACCCCTTCCAGCAGAGGGTGAAGTGCAGGGACACGCCAGCGGTTCTGTGATCTCAGCAGTCCAGGCAGGAGGTCAAAGGTTACCTCTGGAAGAGCTTTGGTGCAATGGCCTGGAAGATGGGATTGGACTCAAGGACAAATGGCAGATGGCAGTGTGGACCATCCTGGTGGGAAAGTGACTATGGGGTTAGACAAGGAAGAGGACATGTGTACAGAGAAGCTCTCAGTTGTTCTGGGTTCTGCTGCCGTTCATGTGGCTGGAGGTTGTGCAGAAGCTGTTGGGATAGAGGACCCTCTGATGGCCTTCCTGACACTCCAGAGTCGAGTTAGGTAGATAAAGAAAACTAATTTCAAAGAAATGTTTTAAAAAATTAGCAATGTATTTGCATTCCTACGTCAGGTCCTGGTCCCAGAAGTGTGGAGGGAAGTTGTCAGGGCCAGGTTCCTGGGCGCGTTCACCTGGTCCTGTGAATGTCCTGGTACTCAAGCCCTGGATCCCACCTTTGCCCACCTCTGACTAGACTCACAACTGTCTGTGGACTAACCTCCCAACTGCTTTGGAGAAGAAACTTGTTGCTTGCACAAGTGTTTTTGCTGTAAATGGTGATGAATCGGGATACCTTCCCAGCACCCCTTGCACTCCTCCAAATAGCCATGGAGGGGCAGTGCTTAGATGCATGGCCCTGCCCAAGCAGCTCTTGAGTGGGAGCCTTGCAGAGTGGCTCACAATGACACAGTATCCAGGTTCCCAGGGTTGGCATCTGTTGGTCTTCAACTTCTTGATGTTGGATATGAGATGGACAGGAAGCACTTGCCGGGTGGGGCTTGGGAACTGGCTTAGTTAGGGTTTCCATTGCTGTGAAGACACACCATGACCAAGGCAACTCTTATAGAGGACAACATTTAATTGGAGCTGGCTTACAGAGTCTGAGGTTCAGTTCATTATCAGCATGGCAGCGTACAATACAGACAATACCATACAGGCAGGCAAAGCCTGGAGAAGCTGAGTTCTCCATCTTGATCAGAATGAAGCCAGAAGACTTGCAAGGCTCACCCCCACAGCGACACACTTCCTCTAACAAACCACACCTATTTCAATAAGGACACGCCTCCTAATAGTATCACTCCCCGTGGACCAAGCATTCAAACAGTGAGTCTATGGGGGCCAAACCTATTCAAACCACTACAGGGAGCAATGAGGTCATTGTCTTTTTGTATGGCAAACCCAAATGGTGCCGGGTCTCCAGGAGAATCCAAGGAAGGAGGCAGGTGCCCTTGGACCGGTAGAGATTGTGCCTAGAAAGCTCAACAGCATGCTCTCCTTCCTTTGGAGGGACCGGCAGACTTTTCCTGTGTTAGGATGCACATCTGGGACTCCCACAGGGAAGGGGTGGCTTTGCACTCAGCCCTCTTACCAAAGGAAAAGCCACAGCGAGTGGCCACTGTGGTGACTGGGGTCACCACTTAGCTCACAGTGCTGGAGCCTGGGTACTTTGCCTGCACGTGTCTGCACCGTGTGCCTCGCCGGTGTTCTCAGAGCTCAGGAGAAGGCAGTAGATGTTCTAGAACTAGATTGACAGCTGGTTCGAGCCTCCATGTCAGATCTGGGAACAGCCGGTGCTCTTAACTGCTGAGCCATCTCTCCGGAGTCTTTCTGAAAAATAGTTCTTAAAGTTCACTCCTTGATTTCTAGAGAAGAAAGTGTGTGTGTGTTATTTGTGTGTGTGTACACTCTTGCATGCATGTGTGTGTTGCATACATGTGTGCACATGCATGCATACATGTTGCATACATGTAATGCAGATGCACACATCTATGAGTTTAAGTATGGAGATCAGGAGACCAGAGGAAGACAGTGAATTTTTGCCTTTCCATCTCTTCCTCATTCCCTTGAGACAGGTCTGGCCATGAATTTGGAGCTGGTTCTCAGCTCTCCAGGCAACCAGCAACCCCAGCAACCCTGTCTCTGCCTCCCTCAGGCAGAAGCTGGAGTTACAGGTCTATGCAGCCATGACTAATTCTTGTTTAAATATGGGTGCTGAGGACCCAGATTCGGGTCCTCTTGCTTGTACAACAAGCTCTTTCATGCAGAGTCACCTTCCCAGTCCCAAAGTTTGAATAATTGTCTGTGTAAACACACCATTACCTTCTCTTCTCCTTTCCCCTCCCTCCTCCCTCCCTCCTTCTGTCCCTCCCCCTCCCTCCCCCTCTTTATTTATTTATTTTTACTTGTACTTGACAAGTGTATGGGTTTATGAGCCAGTGTGGCATTTCAACACATACACAGTATTGCAGTAATCATTTGGGAAGCCAGCATATCCAGACATTAGCATCTCTTTGTATTGGAAAAGTTCAAGATTCTTCTACCGGCCATTTTGAAATGTACAACGAATGGTGTGACACCTCGTTATCCCATTGTATGGGAAAACATTCATTATTTCTCCTCTCCGAGGCTCCACTGTCTCCATCGGCCACCCTCCCTCCATCTCTCCTCTTTCCGATGCCCTTCCCGAGCTTTGGTCGCCTCTATTCTAAAATCCGCTTCTTTGTGGTGAAGATTTTAGTACGTGAGAACATGCAACTTTATCTTTCTGGGTCTGAACCATCTCAGTGGGCAAAAGGACCTTGAGTTCTGTCCACCCATGTTGCTGCACATGATAGGACCCTGTTCTCCCCCTTGGTCAACTAGCACTCTGTTTTGTAAATATATAACCTTAGCTGGCTTTTACCTACTTCTTGGTTGATGTCCACGTCTTAGTTGCAACAGGCATGAGCTGCGGCTGCCTCGGGACAAGCATTCTATAACTGCTGGATGTGTACCATGTGGTAGGAATAACGTCCCTTCGTCCTCTCCTCCCTCCCTCCCTCCCTCCCTCCCTCCCTCCCTCCCTCCCTCCTTTCCCCTCTCTCTTTCCTCTTTCTCTCTTTCTCCTATTCAATAAGTCTTAAGGTCACACACAGGACTCCACATTCAGATGTACCCCAGGATGACTGAGACACAGCGGCCTGTGTAAACTGAGGCATTTTGCTCTCGATTTTCTGGATTGTAAACATGGATTCTCTGATCACCTGTGATGTCTTGTTTTATTTTGTTGAGCTGCTCTCATTTATTCCTTGAGCCATCTCACTGAGACTGCATACCTGTTCCCACATTTACCCACAAGCCACCAGCACCTGGGGTCTGTCCGGGTCTCTCTTCTGCTCACAGGATAGAATGTCCCCCTCTCTGGTACGCATGCGCCCACATGTCAGACCCCAGTCCTGAGAGAGGGCCCTGTGCTGTCCATCCCTTGGCTCCACCTCCTCCCCGGGACTCCAGTTGTCTGTCTCCCGATTAGCAGGTCACACCTCTCAGCAAATGGAAGCTCCTCATTCATTCGGAAAGAAACAATTCCGCTGAGGACCAACACCCAACAGCCAGAGGAGAGGGGGAGAGGGAAAAAAAGCCAACAATAAATGCCCTACAAAATACAAATACATTTCTCTAAAAAATGCAGTCGTTGGGAAAAAGAAAAAGGTGGTTTGCCAGGCTGACATTAGAGGCTCCACACTCACCCCACCAAGACGCAAAGTCTAATGTTTTATTCACCAGGCCTGAAAAATAACTTCCTGACGAGGACCCCATAAATAAACCGGTGTGATGAATATTACACACAATGAAAACTGATAAAGCAAAAGCCCTAAACACGGGCTGCACAATGAGGTTGGAGAAGTGCATGCTCCTGGCAGTCTGCTATGGTGGCTGATAGCTTCGCTGAGCACCTCAGAGGGGTGGGGTGCTGCCCTCCGAGGGGGAGGCCCTCTAAGGAGATCTGCTGAGATAGTCCTCCTCTGTCCCGAGCTCTCCCGAGGTCTCACATCTCTTCCGCTTTCTTTCTGTGGGGCAAAGACTCTTCACAGCCATGCTTCCTGGAGGACAGCCTGGTAGAGGCAGCGAGGTAGGGCACTGAGGCAGCCGACTGGCCTCAAGACTTCAGGGTCTTTATGATTTTGCCATTCATCCCCCAGGCCTGCCCAGTCGAAACACGATCTGACACACACTAGCAAGAACTAGTCAGTGTGAGGAGGCACTGACTCTCTTTCCTGTGGGGAATAAAGTCCCCAAAGCCCCGATTGAGCCGTGAAATTGATGGCCTGTGGCTAGGAGTGCATCTGATAAATTATTTTCCTGTACGTTTTATTTTTTTAAACTTACTTGCCAAAGAGCGGAGTGAGAGAGAAAAATGCTGTGACCACATAGAAAATAATACAATGAAATGGTCGGAAAGATGTTCCCTGGGTCAGACTGGGTCAGAAGGTACAGACACTTCACCTGGGAGCAACCAGAAGCAGTTTTCCAGTGCCCTGGGGGTAGAGTCTGGGGGTTATCATTGTGAGTACAGGCAGGCCTTCCTCCCAAAGCCTACAGAGGACCCAGAGCTCAGAGGAGCGGGAGGAAGAGGCACCTGGCCTCGCACCTTGCATACATAAATGGCAGTGGTGCTTGTGGGCATTCCTGGGCGAAGAGATGGATCCTCAACTCGATCTGATGGAGGATGCAGTTAATAAGGAGCTTAAGACACCCAGCTGGACTGCAGCAAAGTTTCAGCACCCAAATTCAGCCCCCAACAGTACAGTCCACCCTGCCCTTATCATGTGATCCCTGGCACACAGAGCCAGGCCATGCAGAACTAGCAGAGGTGGGGTAGGTGTGTTAACAGTGGGGAGGTGTGGAGCAGTGGGTGATGCTCAGTCTGAGGAGGGGAAAGGAAAGCAGGCTGCAAACTCTGGGAGCTCTCCAGTGTTTCTGTGAATGCACACACACGTGAGCCCTTGGCTGTATGTATGTGTGTGTGCATGTATGAATGTTCACACACACATGTGAGCCCATGGCTGTATATGTATGTGCATGTGTGAATGTTCACACACACACACACACACACACACACACATGTGAGCCCATGGCTGTGTCTATGTGTGCACACGTGTGAATGCTCATACACATGTGAGCCCATGGCTGTATGTGTGTACATGTGTGAGTGTTCACACACATGTAAGCCTGGCTATGTATACATAAATGTGTGATATGTGAGCTCATGGCTCTTTGTGCATGCATGTGCGATTGCACACACACGTGAGCCCATGGCTGCATGTGTGTGCACATCTGAATGTCCACACACACGTGATCCTATGGCTGTGTGTGTGTGTGTCCATGTGTGAGTCTCCACACACATGTGAGCCCATGGCTGTGTGTATATGTGTGTATGTGTGTGTGTGCATATGTGAATTTTCACACACACACAAACGTGAGCCCTTGGCTGTGTGTATGTGTGTGTGCATGTATGAATGTTCATGCACACATGTGAGCCCATGGCTGTGTGTGTATGTGTATGTGTGAATATTCACACACACATGTGAGCCCATGACTGTGTGTGTGTGCACACGTGTGAATGCTCATACACATGTGAGCCCATGGCTGTATGTGTGTACATGTGTGAGTGTTCACACACATGTAAGCATGTCTATGTATGCATAAATGTGTGATATGTGAGCTCATGGCTCTTTGTGCATGCATGTGCAATTGCACACACATGTGAGCTCATGGCTGCATGTGTGTGCACATGTGAATGTCCACACACATGTGAGCCCATGGCTGTGTGTGTGTGTGTCCACATGTGAGTCTCCACACACATGTGAGCCCATGGGTGTATGTGCATGTGTGAATGTTCACACACTCATCAGGCCATGGCTGTATGCGTATGTACATTCACAAATGTTTGCATATATGTAAGCTCATGCCTGTTTGCTTGTGCAAGGATGACTGTTCACACACATCTGTGTACTGTGCCTTCCGCAAGATTTATGTGATATGAATATGCATCCACACCCCTGTCTAAGGGACCGGGTTGGACATGCAGCGTGACTGTACACATGTTGCACTCCTGTGCTGTCTGTGTTTCTGTGGGTATGCTTTACACCCCTACTCTTGGCCACTTTCTCCAAATAACGTTTCTGGGAACCACTGGACAAGGCCCAGGGGCTATAATTACTCCAGTGGCAGGTGGGGCTGCCCCTTGCTGTTCGGCCTCCCAGCTGAAGCCAGGGGTTTGCTGTTCTGAGTGACGCTGCTGCAGGAAGCTGAGATGCCAGGGGCATCTTCCCATTTGAATTCTGCAGTCCTTTATGAATACCCCTCCCCCAGCCCGCCCCAGCATGCTGACTCTGAGGAATTGGCTGTTGTGATTCACAGCAGAATCCAGATGTTCCTTACAGATGTTTTCATCTTTTTCTCTTCTGGGGGGTTCCATTCATCAAATCAAGTCAGGCTGTCACAGAAAACCACAAGAGCCTGTGTCTCGGGGTCGTTGAGTGTCAGGCCTGCATCAGGAGGCAGCAGAGAGCAATGTCTGCATCAGACACTGGGTTCACCTTCGGTCCCCCAGCACCTGTCAGTTTTCCCACACACAAGGATGCACCGAAGTCATATTTTCCAATGGAGGAGTAGCACTGAGACCTCACACAGATGCTGAGCGCCATGGCCCTGGCGAAGCTCAGGTTGCCCCTCAGTGAGACCCCACCCAGGCAGGAGCACGGGTCAGATTGGTTTCCAGGAAACAGGGCTTGTGGGAGGCACTGGCTGCACAGCTCTCTAGAACACTCCATAATGCTGAGAGGTTTCGTATCAGGAGCCAGGGCTGCCAGTGGGGCTCTCCTTCCTGCTGTCTGCCTGTCCCGGTGTGAGCCCCTCCCTCTCTTCAGCCCTCTGAGACCCAGAGGAAGCAGCACCTGGGAAGAACTCGCATGCTTCTTCCGACCACACAAGACATGAGCTAAAGAACGGAAGAGACCTGGGTGATTTGTTTAAGGTCACACAAGAGTTAGGGAGGGCTGAGGTCAAGGGCCCGAGATGTAGTGCTTGCCCAGGAAGCAAGAAATGGTGGTCCCACTGGAAAGCCCAGGGTAAGGGTGTGCTGAAGTAGGGTGGAGACTCCACCCAAGCCTTCCTTATCAACCCTTGGCTTCCACGGTGACAGCATCAGGGTCATCCGGAAGCTTGTTCAAAAAAACAAATCCCCTTGCCGGACAGTGGTGGTGCACGCCTGTAATCCCAGCACTTGGGAGGCAGAGGCAGGCGGATTTCTGAGTTTGAGGCCAGCCTGGTCTACAGAGTGAGTTCCAGAACAGCCAGGGCTACACAGAGAAACCCTGTCTCAGAAAAAAAAATCCCCAGTCCCCAACCCCAGACCTAGCAGTCAGCCCCTCCAGGTGCATCCCAGAGGCTGTGACTAAGGGGTCTCCCAGAACTCCCGCAGGGGCCCGGGGTCAAGCACATGCTCTTCCTCCCTGCAGAGGCCTGTGTGTTCCAGCCTCAGGCAATGCTCGCTTAGAACCGCAACCCCAGCCCAGCAACTTTGAAGGCTTTTATGCAAGCAGGTTCTCCAGCCTCCGTATGAAAAAGAGTGTCCATTCCCGGAAGCTCGAGGCTTCATGGGACCGGTGTTAGGGTTCTGTCTAAGCTCCACCCACAGTTACCTGGCAACAGCCAGGTAGGTTTGGCCCACTATAAAAGGGGCTGCTTGCCCCCTCCTCTCTCTTATCCTCTTGTTCTCTTGTTCTTTCTGGCTCTTCCCTTTCCCCTTCTCTCCCCGCCCCCATGTGGTCATGGCCGCCTCTACTTCTCAACTCTCTCCCTCTCTCTGCCTTTCTCTGCCCCTACTACTCTCTTAACTCCCCTCCCCTGCCCTAAACAAACTATTCTATGCTACACTGTCTCGTGGCTGGTCCTTCAGGGGGAAGGGATGCCTCCTCGGCATGGGCCTGCGGCGGCACCCCCTTCCCCCACACGCCCACAGGACATATTCTTATGCCTCTTTATCGTTTTATGAGCACAACAACCGGATCCCTATTTCCTCTTAAGCAGCAGTTCTGCCGCCAACTGTAACCGTACCACCACGAGCGAGACTATCCCAAGAGCTGCAGTAGGAGGCATGGGCCGAAGCCAGCTCACGTTCGCTCCTTATTCATCTTCAGGGCAGAGAGGGAGAATGGCAGCCATCAGAGCTCTCCTTCCCAGGGCGGGGACAAGAGCTTCTCATTCTTCTTCCTCTTTTCCCCCTGCGGCTCACCCAACAGTCGGGGACTTGGCAACCTTAGCTTCAGAGACAGTGGTAGATACAGTACTCATCACTTCTGCTCTGGGTTGGGCTGGGAGAGACGGCTCAGCCGTTAAGAGCACTGACTGCTCTTCCGGAGGTCCTGAGTTCAAATCCCAGTAACCACACGGTGACTCATAACTATCCATAACAAAATCTGATGCCCTCTTCTGGGGTGCTGAAGACAGCTACAGTGCACTTACATATAATAAATAATCTTTAAAAAAATCTGCTCTGGGTGATACATCTCATTCCCCCCACAGGAGGGTGGTCATGGGAAAATAGGGAGGCTGGATCAAGAGTCTCCCATAGATTAAATTCTCAGGCAGCTGCACGGAAGCCAGGGACTCCAGTGAGCTGAGCAAGGCAGGAGCAGAGGAGGTGCTCACCACAGCCTCTCAGAACCTCCATGGAGTGTGGGAGCCTCACAGACTCTGGAAACAGAGAAGTGTCCCATCCGTCTCCCTCCATAACAGAGCCTCTGTGGACTGCAGAACCAGGACAACAGCCAGACGCAAGGCTGGGTCAGTACAACCCTCGTACCACCACTGTCGGCTGTAGCTAGGGCATTGGAAAGACGCCCCATTTCTTTGGGGCACCGAAGGATATCTGTAGTAAAAACGGGAGGGACAAATACGGGGTAGTTTTTTTTTTTCTCTGAATGAGGGGTGTGGGGGCTGTGTGCATAATCTTGGTTATCTGCCTTGTGTGTGCTATCCTTGAACAGGCACAAGGAAGCATAAACATTGCGCTCTGTTGTGAACTCCTAAGAGTGCAGAAACCGTATTGGCTCTGCTAACCAGGGCTCTGAGGGCGAGCAGGGATGGAGCCAGGGATGGGAGGGAAACGCCCGGGGATTTGTCTGTTCCAGCTGTTACTCCCTCCTTTGTCAAGTAAGCATAGTCTTTCCTTGGAGAAGCCCTCCCGGAGCAGGTCTGGGGAGAAGCAGGAGGGTGCAGCTCTCAGGCCTGAGGTGCAAGAGTCTTGAAATATGAGCACTTCACTTTTTTATTATGCCTTTTAATTGCCTCCTGAAGGCTGTCAGCCACCAATAAAAGCCCCTGCACTCTGGAGGAGCCCCATTGTTATTCACGGTGAGTGTCTCCTCCTTCAAAGGCACCCCTTGTCCTGGCTTTGGTGGGGGAGTGACCTCCTCGTGAGCCTGCTGGGGGTGGGGGAACCGTCCTAAGGCAAGGGGAAGCCCAAGGTGGCACTGGGTGCTGCAGGCCCTGGAGTCACACGGAGATTCTACTTCAAGAACGAGTCACCCTGCTCAGTCTCACACAGACCTAAACTTCTGCCACAGTATATTTCTGGGGTTTAAGAAGTAGAGTTTTTACAGAGCAAGACTGTGGGCGAGACAGATGGACTCTGGGAGAAACTGATAGAGGAGATGTCATCAGAATACCAGGCAGGGAGAGCCAGTCTCTCAGTGATGCTCAGGGCTTGCTCTAGCGAGGGGCCTCAGGCTGAGAGCTGTGGGACCCATGAAGGTGCCCACAGGGAAGGTGGGCACAGGAGGCAAGGTGAGGGAACAGCGCAGAGGCTCCCTGCAGGGGCTGGAAGCGTCTGGAGGACAGTGTACTGGAGGGCCTGGAGCACAGGACAGGGGACTGGAGGGAGTCCTGACTGTGTGAAGCCACACCACTCAGCTCTCTGCACTGGGAGCCCTGCCCTCCCATTGTGAGGTGGGTGTGGCATGAAGGAAGAGGGGAAACAGTAGCACAGGGACAGGGCTCAGGTCAGGACCACCTATGATGGTCATAACAGCAGCAGGCCACAGACCTGAAAACATGCAAGCATGCCTGAAAACGCATGGGTGCAGGCATGGTCACGAACACATGAAAACATAGGGACACAGGGACACACATGACCATACAGATATACCTGAAAACACACTGACACAGGCATTCACATGATAAAAAAAAAGACTAGAACACACACAGAAACACTTGGATACACACACACACAAAGACACATGGACACAGCTGAAAGCACGTAGATACACACACACACATCTAAACGTATGCGGACATACATGCACTCCCCCACGCACATGGGAATATGTACAAATGCTCTGAAACGTGAACATATGCACACACTTAAAAAATGTGGGTACATGCATGCATATTAAAATACATGGTTACACATACATACATCCAAAACATTTGGACATGCATATACCTATCTAAAAAGTATGCAGGTGCATGCCTGTGGTCCTGAAATAGACACTTGTGCACACAGTGTGTGCCTTTATCCACAGGATAGCCTTTATCCAATCCCCTGCCTCGCCATGAAATAATTCGCATGCAGTGTTCCTGGCTCCATCCTAGGCACTTCCCTTGTCATCCACAGAGAACACCCACTATGTGCAGAGCTTTGGAGCTAGGGTGACCTTTCCTGTCCTCTAGGAGCCTACCCAGCCAGGGAGAAGCCCCATAGTAGGGCAGATATGGTGATGCCAATAATCCCAGACTCCTACAGAGGGAAGGGACAAGAACCTTGAAGTCCAGAGAGGTGTGCGTGAGGAGCTAATGTTGTAAAGAGAAGTGAGAATCACAGTGCAGAACATTCGATGTTGACAGGAGGGACTGCTCCTGGTGTTGGGCAAAAGAGCCTACTGTGTGCATTTATGTGGAGGGAAAGAGACATGTTTGCTGTTTGCCAGGTTAGGGCATGCTCCATGTGGATTTACACCCATCTGTATCCAACATCATGGACGCCTGTGAGACTCCTGTCACTGTTCCCGCTTTGCACAAAGTTGAAGCTGAGGTTCAGAAAAGATGGGAATCTTGGAGCAGCCTGAGTCCTCCTCCAGAGAGGAGAACGTCCTGCAGTCCTGGGCTCTACAGATGGCTTCTGGTCTGGGGGAGAGCCTCCAGAAATAGCTACAAAATGCAGCGTCCATGCACAGCTGCGCCTTCAAGAGGAGCTTCTTGGGGGTCTCCCATAGTTAGGAGCTTATATGTAGACCTGAGGAGGTGAAAGAGGCAGGGAGGGCAACGAGGGCCTCAAAAACCCACTAAAGTGACTCAGGAGTGTGGCGATGCCAGGAACCTGCAGCGCCGTGATGGATGGATACGGGAAAGCAGGCGCAGTATCGAGCAGGCATGATGAGGCCGCCCAGCCGTTCTCCATGTGCACCTGCTGGGCAGCTGAGCATGGAAACCCCAGCTGGGCAGAGAGGACTGAGCGAGACTGTGATTTAGCAAGTGGTCGGTCTGTGTGTGAAAGGATCCCAGAAGAGGAGCCCTGGAGGAAACAGGAAGATACAGTGGGCAAAGCCATCTCGGCAGGCAGAGAGCAACGGGAAAGAGCGGCAGGATGGATGGCCCATCAGGAGCCACTGGCGATCAGGAGGAGAGATGAACTTGGTTCATAGGAAAGGATGCTTGGCGTCTGCGGGAGAGAGGGGACATGGAGTCAGGAGAGTGGGGCAGAGAATGAGGGTGGCTGGGTATGAATAAGTCGAAGGGAAGGTGAATGTCAGGGTTGGGGGCCAAAGAGGCTCTGTGCGCATGTGTGCGCGCGTGTGCGTGAGTACGTACGTACGTATGTACGTATGTACATACGTACGTACGTGCATGCGTGTGTGGGTGTGGAGTCTTTGCAGGTGCTCATCTATGAGCTGGTCTGTATGCTTACTTTCAGATCATGGCGTATCGTTTCCTGGGGACCTTCCCCCTCTTCATGTGGTTCACCTCAAAGTCCTTCTGTAGATGCAGGGACCTGCTGAGCCAACGGCACAATGCCAGGGTCAAATGGCTCTAAACAGAGCAAGGGTTTTGCTAGCAGCCTCCTAAGCGAGAATTTCTGCTGCATCTCTCTTACTCAGACTGTCCCCAGTCTCTCTCTTTCTCTCTCTCTCTCTCCTTTTTCTGGAGTGAAGATAATGGCTTCAGATGACATGACACCAGGTATTGATTTAAGGATGAGAATTAAACAGTTCTGTGTCTCTGGAACAAAAGAAAGTGAAGCGCTCGCCATGCATGATGCCCGGAAGGCTGCAGCAACAGAATCAGTGTGGGCAGCCTCCCGTTCTTTGATGAAAACGCTGTAGGAGAAAACATATCCCAAACTCTTTGATGGGTGCAGCCCATACTGAGGCCATGGGGGTAATCTTCTGTGTGTAATGCGGTTTTTGAGGGTCGTGCCTTCTATAGAGAAGGTTCATAGCCCACAGCCTCTCTTGCCGGCTCTCTCTCCATCCCCCTCCCTTCCCCCCCCATGTGTGTCTCCCTGACTCCTCCCCTACATCTCTCTTTCCATTCTGCTGTATTGACTGGGGAGCTCGGGTGGGCTCCATTGCTGCCATCTTGCCAGCACCCCGGGGCTCCCTATCTATGCCTTCAGTCTCCCGCCCTGGGCAGTGTATTGATTTATCACAAAACACCTCCTTGCCAGCTGTGCTCAGCTTCCTCCCTGCCTTGCTCAGCAGCATAAAGAAAAGACAAGAACAGCACATGGCTCCTTGTGCCACCACCCCCCCCACTCCACCCCACAAGCTGCAAATCCCTGGTCTGGGAGCCTGGAGAGACTTCTAATGGGAGTCAGAATTGCACCTGGAGGACAGCAGAGGAGGGTGAGGAGTGGCCACTGGGAGGGGCTAGAGGCAGCTTCTCTGACTTTTGTGCGGCTCTATGCAACTGACTAGGTGAGGTAGCATCAGATAGTCGCCCAGCCTACCTAGACTTGAGTTGGAACTGGACCACAGAGCAGGACAGGGCAGGTGAAAATGATCATCGGTTTACGGTTGTGTCTCAGCTGAGCCTGCAGTGGACCCAGATGGCTTCATGAACATTAGGAAAACTGGTCCACGTGAGCAGGGACCCAAAGTTTGCCCTGATATATCTGCCAGGGACCTTAATTGATATGGGGGGAGGGGTGTACTGACTGTGTGTCAACTTGACACAGGCTGGAGTTATCATAGAGAAAGGAGATTCAGGTGAGGAAATGCCTCCATGAGCTCCAGCTGTGGGGCATTTTCTCAATTAGTAATCAAGGGGGGAGGGCCTCTTGTGGGTGGTGCCATCTCTGGGCTGGTATTTTTGGGTTCTATAAGAGAGCAGGCTGAGAAAGTCAGGGGAAGCAAGCCAGTAAGAAACATCCCTCCACGGCCTCTGCATCAGCTCCTGCTTCCTGACCTGCTTGAGTTCCAGTCCTTTCCTCCTTTGGTGATGAACAGCAATGTGGAAGTGTAAGCTGAATAAACCCTTTCCTTCCCAACTTGTTTCTTGGTCATGGTATTTGTGAAGGAATAGAAACCCTGACTAAGACAGGGGGTCTGTGGCTTCCTGCACACCTAAAAGTAGTACGTGTGGCTGCCAAGCTATTGAAGATTCAATGGTCATGGGCAGACCGTTGAAGCTTGGCCATGGCGGACAGGTTATTAAAGGTTGGCCATGGTGGTCGGGAAACAGAAAACTTGCCCTAGAATGTAGCAACCCATGCTAACTATGACTCAGACTATGGAAAGACGTGATGAAGGACAGGATTTTGACATGATACATGTCTTCTGGGAACCTCTACTCTCTTTGGAGGCCTGGGACCCTCTATGCTGACGTGGGTCACATGACTTTGAACAGGGTTTGGCTGGGGAGCTCTGTAGGGAAAGTGAGCAGGGGCACGCTCCCATGTGGGGATGGCGGGCTCCTGTGTACTGCAGAGGAAGCCTGGCGGGGAAGAGTCTTGGTCCTTTCTGGTGCCTGGAGATGCTGAAGCCTGTTCCATGCTCCTCCTACACGGCAAGTTTTGATAAGAGGAGACAGTCCATAGTTTCAATAGCTTTTCTATAGCTTTATTATAGAAAAGTGAGAAGAGAAAAAGAGAGAAGTAAAGAGAGAAAGCAGGGAGAGAGGGGTGAGAACTGGTCATGACTACGTGGAGAGAGGGGAGGAAAATGGGGAGAGAGGGGCAACAGGGGGACAAGAGCGGAAAGCAAGAGTGCTAGGAGGGGCCTGGCATCTCCCCTTTATAGTGTGGGCTGGGTTGTTGCCAGGCAACTGTGGGGCAGGGAAAACCTGGCTGTAGCCAGGTGACTGTGGGGGCGGAGTCCAGCCAGAACACTAGGGGCCTGGCCCCACGTGACTGATGGCCACAGGATTATGGAGCTGAGGAGTCAGGAGTGTGGAGTTGGTGTCAGGAGCCTGAGTATCTGGAGCATGGCTCACTGGTTCCGTCCCTTGTAGACTATTCTACCGGGTCTCTGGAGTAAGCCTTGCTCAACCAGACCACAGACTGCCTTTCACGGTCCCACAGAGCTCCAGGTGTCCCAACAGCCTAGAGGTCTCCGAGTCCAGGGCCAGATGGGCTCGAGATCACCTTGAGTGTAACACCTACCAGAGGCTGTGGAAACAGGGACTGGCTTGCTGTTGGGTAGGGTAGACGGAGTGGTCCGATCAAGGAACAATGACACAAGAGAGGAGCGAGAAGACCCCAAGAGAACCAGTGTGTGGAAGGAAGATGGTGGAGCTGAAGAATGGAGTAGAAGTAGCTAGAAATGTCTTCCTGTCTAAATGTTGGAGGGGGGCAGTCATGGCGGGAGGAATCCTGCCGGACAAGGAGCCCAGGGCTCGGTGCTCTAGCAAACAGACACAAGAATCAGCTCTTGCTTCCTCTCTCCGAGGGTGAGCTGAGCCACCAGGACAGGGATCACATCTAAACAGTCATGTTTAGGGGTAGCTTGGAACCCCATGCTGAGGTGGAGCTGGTGTGTGCTGACATGGGTGTATGCAGGTCACGTAATGACACATATTCATGGAAAAACAGGCTGGGGTTAAAGCACAGCCACGAAGAGACCCACAGGACAGCAAGAGTCAAAGCAAGAGGGCATGAACGGTGCACCCAGGCTGTCAGGCACTGAGCTCGGAGCAAAAGTGCGCGCTGACTTCAGAGGCCTGGGCTGAGAAGTGACTGCTGGCCTGCAGGCCTAAGAAGACCCCACAGGTACAACCTGACACATGACCTCATGACTTGACAGTTGGTATGGTGGCCACTTTGCTCGTGGATGGTTTTCCAGCCAATGAGAGGAGAGCGGCAGATCGGAGCGGGACACTCCTCTATTCCTGACACCCCAGCTCATGATGAATGGGGAGCTCCTGAAACCCGCTCGTTTCCAGGCTACACACAGAACCTGAGGAGCCATGAAAGACTGTTCAATGAGAAAAAGAAACCCTGACAGGAGACGTGATTGGCAGGCAGCTGGGATCTAAACAGGGGGAACCAGGCAGCGCCAGTGACTTCCGGTGCTCCTGGGAAAATCCTAGGGAAAAGCTCTTGCCCAAAGTTATCTGAGATAACTTTTACTTCAGTGAGGTCAGCTGTGAGACTCTGTGTGAATTAGAGTCTTGGAAGAAAGAGAAGGGCTGTTCCTGTCTTAAAGTGGGGTTGGCCTCAGATGGGGTCACAGTGAACTCTCACAGAGTCACATGCATATGCAGGCACACAGGTGTGTACATGCACACACCTGTGCACACAAGCACACGCTCACACCTGCACTCATAGACACGTGTATGCACACACAGTCACATTTACTGGTGAGCTTTCTCACAAGAGTTCTGGGGTTTGTGAGCTAGTCAGTTTGGGAAAGAGCCATATAAGGAAAGGTGACAGACAGACAGATGGACAGGCAGACAGGCAGGTAGACAGTCTCAGTCTCGCTCACCCTGGCCAGTAGAGACTGTTTGTTGTCTCTGGTTCAGGCATGAACAGAAATACTTCTGGATCCTGAGGTTTTTCCTCCCACACTGGAGGCGTCTGCAGGAGGGATCAGGCTGCAGGGTCTGGTAGGGTCTCAGAAGGAGCTGGGCTCCTGGAGGAGCCTCTGAGAGCACCTGTCTGAGACAAAGGAACAGCTTGTCAGAGGGAGAGCTGCCTGATATGTGGGGAGAACTGTGGGGAGCCCAGTTCCTGCGTGATCTGGGACCGGGAGTCTCTGCAGTCCTTCCCAGTCTCTGTCCCCCATGGCACATCAAGAGGCCAGTGTCCCTCCAGGATGGATGTGATGGGTGGAACACAGGCAGGTCTGCAGAGCCCCTCCAGAGAATCAGGAGGGGGGGCTTCAAGCTTGGAATGACTGCTGCATTATCTAGTCATGCTTTAGTGGAGGAAGTCAGGAGATTTGGGTTGATGGTATGACCATCAAACATTGTCAGCAGAAATTGTCACCACAGGAGAAGTGGCCCCAGGTGAGACACTTGTCACCTACCCCCTGCCCCCCAACTCCCCCCCCCACCGTGGTCTGAGTTCAGCTGTGGTAGAGGGCAGTGCTGGGGAACCCTGAGAAGGCCATAATGGGCTCCACTTTAGAGCACATGCTAATGAAGGTGATAATACTAAGAAGGTAGGAGGGGGATTTGCCTGCAGAAATAATAGAGATCTGAGATTCTCCTATGTCCAAGCCGCAGAAACTCCTGGGAAGGTCAGAGCTGATGGGCACAACTCTCTAGAGATCCTGCACATGAAGCCCGGCTGTTGAGGGGCAGGCTGGGAGGCTGGAATGGGAGATGGGTGTCCTGCCCCCTCCTCCCTGCGACCAGCACCTCCTCCCTGTCCCTTCTCACCTTGTCAACCCCCACTCAGCCCTTGCCTGCTCAGGCAGCCTGTGGATGCAGTTTTCTGCCCACTGGTCCCTCCCCGTGGGAGGCGGCTGCCAGGACCTAAGCTAAAACCCTGGCCTGCCCAGTCTCAATCCCTAGGCAGCCATGAACGTTTTAATTTCTCAGAGTGCAAGAACCAGCCATTCATCAAGCTGAAGCCAAGCGTCTCGGGGTTCTCTCCTGCACTCTGCTCGCTCGGTGCCAACAGCTTCCCTGGGTCTCCGAGCTCTGGAACCCCAGAGTCCTCTCAAAGACCCACATCCCACTAATGTCAGGCAGTGTGAGACGCCCCCTCCCACCCCGAGGCTTCGGGGCCACTGAAACGTGATTGTAAATTCTGCTCTTTAGGCATTCAGTCCTCAAAATCCATGTGGGCAGTGGCCAGGCGGGCCAGGCTGGGGCATGGGCTGGTTCCACCATCTATCAGACGTGTTGGGGAGAGAGAGAGAAAGAGAGAGAGAGAGAGAGAGAGAGAGAGAGAGAGAGAGAGAGAGAGAGAGAGAGATTCCTTCCATCCACTGACGGACAGTGTGTGGTCAGCACGTAGATGCCTCTGTGGCTGGGTGCTAGCAGATGATATCACATTCTGCAGTCAGAGGCTAAAGAGATGGTTCAGAGAGATGTTCTGTATGGGCCCTGCAGAGCTCTCTTTCCTCTGATCCCAAACATGGAAGAGCATGCTGTGCCTCAGTCTCACAAGGCCAGGTGCTCCCACCTCCTTCTTGACACCTGTCCTCTGTTCCTCTCCTGTGCTCCACTTGGCTGCATCTCTTGGGGACAGTCTTCTTCACTGTCTAAATGAGTCCCATCCTTAATGTGCAGTGTGTGTGGAGGAGTAGAAATATAATAAATGAATGACTGGGGGGGGGTAGGTAACGAATGCATGCAGGAATGAATGAATGAATGAATGAATGAACTGAACCAAAAGGAAGCCTCTACTGTTTGTAGTGGCAGCTGGTTCCAGTCAGATGAGCACCAGCCCTGAAACTCTCAACAGTGCTCCCTGTTCCTGCTACCATGTCCCCACACCCAGGCCCCTGATACCCTATCTGGGGAACTTCAGGGTCCCGCAGGAGGCCAGAGTAGGGGGTACAAGTAGCTCAAGTTCCAAGACTCCGGGCAAAAATCTTGATATAAGGAAGTGGGTGGATTACTTTCCACAGAGGAGTGCAGAGCCAAGAAGCCCTTTAGAGAATATTCTCTGCTTTCTTTGACTTAAAGCCTCTCTGCTCTGGCTGGGCAGGGTGTCTGTTCACAGGGATGGGGTCGGAGGGAGGCTGGGAGAAAGGAATCCCAGGGCATAGGGAAAGCCCAAGCTGATCCACAGGGAGGAAGGAGCTCCAGGCTGACAGTGCCGAGCACAGCCCATCGTGAGCAAGCACTGAGGTCTGAAGGGGCCTGAGTGAGGAGCCAGAAGGTGTGGGCTTGGCCCCAGTTTGGCCTCTGTAGGTCTTGGTGCCCTTACCTCAAAAGTGGAGATGAAAACCACCTGTCCTTGCCCGCCACAGTGGCTCTGTCCAGACCAGCCAGTGCTGAACACCTGGCAATCTTGGCGTGCTATGGAACTGTGTGTGGATCTGTGTGTTTGCCTGTAGGAATCTTCTCTAGAGAACAGAGCCTGGGGACCCTGTACTCACATTTGCATGCTGTGGCCACACACACACACACACACACACACACACGCACACGCACACGCACACGCACACGCACACGAATAACAATGTGAGAAACCCTGATGCTTACCTCTGGCCTCTACATGTAAGCATATATACCTACCCATGTGTACATACAAACACAGATATGTACACACACATACACACACAAAGAAGTAATGTCATGAGGTGTAGAGGGCTGATGGGGGGAGTGGGTGCTACTGTGGAGAGCAGGTACTGCTGTCTCTGCATAGCTACCTGGGCTGATAGGCAACAGTCAGGCTGAGTGCAGAACACAGACCTGGCTGCTGCACATCTGCAGCTCCATGGGCTTGCTTGCAGTTTCATGGACTCTCTTGCAGCTTCACTAGCAACTTCATGGACTCACTTGCAGCTTCATGGACTCACTTGCAGCTTCATGGAGCTCACCTATAGCTCCATGGGCTCGCTTATAGCTCCATGGGCTCACTTATAGCTCCATGGGCTCGCTAACAGCTCCATGGGCTCTCTTGAAGCTTCACTTACAGCTCCATGGGCTCACCTGCAGCTCCATGGACTCTCTTGCAGCTTCACTTGCAGCTCCATGGGCTCACCTGCAGTTCCATGGACTCTCTTGCAGCTTCACTTGCAGCTCCATGGGCTCACCCGCAGCTCCATGGGCTCACCCGCAGCTCCATGGACTCACCCACAGCTCCATGGGCTCTCATTCTCTCACCCGTATCATTGGAACAGCATGCAGAGCACCAGCTCAGCTCCTGACCCAGAATTTGCTCCCTCTCCATCCCTGCACACATAAAAATTCAAGTGAAGGGTGGCCAGGAAGCCCCAGATGTCACTGCATCCTTTGCCTCACCCCAGGCTGTCAGTAAATCTCAGCGAGATCCTGCAGCATCCCGGCACCCCTTATTTTTCTCAACATCAGTTGCAAGAAATCAAGAGTCACAGTGCAAGCAGAGACAGGAGGAAAGGCTGATGGGAATCTGCTTTGTCAGGACAAGGGTCCTTCCACCAACTGCTCCCACCCCAGCCTCCCCCTCAGCACCACAGAGGCAGCAGACATTCTGTAGAGAGAAAAAAAAGAAAAGAAAAAAGAAACAACAGCCTAGAAATACATAATTGATTTCCCTTCTTGCTAGTTCCCAACATGGGCTTCTGGGTCGTAGGGAAGGTGCCTGATTAGAATATCTCTGAAGAGGGCAGTGAGTTACGGCAGCGGACACTCTCCTAGCTGTCTCTCCTGCTCATAAATCTATCCCCCTCTGAAAGTGCAGATGGTCCATAATCGTCCATCATGTGGAGTTCAGCACCGGACAGCTCCCGGGCGGGTTTTTCCTCTGAGGATCTTTTTCTGCAAGCTAAACGGAACTGCGACTCCACGCAGCCTCTCCCTGTAATGGAGTGTGAGCAGATCAGCCGTCGGGAATGATTTAAGAGGGGACGAACGATAAATATCCAAGAGGTTGGCGCTCGAACCCAACAGGCAGCAGAGGAGGGTGCCGTCCTGAGGAGAGGGAGGAGCTACCCCCACCCCACGTACTTACATTATAGAGTGCTTTTTATTTATTTATTTTGTGGGAGAATAAGGCTATGTCACAGGAAGAGGTGTCTCTCAGGGAACTTTGTCAGGAGGCCCCCTACACCACCCCCAGCACCTTTCTCTGCCATACCAAGGAAGACAAAGGTCAAGGGGCCATTTGGCTGGCGATAGGTAAATCCCTCCACTTTTGAAGCCATTTCATTTGGAGGGATGGCTGTCCTCATCCACCGTATAACCCGTGGTTGCCCAGCCCACCTGCTATCTTGTCAGCTTCTCTGGGGAAACTGGACCCAGGGAGAGGAGAGATCACACAGGGCTATTTCTTGTTCATCTCACAGTCTCCTAATCAGAGCCAGCCCCCGGGATGGGAACAGAGGGATCTGTCCAGGGCTGGGCTCCAGCCTCAGGATCCCCCAAAGGCTTTGGTGTAGTTGGGGTCTAGTTGCCATGCACCCTGCAGCTCTTTGATGAGACGGATCTATAACTAACCGGCAGCAGAGGACAGTCATCAGATGGTGGCAATGCCCTGAACCCAGGGCAGGCTTTCATGGCTCTCCAGACCCCTGCCTCCAGCCCTGAGGCAGAGGGAGTAAAGGCTGAGGGTGATGAATGAGCATCTGCCTCCTACAGGTGCCCGTCTCCCTGCCAGGTGCTGCCCTGTAGCTGCATTGCAGGGGGGAGGCTGCAGCTCGCTCTCCCTGGGCTCCTGCTCCTCCTGATCCCTCTTCCCATACAACAGAACTCCAGGCTGGGGGCAGGGCGTTTCCAATCCACAGAGCTTGGGGAGCTCACAGGCCAGACACCTGCAGGTCCATCTGCAGGAGAACTGATCAACCCTGGAAATCTGTGTACGTACCAGAGGGGCTGCCTAGAAGATGCCAGAGGCCAGCCCCATGCTCTCCCTTGTAGAAGGAGCACCACCACGAGGAGATCCAGCACCCACCGTGCCCCTTCACTAACCCTTGAGAACAGAATCCACCCCAGCATCTTCCTGGGACATCTCAGAGCAGAGCACACGTATAAACACATGCATGCGACCCAGCTGATTTCTTGCACTCACTTGCTGTACACCAGATGCTACATGGTGCCACAGGTGCATGGTGGGTTCTTCTGAGAGCCTAGAACAAGGGATGTTGCTCCTTGAAGTGCTCAAAGTCCCCGGTGCACCTCTCTCTAGGCCTCCCACATGTAGGTAAGTGGCTTCCTCCTCCTCCTCCCATTCCCCCTTCTCCCATTCCTCTTCCCCTCCTCCCATTCCCCCTCCTCCCATTCCCCTCCTCCTCCCCGTCTCCTCCTCCCTCTCCTCTCATTTCCCCTCCTCCCTTTCCCCTTCCCTTCTTCTCCTTCCCCCTCCTCCTCCTTCCCCCCTCCTTCCCCCTCCTCCCCCTCCTCCCACCACTCTCCAGGAGAAAGGGGAGGTGGCAATCCCTCCTGACATAGAGAAGACACAGAATGTAGACCTGCCTCCCATGTGGCTTTGGCTAGCTCTCAGCTTTGCTCCCAGAACTTGAGGGAACAAGTGAGTGTCTTCCACCCCTACTTAACACAGGCTACACCCCAAAGCCACAGAAGCCCTACAATGATTCGGCCCCCTCCTAGAGTTGAGCCCAAACAGTGTGTATATTTCAGCGGATCTCAGATTGCCCCCACATGTTTCTGCTGGTGATGAACCTGGGCTGTGAGACTGCATCAGTACGCCACTCCGAGCGATACCTGATGTGGATTTCAGACCATCTTTTACTCATGTTGGATGAGTGGTGGGAGGCACCCATTCTGGAGCAGGGCCACCTCCTCCTCTACAATCCAGGCAGCGCTGAGCATGAAGGTCTGGTACACCAGGGAAGAGGGCATCAGCTAGGGTCGGCATGCCGTGTCTCTCCCTGCCGCACATACACTGTGCTGGACCTGCCTCATCCTGTGAAACGTGCTTTCCCCAAGCACAGCATTCTGCTCTGGGACCATGGACTTCAAAACCCAGTCCACCACAGAGTTGAGCCTTAGTGGCTGGTCCATGGGTCCTTCCTGGAACACCAGTCTGTAATGAACCTGGGCTCCCCACCCAGCATCTGCAGCCCCAGGAAGTGAACTCTTCGGGTCCAGTGGTCCACTTGGATGGCCCCAGCGCATTTTGATGTACAGAGGATGGGAGCAAGTCTACTGTTTGCACCCATTGTGTCTTTCAACCGCATCATCACCCACAACAGTGACACTGATGGCAGTGACCTCAGGGACAGACCAGAGGGTGAGGCTGAAAGCAGCTGTGGGCTGTGTGACTTGAGAGGACACAGTGGGAATTCCGTCTAACCTGCGCCTCACCTCCCTTCCTTCACCTGATACCCACACGTGCTGTCCTATGGTCACTGAGGGCCAGCTGGTGAGTGCTGGTTTGCCAATCGCATACACACCTCTGTGTGGACTGTACAGTCAGCACTGCAGCATGGAGATGGCTTCCAACAAAGGACTCTGGGGGGACCAGTGCTGGTGACTGGCTCCCAGAGCATCACAGACCCTATGGGGAACCCATGTTTTTCTCCCTGATGGACATCTGTGTGTGGACACACAGAGATGCCCAGCCCAGAGGCAGGGAAACCGTTTGATCCTCAGCCCCTTCCTTGAGTATCCCTGTCTTGGTGGTTGAGTTTCGTGCCTTATGTCTCACTCATTTTAGCCCCGAGAGTCCTTTTACTGAAGGAGGCTGTGTGCTGTACACAGGGGATGCAAGATTCTCCAGCCAGGTCCTCAGCTTTTGAGTGGCTGCCCTGAGCCTACCTCTCCTTGTGTCTTAGTTACTTTTCTGTGACTGTGATAAAATACTACGACCAAGACAACTTATGAAATAATCATTTACTTGGGCTTACAGTTCCAAGGCACCCGTGTCTCCGGGCACTCCAGAGCTTGTGGCTGGCTGTGTTTCCAGCTCTCAGGCTATGCATCAAGTTCTTGGGCAGGGTTTGGTGGTAGGTGCTGGCGCAGTGGCCACAGTGTCCTCTGTGGCTCTTAGCAGGATGCTCTTGAGTCTCTTGTGTGGAGTTGGAGGCTCCCGGGAGGTGGAAGACATCATTGTCCACCTCCCAGCCCTTGGCTGGCTCCGAGGTGAGCTTTGCTGTGTGTGGTAGACCTGCTCTGAGGCCTTGAGGGGCAGGTGCACATGGAGGGACAGCAAGCAACAAAGGTCGAGCCATGCTATGACAGACCAAGGCTCTCCTGGCCACCCTGCCAAGGTTGACAGACAGCTGATACTCAGCCCATGGGCAGGGTGTATAGCAAGGTGACTATATTCATCGAGGAGGACTTTGAAGAGGTCCAAGGAAGGACTGCTCCTGGCGGTGAGATTGTTCAAATACGGAGAGGCTCTGCCAAGGGAAGGAGAGCCTGGGGAGCAGCTGGGCAGTGTTGAAAATATCAGACTCTCCTGATGGAAGCCAGAGAGCAGGAGAAACCACAGTCGGGATGCCTTCCCTCTGTCCTGAGAGCAGAGACCCAAGGTCCCATTAAACCCCAGTCTCTGGCCATGAGTGCCCAGGGCAGACTAGGCCTTTCCTGTCCCCAGAGTCCTATAGTTTATTCAAACCCAACTCCACCCCATAACCAGTGATCAAGAGCGAGTCCACCACAGCATTCTGAAAAGCCAGGAGCCATAAACTCCTCAGATGGTCTGATTGGACACAGGACATCACCAGCCACCCCAGCCTATCTGGGGGCCCTCTGACTGGGTCTGATGACGGGTCTTCAGGCTAAGCAGATGCAGTAGATCCAAGAGGTGTGTGTAGGCATGTGACTATATGTGTGTATACATGTGTGTATATATATGTGCATGCATGTGCATAGGTATAGGTATGCACACATGTGCATGTGTGTATCATGTATTGCATGCATGTAAATGTATATTATGCATTTGTATACATGTATGCCTCTATATGTAAATCCCTGTGTATCCATGCATGTGTATGTCCTGGACCATCCCCACCTAGGCCGACCAAGAGGACCTCGCCAAGCAACGTCTCATCCCAGCCACTGGCTTCCAGGGGTCTCCTGCCCCCTCTGCCTCTTTACAGGCCCAGCACCTCAGCCTCCGGCTCCTCCTTCCCATTGCTAAGAACCACAGAGCCAGAGCCCCTTTCTGTTTCGGTGACATTGTGCGACTTTTCCTCCTTTCTGGCTCATATATGTCAAAACTTTTGTGTTAGGGAAGAAAAGCAAGGGAAGCCATGTGGGAAGTAGGTCACCTGGAAATCAACAACCTGCCTGTAATTAAATCTGCATTCTCCCTGGAAGAGCCAAAATCCAGTGGCTGGCTTCCCTCCCTTGCTCCCACTCCCACCCTTCCCCCCTTACAGGGCCAGGTTCCAAAGCGGGAGAAACCTCCCAATGAAACCTCATTAGGCGAACAACAAAAACATCCCGTGTTGGGGCTTGTGGAGAGCGGAGGCCGAGTGCGGAGGCCCCGATGACAGACCTAGACCTTGAGACTTCATCGCTTTTGTTTAGTGAGGCTCCCCAGCTCACGCCCTCAGCAGTTCTGTGTCCTGGATTTTAACAGTTGATTAGCAGCCTCCTCTGCGTTGGAGTTTTGATGATCCATGCTGGCCCGCTTCTCATGGCGACGTGTCCCAAGCTCCTTCTCGACCGCTGGTTAAGCAAACAGCACCTGGGGCCTCAGGCTCAGTCGCGCTTGGAGTGCGTTTATTTCACTTGGGGCAGGAATTGGGCTTAGCTGCCGAAAGGGCTCCAGCTGACAGCGCAGAGATGGAGCGAGGAGAACTCATAAACTTACCAGCGGCAGGCAGGCAACTCTAGAAATGGGCTGGCTAATGACCTGCTGAAGACTTTGTCCCAATCTCTGTGACAATTGTTTGAGGGGTTTAAAAAGAGAGAGACATTTCTAGAAAAAGGCAGAGTGCTAAGCTTAACTTGTATTTCTAGTGGCGGAAGGTGAGGGGGCTGACACGTGGCACACCGTGGACTTGCCCACAGCCAGAGCAGGGGCTGCCCTCGGGCCATTGTAAGCTCCTCCTGCTCCTCCTCGCTGCCAAGAAGCTGGGGGAGGGCAGGGGGGCGGGGGGGGGGTAAGGAGACTTGCTTGGCTTCATCAAAGAGGGCCGTTCTAACTGTGTGGCGAGCACCTTTTGCTTCTACTGGTTCCCCAAGAGCAGCTACTTAATTAAGGGGAGCTGAAGTTTAGGGGTGCTCTGAGTACCTCTCTCTGCTGAGGTAGCTGCGCCGCTCAGGGCTTGGTACAGTCATGGAGCCCAGCGAGTTCATCCCGGGGGAAGCCATTTTTTTTTTTTTTTACTCAGGGGTTCCCAGGGCTGAACCAAGCACAGCAAGCCGAGCACCGAGTTGCTCGTGGCTTCCTTACAGGCCTGTCCGTTTGCAAAATGCATCAGATTTTGATTCACTGGGTCTGGCTGGGGAAGTGTACGGACTTTGGGATATGAATGACCTGGGTCTGCAGTTTAAGCTATCCGTGTGGCCTTGAACAAGTGGCACTTTGCAGTCCTCTTCTCTGCGTGATGACCTGGTGGCTGTGTGGATGACGTGAGGAGGTTCTGTGGTGTTGTGATGTGTATGGTGAAGCCTTATGTCTGACTTCCAATGAAATGTAGAGTAAAAAAGCCTTATATCTGGCTTTAAGTGAAATGTTTCAGCAAAGCCTTTGTTATGTTTGGGTCAATCGGTAGGGGCTGAGACATTGTTCTGAGACTGAACTTTGAAGAAATGTCGTCTCTCTGGAGAATCTGTACTTGGTGCTACGTGAGAACTCGTGGCTGCACCAGCCGTGGTCCTAACACACTCCTGGATCACATTTGGTCTTTCCCTAAGCCGGGTGTGGTGACACACACCTGTGATACCAACCCCTGGGGAGCTGAAGCAGGACTCTTGGGCCACAACAGCAAGCCACGTCTATAAACAAACAAATAAGTGGGTCAGAAAGGTAAAAGCATCTGCCGCCAAGCCTGATGCCCTGAGTTCAATTCCCGGGACCTGCCTGTTAGAGAGAGAGAATGGACTCCTGCAAGTTGTCCTCTGACTTCCACACTTAGCCGTCGCCTGTGTGTGCGGCCCCACTAGATAAACGCCACAAAAGCATTTGAAACAGGCAAGCAAACATTTGATCTTCCCTAAACAGTACCCTGCGGAGGCTCTAGTCACTGCGTCCAGACACCCTCAGAGAAGTTCTTCGCCTGCCCTGCCCCCAGGATCCACTCCAGCTCTTTCCCAGCCTTTCTGCTATCCCCGAAGCACCCCTCCCCTCATCTATCCTGTCCCTTCCCACTCCCTCCCAGTTTTACTTGGCAAATTACACCCAGGTCCTCCCTGCCCGCTCAGTGGGTGCTGTCAGGCCCTGGCAGGTTCAGGAGCCAGCAGCAGGGGGCAAAGACACTGGCAAAGAGGAACTAATAGGAAATGAAATAGCTTTTCTCCTCCGAAGACCCCTCCCTGCTCTGCCAGTAGACCCACCCCTTGCGGCGTGAATTGTTTCCAATCCAATCTCGTGTTTATTGAAGTTCCCTCCAGGGTAAGCTGGAGAGCCGTCTCCCCCAGCCTCGTAGAGTGGCCTTATTTACCAGAATCCCCTCGGCGTGCCATTTAAGCATCTCCATTAACATTTCCTGCGTCTTGCTCATTGCAAGCATGGGCCCTGGGAGACCTCCAGGGTGGCGGCACAGCGGCGGCCTACAGAAACGCGGGGCTGATTTTAATTGGTACGAAACTGCCGCTGTCGACCACAGAGGGGTCCCTTTCCTTGAGTAATGACCTGGAATCTGATCACGAGGTTTTTTGTGAGTTTGTAAGACTGGACGCGTAGCTGTGTGAGATCAGAGCAAGAGCTGGCCGCCACAGTGTTATCTGGCTGTGGTCCATGCTGAATCTAACCATAAAAGGCCCAGCAGGTCTGTTTGGGGCTGCCGACTGAGGGGCACTGCCGAGGAGCGAGTTTCCAGCAGCTGCTTGTTGTCCTGGCCTTGATTGTGTGAGTTCTGCAGGAAGGATGGGAGATCCAGGGCCCTTCAGGGAGCCTCCCGTGACAGGTCACTCGACAGAGGACCTCGAGATGTCCATTCCCACACCCATGTGCCCCGTTCTCACAGGGTGGAGAAGGAGTCACTTGGCAAGAGTGCTGGAGTTTCTCATGAACTTGAAGACCTCTGCTTGACAAGGAAAAGCAACCAAAGAGGGGCGGTGGTGGCGCACGCCTTTAATCCCAGCACTCGGGCGGCAGAGGCAGGCGGATTTCTGAGTTCACCAGCCTGGTCTACAGAGTGAGTTCCAGGACAGCCAGGGCTATACAGAGAAACCCTGTCTCGGGGTGGGGGGGAGTAACCAAGACTCCACCCCAGCACTCTCTGGTGTCCTGGGTGTAGTGGGGTGGGGGAGCCCAGAGGCCTGAAGCCTGGGTCCCCTACATGGAAGATGGCAGGGAGGCTCCTGGATGCCAGAATAGTCTAGAGAGTCTTTTGGAACAGGTAGAGGTCTTCTTAGGCAGCAGCTATCTGGCTCCTCCCCTGATCTCACTGTCACAGCCCCCTCCAGGTCTTAACCACCAGACCACCAGCCAGACCCACTAAGCTCCTTTTATTTTTATTTTATTTTTTTATTTTTTTTATGACAGGATCTCTCTGTGTAACCCTGGTTAGCCTAGGACTTGATATGTAGACCGGGCTGGCCTCAAACTCATAGAGATCTGCTGTCTCTGCCTCCCGAGTGCTGGGATTAAAGGCATGTGTGGCCACCCGGCCTCTACTGAGATAGTGGGTGTATGAAATCTCCTGCTTCTAACTGGTGTCATCTCATGCAGACAAGCAAGCCTGGTGTCCTCCCCCAAAGGCTTGTAGTCTAGACACACAGTCATTAAAAAAAAAAAAAAAAAACTGGGGAAAATTTGATAATTAAGATAAAGCATCAGAGTATGCATCCTCCTCCGCCTGCAGCCCACCCACACAGGTCAGCACGGCAGCCGTCAGCCCCGACCCCTTTCCCTGCAGGCCTGGTGAGATGCTCCAGGAGGCTTCCCTACAGCGCACAGCCTGGCCTTCACCCCTGACTCCATTCTCAGCATCCCAAATGCTGAAGTTACAGGCAGAGTCATAAAGAAGAAGGTCACAGATAACCTCCAGTCCCCTCTGAGCACGTTCTCCCCCACAGCCAGGGACAGCTCTGAGCATCCATTTTGTGTCTGCTTACTTCTGTTCCCTGAAAACAAGCAAGCAAGCAAGCAAGCAAACAAACAAAAAACAAGGGGCAAAAAGGAAAAGAAATAAAGAAAACCTTCCCAGGGCTGGAGAAATGGCTCCGTGGCTAAGGTGTTTGCCGGGCACACACATCCTCATGAGTTAGAACTATCAGAATCCCATTTAAAAAAAAAAAACAGTAAAAACAACTAAAGCTAGGCACATGCCGATACTCCTAGCACCGGGAGAGGAGACAGGACGATCTCCAGGGATCTGGTCAGTTAATCTTGATGAGTAGGCAAGCCCCGGGTTCAGCGAGAGAACCTCATCCAATAATCAGGTGAAGACCTATAGATATGCTCTTATAAGTGTATCACACACACACACACACACACACACACACACACACACACACACACGGGGGGGGGCAGGCAGACAGACAGACAGAGAGACAGAGAAAGACATAGAGAGAGACAGAGAGAGACAGAGAGACAGCGAGAGGGTAGAGAGAGAGAGAGAGAGAGAGAGAGAGAGAGAGAGAGAGAGAGAGAGAGAGAGAGAGAGAGCTTTCCTTACATGACTGATAGAGGACATGGTTATGCCCCTTTCAAGGCCACTCACACGATGCCTGTCTAAAACTTGCTTCTTGAGTAGGATGTGATCCTTTGTGGTGTCCCTGGCCAGGCAGGTGTGTGTTAGGCCCGCTGCTCTGCAGAAACCACCTTGGAAGCCTGCAGAGTCCTCCACCCACCCTTTCACTGACAAGCTGTTCCGTTCTTGTCGTCGCCGGTGGCTCTTTTGAAGAGTGGCTCCGTGAGACTCTAGGTGCCTGGCTCCCTGTGCACCAGGCAGTGCGTGGCTGGTCTCAGAATGTGCCAGAGCCTGACACTGCTGCCCAGCACACGTGGACCAGTCAGTGCACATCCCGGCTTGCTCTGTCCTCTCGACACTGGCTGGTGTCAGCCATGCCCACGTTTGTGAGGTCAGGAGCTGGGGCCGCATCTTGCTGAGTGGGACTGTTGCCTGATTTCTATTATTTCCTCTCTTTGGGGGAGGCTCTGTGGTCCTGGGGAACAAATTGTTACCCCGTCTGCCTCATGGTCACGCCAGAAAGCAGACTGTCCTAGGAAAACATTTACAGTAATACGTTAAGATGCCCTCACTGATCTCAGCACATGGAAGGTGCTGAGGATGTCATTGTTGGCTGCATAACAAGTTCGAGGCCAGCCTGAGACACATGAGGCCCTGCCTGTAAAAAAAGGGGGAAAAAAAAGCAAACCACACATTTGGGGATTTTCTTTTAGGCAAGGTTACCTCTGGCACTCTTGCAAGTCTCAGCGGCTATGGCTGAGATATCCTCTCACTGCCCTCTAAGATGGCTGGACTCCCTGATCCCCAGCTCAGCCTGTCGGGACCACAGACCCTAGGAACAATCCCAGGAGAGGAGCCAGGCTTCTTCTTCATCTGTGAACTCACATCTGCGGACTCAACCAACCACAGATCAAAATAGTCAGGACAAGTCTACTCCAAGTGTGCACAGGCCTGTTTTATAAACAACACAGGGCATTATAAGCATTATCTCTGTTCATAAGTCACCTGGGAAGGGTTCATAGTCTGTCTATTGGGGGCTAGGGAGATCCCGCTGGGGGAAGGTTGTGGCTATGCAGAATGAGGTCCCAGAGTCAGAGAAAAAGCTGGACATAAGGGTACGTGCCTGCAATCCCAGTGCTAGAAGAGACAGACGGGAAAATCTCAGGGCTTCTCTCTTCATTCAGTCCAGCCAAATACAGAGAAGCTCCAGGTTCAGTACGAGAGGGCAATAGAAGAAGACACGCAGGGCCACTCTCAGGAAAGTGAACCCATGTGTTCTGCACACATGCACACCCCTTTACACACCAAATGAGTACATGAATATGTAATCGAAACTTTAAGTAAATAGAAGAAGTGTACAGAAGAAGGGAGCAGATGGTTCGGTAAGTGAGGCACTGGCCGGAAGGAAGCCCAGTAACCCGAGTCTGCTTCCCAGGTCCCATGTCGTGGGAGGAGAGAACTGACCCCCCAAAGTTGTCCCCTGACCTCCACATACGTGCTGTGACACATGCATCCATATCCATAAACATGCACAATAAATAAAATGTAATGAAAATCAACACAGGTAAACATATGGGAGAGTGTGCATAGGTTTTATATAAACAGGATACTGCTAAACCTTAGGGTCTTAAGTACCACCAGATTCTGATATCCCTGAAGGACCTGGAGTCAATCCCACACCAAGGGTCCAGGGTTACCTAGCCTTTCATATGACTGCTCCGGGTGTGGGGGGACGGGCAGGGTTTGTCACCAAGGCGTATGTGACATGCTCAGGAGGTTGAGAGCAAGTTTTGCTCTCCAGGTTTCAGACCTGCTACTGCCCTGCCCTGCCACAAGCAACCTTGCTAGGACGCTAAGACACTGTCCCCACCCCCGCCCACATCCCTGAAGGAGCCAGAGCTCTGGACAAGTGATGCAGACTACAGAGCCGCAGACCTGGCCTCCTGTGGTTCACGGTGGTTAGCATTCAGTGTCTGTATCCTGCCTTCCTAGCAGGAAGAGACAGGCCGCCCACCTGCCTCCCGCCTCCTCTCCTTGTCCTCAAGGCTGTCCCCTGACCCTCTGAGAACTATAGAGGATCTCTATCCATTCTCCTACATCCAGACAAGGCAGCACTGACTGTAGCCTAAGATGGCTCCAGGGGCCTGCTAAGAGTCTTGGGGTGGGGACCCAGGGTAGGCTGATGGGTGCTATGTAACTGAGTACATACGCTTTATGTAACTGAGAAACTGCTCCATGGAGCCCCGCATGCTAAACTCTAATGCTCTGTGGCAGGGCCCAAGCCTGGGAAGTTTTCTGTTCCTGGACATGCCTGGACTGATACTATGCTAAGCAGGCCCTTGGGGACAGCACCAGCCTTCCCTCACCCTGCTGTCCTACCCTGTGACAGCCAAAGTGGCTGTGTAAGAACCCCATGAGTTTCAGAAGTAGGAGAAAAGACTCTTGGGAGTTAGCTGTAGCAGACTGACCAGTGCCAGTAAAACCAAGGTGACAAAGTCATCCAAGTGGGCTCTCGAATGCTACCAAGGTGCAGGTTGTGTGTTTTGGGGTGTACTCCCCAGAGTTCTGTGCTGAAGTTGTCCCCTGGGACCACTGTGAAGACCATCATCAAGTCACGCGGTGGGGGCTACAGAGCAGTCAGCCCTTTCCCCTGTCTTCACCCACAATCTGCCCAGGGAAGCCTCCAGGGAGCGGGAACAGTTTATTAGGCCAATAAAATCTCAAGTATACAAGTTTAAGATTCCTCTGGGGTTTGTCTCCTTCCTACAGGGGCCAAGGCTTTCCCAGCCTAAGTGCATCTGCTCTGTAGAAAAGGTGAGTTAAAGGTAGCCTGCCAGCTCCCTGTGTCCCCATTCCAGGCAGGCGTCTGTCACCTGAGAGCAAGCTGTACTATCTGTATGCACCTTGAGACAGTGCTCTGTTCTTTCCTGGCATCCTGACTTAGACACACATAGAGACAGACTCTGCCTTTTCCTTGCAGGGTCGACCGTGCCTCACCTGCTCACACCTGCCGTGAAGAGGCCACGCACTAGGCTTGTTCTGTTCAGTGCATCCTCTTGCTTTCTTTTTGAAAAATCTCCCAGACTCCTTTGCAGCCTGGCCCCCCTCTTGGCTCTTGGGTCTCCCTGAGGATGCCTAATTCCCAGAGGCTCCGCCTCACCTTGGTACCCACATCCCCAAGAATCCATCCTGAACACAAGCAGCCCCTGTACCGGGCCTGGTGTCTCTGCATTGCAGTGATTAGCATTGTCAATTGAGAAGCACTGGGACAAGAGGGCTAGGGCCAGAGCAGGGCTGGTGATGGCATATGGAGCCCGTGCAGAGGGGATGGGCTTGGGAGTCAGGTGGCCCAGGCTGGATGACCTCCCTGCAGCCTTGCCCAACGTCGCAAAGTTAGGATGGCCAGCCAGTTCCAGACTTGAAGCCATCCACATCCCTGAGTCCAATCTGGAGGAGGCTTCAACAGTGACAGAAGCAATGGGAGCCACTGGCCAGCCAGATGGACAGATGGGCTGCGGCTCCATCTCATAGCTCCCAGGAAAAGGTTCAGAAGGGCTGTCTGGCTCAGTGGGAGTTGCCAGCCCAGCCTCAATTCCAACCCACCTCCCTCTTCACTCTCAGATGCCCGCCTCAGGGTGTAGACCTGAGACTCATGTCCCATGAAGGAAACCCATCACAGAAGCCAAATCAGTCGAGAAAAACCTAGATTATGTTGGGGTGCATGGCGGAGACCCTTCCAGGTGGACGCGAAAGCTGACCATCAAATGTTCCATAGCCCCCAAGGTCCGACCAGACGAGCCCGGCGGTGAGCGCCTGTAACAGAGCACCGCCCCGCTGTGTTTTATGAATACGGATTGTTAACTTTCATGAGTTGATGGAAGCTGAGGCGGCGTGAGGGTGGCTCCATCACTCTGTCTAGGATGGCAGAACACAATCCCTCCACGGAGAGCTTCAGATATGGGCAGCTGCCATGAGGGATATGGGGTGGGGGTGGAGGGAGGTTCTCAGTTCGGAACCGACTGAGGACCACAGTCTCAGGCTGTGTGGACCACAACAGGTGGGAAAGGGCAGCCACTGGGGAGATGCGCTCTCAGAAATACTGGGATGCAGGAGGAGAAGGAGGGGGCGAGAATACAGGACCCGGATGGGGAAAAGTCACAGAAGCCTCGATCTAGCAACAGCCTACTCCAGGAACACAGCAGGCAGGGGTTCTGCACGGGGCTGGCAGGCACCAGGATATGGAGGCTTGCACAGACCCGTATGTGGAGAAGGTTGGGAGCTGGGAGTCATGAAGGAGGGTGTGACGACGCCAAAGAACCCGGATCCTCGGGGATAGGTACTTAATCGGAAGCCTTAAAGGCACCACAAAGATGCCAAGCAACTCACCCCTCTTCTTGTATGTGTGTGTGGTACATTTGTGGGGGTGCATATGCACACTCACCATCATGTGTGTGGGGGTCAAAGGGGGGGTCAAAGGTCGACATTCAGAATCTGAGGACAGCCGTGCCATTCATTTGTGGGTATACATGAGAATGCATGTATGTATTCGCCGTGTGTCGGATGCTGCCGCATGTGGGTGTTATTCTAGGCTCTGAACACTTGGGGTCACCTGGTGCGTTGTTAGGAAGCTGTCAGCTTCAGGTGTCCCCGCTGATGATCCCACAGAGGATGCTAACCCAGCACCATGGGCCACGAGATGACAGGGCACACAAGACAGGGCCAGACTCCAGAGGACTCGCTGAGCGGACACCTGAGTGAGGCTGGAGACACTGCCAAACATTTGGAGGTCTCGGGAAGAGCCTCTAGAGATGGGGCAGTATGTGCAAGGGCCCTGAGGTCAGGTGGTCCTGTCAGGCCAGGTGCAGGTTGGGTAAGAAATGCTCGGGAGAGGTGGAGCAAGGAAGAGTCCACAATTTTGGTGAGGCTGTTTGTTTTGTTTTTGTTTTTTTCGAAACAGGGTTTCTCTGTAGCCCTGGCTCTCCTGGAACTCACTCTGTAGACCAGGCTGGCCTCGAACTCAGAAATCCACCTGCCTCTGCCTCCCAAGTGCTGGGATTAAAGGCATGTGCCACCAATGCCCGGCGGTGAGGCTGTTTGTTATGCAAAAGCCCTTTCCACTTAGAAGCATCGAACCCAAAAGCAGATGCTTTGAGAATGTAGGATCTGGACTGCTCTAATGAGACGCCAGGGTCATGCTGATGTCATCATTTGGTTCTTGGAGTTACAGAGACTGGAAATCCAAGTTCAAGGTTTGGGCAGGCCTTGCAGCGAGCTGCTCATACCATGCAGGAGAGGGGAGGCTGTTTGAAGGGACTAACCCCACACGAAGGGGCCACCCTCACAGCTAGTCACATAAGAGGCCCCTCTCCGAATGCTCCCAAGTTGGGCACTGGGAATTCTTCATGTGGCTTTGGTGGGAACTCACCAAGGACAGACCAGGGAAGGCCTGTATCTACCCCACTGCAGACACAGTCCAGTAGAGAGACATGGCTGGGTCTCTCTGGACATTGTAAGCTACGAGAGACAGCTCAGTTTAAGGGATGTCTGTGGCTAATTGGAGGGTTTCTGGCAGGTTTAGATGGAAGGGCAGCCTGGCTAGGCTCCAAGGCATCGCAAGGGCCTGGTAGTCCCTTGGGGTGTGATGTTACCACTGAGGTTGTGCCCAGTGCTTCGGAACAAAGGCAGGTAGCGGGGAGGACACTGAGGGACCGGCCTCAGGAGAGCTGTGCTGTCTGGGAAGGAGAATGGATGCCTGGTGGGAGACAGGTCAGAGAGGCCCTCCATTAATAGTCCTCCTTTGTCAGTCCGTTCCGTCCCGTTGTGACCCACTAGCACCTTCCTGATCCACAACATCTTCTCACCTTGGAGGTGTCACCTGCTTGGCTTCTAGAGCTTGCCATGGCTGACCAGCAAGCACCTGGTTACACACACACACACACACACACACACACACACACACACACTATTTCCTCATTCACAGCATTCAGAAGACATAGTTCCCGCTGCACCGTGGTATTTTCAATCAAGAACACAGGACTATATGCATCTGATATCTCCCAGGTATCAGAGGAGATCGGAAATTATACCATTCTCTTGTTTTTCTTTTCAATTGCAGCGTGACATCAGAAGGACCAGGGGGAATTCCGCCGGCCTCCTCAGAGCTGGCCCACAGGCCTCCTTGGCGGGAACCTGCCCGAGGAGTGACCCGTTCTGCAAACAGGTATGTGCCACTTTCTACTCTGCCATGGCTCGTTCTCAGTGGCCCGGGGTGGCCCATGCGGGCAGGGAGGGAGAGCAAGTAATATGAGAATAGGGGTCAACAGAGGGGAGCCACGCTCTGCTCAAAGCGGTGTCCCTACTGTCCCCACCACGAGGATCCAAACCACCCCTCCCCCATGTTGTTCACCTGCCCTTACCCCTCCCCTCACCAAAATGCAAATCAGCATGTGCATAATAGATAATTAATAGACTGATCAGCCAGCAAGGGAGGTAAGTAGATAAATAATTTTAATTATCCTTGGGTTGCTCATAAATTCCCTCACTGCCTTTTTATTAAACTCTGTTTACAAGACTCATTTATATTCCGTGTCACTGTGCCAAACCCTCCCCCTCCTCTTCCTCCTCCTCCCCAGCTCCCTCCAGGCCTGACCTAGAGTGGAATCACACTATGTGACCACAATTGTGCTCCTAGCAGGGCCCAGGGCTCAGGCACAGGTAGTAGAAAGCTTGCCCAAGCATCCAGGCTGGACGGCAGGAGAAGGGATGGATGCAGCCCAGCCTGGGAGTTCCCAGGCTCACTCCCCAGTGTGGCTTGGGCCAGCTGGGAACCCTGCTTACACTTGGCACCTGTGCTGTGGCTATGAGCTCATTCTTTTCCCCAGGGATGCCCTTGGCCTATGAATAGCCCTGGCTGAGGTTTCCTCGGTGCCCTGATTGCCAGGAGAGAAAGCGGGCTAGTAACTGCACTGGGAAGCTCCTGCAGAGGGCCAGGCTCTCCCAGGCTGCCAAAGAGGTGTGGCTGGTGGTGGCCCCAGGAAGTTGAGGATACCTGGGAAACCAGGCCATTCCTTCTTCTCCACCCTGATACCCTGGCCCTGGTTAGTGGCTCTTGGGACCCACAGTGGCAAACATGTGCCATGTTTCCATGGAGCTCAGAGTCAAAGATGTGCTGGGGGAAGGCTGGCTCGCGTGGGATGGGGTTGTAAGGAGGGGAATCTTTCCTGGGAAACCTTTCCCGTGTCCTCTTTCCATCTCACTACTTCATTAGTGTTCCTCATCGGCGTGCAGGAAGTTGCATAGGGTGGCCCCAGAGAGGTTGCTCTGGTCCTAGCCACTCCTGCGGTCAGGGTGATTTGGACTGAGTTGATGGTCTGGGAGTGATAGGGAGGAGAGAACAGAGGGCCAGGAGCTGAGCAAGGACCAGGTAAATACGCTCTGAATTCAGCATGCCCAAGGCTGCGCTGTTTGCAATAGTTCTCACGACCAGCTGAGCATCAAGAGCTGGAAATGTGTCCCTGTCAGAGGTGTTGGGCACAGAGCACAGGCTACCCCATCGAGGTGTCAGTCCAAGGTGCTGTGCCTAGAACCCAGGCTGCCCCAGTGAGGTACCATCTCTTCATGCCTACGTTCCAGTCAAGGGAATGTCTTGCATCTGTGTCTCGCAAGCTGATGCTCATGCTGTTACGTGCATAGATGCTCTCCCTGCAGTCAGCAAGGTCATGGTCGCCCAGCTCATGACTGACAGAGCAGAGCTCTCGCCCGGATTACCTGGTCTCAGAGTCCCTCTCCTGAAGGCGCCATGTCAGAGAGTGCCAGGCAGAGCATGAACCTGTATCACTTGGAACCTTCCTAGATTTTTGCTCCTGGAAATGAGGTCAGGCTGTGGATATAGTCTCTTTGAAGACACGGGGCCCAGGCCGAGCTCTTGGAGGGTTAATTCTTGATGGTAAGATCCAGGTGTCTTCCAGTTGCTGGCCTGCACAGCCTCTCCTCGGGGCTGGAGGCCAGCTTCTGCGGCAGACAGGCACTGGATGCTTAGGTGACCTTGCCTCCTTGGAGGGGGGGCTGTTTGCCCCAGGCAGAGGGGATGCAAGTTGAGCAAACGGAAGGGCCTTTTAAGATCCACTCAGTAGAATTAAAGTCTGAAGAATGACTCACCCGAGGTTCCCTGCCCTTTGAAGAGTTTGTTTAGCTCAGAGCTTTGCGGCCTGCCCTGGGCCTTGCCTGGCCCCACACACAAACGAAGTGAGAAGGAAGCAGGGCCAGAGAGAGGAGGAAGAGGTCGCGGGAGGCATTTTGAATGCCTCTTCCTGGGTTAAGAATCATGCCACCTGGCCGCCGTGCCCACCTTAGCCGGGGTCTATCTGGATCACACCGCTTAGGGGGAGTGACCCCAGCCATTCCCTAGAGAGCAGCTGCAGAGCTCAGCTTCCTGAAACCCAAACCAAGCCCCTCTGGCAACACCGAGGAGCCGGCTCTTCTCATTCGGTCGGGATAGTCTTCGTGTTTCCTACCTGTCTCTGTTGCGTGGAGTTCAGTGGGTGACAAGGGAACAGATCAAAGACAGGCTCAGACTGGCCCCTGGGCTCCCTGCTCATGACGGCTGGAAGGGCAGGCTTTGGCTGGCCTAGCTTCCCCCACCCCAGCACACACTGACAAGAGCCCGGTACCAGTTCCCGCCTCACAGGTCTGAACCATCAGCACCAACAGCAGGAAGGGCTGACAGCCGATTGACGAGAGGCAGTTGGAGTGATGCTTCTGTCGTGTCAGAGCCACCGCCTTCCCCAGACAGTGTCTGAGAGCAGAACTGTGCTGTGCTGTCCCCTGTCCCCTGAGACCAAGGGCTCTGGACAGTGCGATGGAGTGGCCCTATGTCACAACCACAGGCATGGTGAGGAGTTTAATTCTCCTGTAGATGTGGGTAGGAAGGCTGGCAGGATCTTGTTCCAGAACAAGGTTCCCACTGTAGGCGACTCCTGGTTGTCACTGAGTATCATCGGCACCCCAGGGACTATAGAGTGTAACCAAGAGACCTTCAGTGCATAGCCCTCCTTCTCTCCTTACGATGACTAAACCAGCCTTCCCTGAGTCCAGAAATCTGACCTCTGACATGATTACTACCTTTTTATCTTTCTTCTTTTATTTTTCAAGTGTGTGTGTGTGTGTGTGTGTGTGTGTGTGTGTGAATGTGTGTGGCTAAGTGCCTGACCATGAATGCGGATGCCTACAGAGGCCAGAAGTGTCCGATACCCTGGAGCTGGAGTTGTTGGCGGTCATGAGCCTACATGGGTGATGGGAATCAAAGTTGCGTCTTCTGCAAGAGCAGTCATGCTCTCAACTGCTGAGCCAGGCCTTCAGCCCTGAGGATTAGCATCTCTTTAAATGGAAGTTAACCCTGCACATGTTTTCACTACACGAAAGAAAAGAAGTAACTGAGGTTCTTCTTAGAAAACATAGACAAGTGAAGCAGGCTGTCACCCCCTGCCCTGGCCAGGCTCCCCTTCCGAGCTCTTGCTAACAGCTCCTAATAGCATATTCCGGCCCTCTACCTTGTCTCAGCTTTACTGCTCCTTGGTGGTCCCTTCTGTTATTTTGTTGCCCAGAAGTGCTATCTTGTAGCCAATCCTTCCAAGCCTGTCTTGAAGTACAGAGGCAGCTGTTAGACACTGACTGTTTCTAAATTCTATGCCATATTTTGTTTTGTTTTTCCAGACAGGGTTTCTCTGAGTATCCCTGGCTGTCCTGGAACTTGCTCTGTAGACCAGGCTGGCCTCCAATTCAGAGATCTTCCTGCCTCTGCCTCCCAAGTAATGGGATTAAAGGTGTGTGTGTCACTACTGCCACACTCCATGCCACATTTTTTGTCCAAACAGAAATAGGAGATGGTTGTTCACATTAAAAGCAGTCCGAGGAGACACACACACACACACACACACACACACACATATTTCAAATTCTTTTGAGAGTAGACTCCTGGGTAGCTTACATGGTGTATGAACTCCATGCTCACGCACACTGCAGAGTGGTTTTACCCATCTCCAGAGCCTGCTCTTTCCTCTATGGAGGTCTTTTCCCACTGCACAAGATGCTTGTGTGGGGTGTGTTCATACACACTAACATACACACATGATATCACGTATGCATATATGTGCAAGCATGGGTTCACACATAGGTGCACACGCACTCGCTTGTGTGCTTACACTCTCAGATGCACATGTGCATACACATAGGCCTATATACACAGCTACATACAACCACATGCATACAGACGTGGCCAAACATATTTTGCACACTGGCGCCCAAACCTAATATCTAGCAACATGTCCCCATAGTCAGCTGAAGGGGATGTTAATTGAATTCTTCCTTAATCACATCTGTGTATCGGGAAGTCAGCTCCTGACAACTATTCCCAGGGACTGAGCAGTCATTTCCTTCTCAGAGATAAAGGGAAATAGATGTTGATGAGGTTGCTGGGCAGGTCAGTGGCCCTGGCCCATGTGACTTATTATCTAATGAAGAAGACAGGAAACCCTCAGAAGAGACCGTTGACTGAAACACCCAATCCCAAGGGAGGATCTTAGAGTCTGTGAGCTTTGCATTTGGTGGTATGCTACTATGTTACCATCTGGAGAGTGACATCATCAGCTCTCCGTATCAGCCTCTATCCCCAAGTCCTGCTGAACGCCCCCAGGGTAGAAACAGAGGGAAGAACAGAACCCCTGTCTCTGGAGGATGCTCTCCATGTGACGCCTCAGTGCATGCTTGTGGAGACACATCCTCTGCAGACGGCAGCGGCAGCCAGGTTTCTGCTGTGTTTACATTCAGTTGTGGGTATATGTGTTTTACGCATAATTTGCTGAATTGAAATTCCTGCAGCATAGGCGTGAACCTCCCACTCAGTGAAGGTCAGTGCAGCTGACACGTTTACACCGGGGAGCCTCCAGTTCAGGTGTAATGCAAATTGATCTTTAGTGCAACCTTGTTTTAAAAGCGGCCCCCACTGTCACCAGCCCTTTCCCCTTGTCACTGTGTACTTTGCAAGCCAGAGTGACCTCCGTGGCACAGGAAGCCCAGAATTCACTAGGAGGCCTTTCTCCCTTCTCTCACCCACCAGCACCTGAGGGATGCGGAGACCAACAAGGCAAACTCCTGACTTGATGCTATGCTGGCCCAACAGCTTCTTTGGTCACCTGGCCTTGGTTCCTCATGCGTAACACCAAACGTTGGCACCTTTCTGGAAGGCTGCTGTTAGTAACCTAGTCCCAGTGGATACACAGGCTTTTTAATTATTATTTTTACCTGTGGCCTTCTCCACACAGCAACCTGGGCAGTTGACTTTTTCAGCATTGACAAACTCACACTGTCATGTGGTCCCCTCCATGGTCACATGGCTATCTCTATGGTTCACCTCTAGGACCTTTGTGTTCCACAGAAGTGAGACTTTCCCCATTAAATACCAACCCCTGTCTTACCCTCTTCCCAGCCTTGGCAATCTCCCATGTTCTGCCTCCAAAAGCCCAACTGCTCTAGAGTCTTCTGGAAGCAGAAACAGATGGTGTGGGGCAGGATATGTCATATTTTTCCCTTTTAATGGTAGATAATATTCTACCATAATAGCAGTGTCCATCCTGAAGCCCGGCAGCCAATCAATGCAGCCCAATACAGCGTCATAAATTTACTTAAAACATTGAGATCTTTTAGCATGTGTGTGTAGTAGCATGTACATGGGAGTGCAAGTGCAATGTATATTGTGTGTATTATGTGTATTATGTATATTATGTGATTGTGTATATTTGTATATTATGTGTATTGTGTGTATTGTATGTCTGTGTATTTTGTGTATTGTGTGTATTGTGTGTATGATGTGTATTATGTATATTATGTGTATTATGTGCATTGTATGTATTATGCATATTGTATGCATTGTTATTATGTGTTTTGCCTGTATTGTGTATATTATGTGTATTGTGTGTATTGTGTGTATTATGTGATTGTGTGTATTTGTATATTATGTGTATTGTGTGTATTGTATGTATTATGTGTATTGCGTGTATTATATGTGTTGTGTGTATTATGTGTATTGTGTGTATTGTATGTATTATGTGTATTGCGTGTATTATATGTGTTGTGTGTATTATGTGTATTGTGTGTATTGTGTGTATTATGTGATTGTATATTATGTGTAATGTGTGTATTGTATGTATTATGTGTATTGTGTGTATTATGTGTATTGTGTGTATTATGTATTGTGTATATTGTGTATATTGTATGTATTGTGTATATTATGTATATTGTGTATATTATGTGTATTGTGTGTATTATGTGTATTGTGTGTATTATGTATTGTGTATATTGTATGTATTGTGTGTATCATGTGCATTGTGTGTATCATGTGTATTGTGTGTATTGTATGTATTGTGTGTGTTGTGTGTATTGTGTGTGTATTTTGTGTATTATGTGTGTGGAGGTCCAACACTTCATCACTCCTCACTCCTCACTTTTAGGCAGAGTCTCTCTTTGAACCCACACAGCTGGTTTAACTAGCCAGCTTTCTCCAGAGGTCTGTCCCTAACTCTGCCCTCCACGCAATTACATTACACCTAGACCACCGCCTCCACCCAGCACTTAGGTGGGTTCTGAGGATCCGAACTGCAGTCCTCACACTCGTGCAGCAAGTGCTTTGCGAAGAGCCACATCCTCACTAGAGGTTCTTCGGTTCGAAGTTTATAACTGACATCACACCAAAGTGCCGCGCGAAACAAGCATATGTACCTGTCATAATCTGTGGGCCACAGGTTGGACACTCCTGATTCATCCCTTCTCCTGCTGATAAATGTGAACTGCCCCACCCCCAACTGTGAAGAGAAAGGCTGTCAGGCAGAGATCTTGTTTTATTCATCCACCTGGACTTGCTGAAAGCAGCTGATCTGGAAACTTGTTCTCTGGGGAGGCACATTGCTTCTCCCTCCCCTTGCATCAAGCCTGTCCCCATCAGCTGGTCTGTGGATGCCTTGTGATGAGCAGGGGCGGAGCCTTAGAGCGTCTCTGCATCTTCCTGTTCAGGTACATCCTGGCGGCTGTCAGTCTTGGTGTCTTTTCCCAGAGCCTAAATGGTGACCTGGCAACCAGAAAGCCATCTAGAGAGCTGACCATAGCACAGTCGCCACTGTGGTCTTTGAGGGAGACGCCATCTTCTTGTCAGCTTAGGCAGAGCCCAGTGGCTGTTCTGCTTCCGGGGCTGATTCTCTGGACTCGCCACATCTCTCCCTGACTTCCTCAGATTGTCTTAGGAGTGGAGACTCCCTTCTTCCGGGATGTCTGCATTTATCTCATTGTTATGAAGAAAGGCGAGCCGCATTTGTTAGAAACCAGGTCTGCGGATCAGCAGAGTGACTTATGTCCTCTCCTTGGACCGAGGTTTCCTTTCTCATTCTTCCCAGCTCCGCTGGATCGCAGAGCTTCCTGCACCGCCCTGAGCAGCGCCCAGCGGAGTGGGGGCTGCATCCATATCCTACGCCGCCTTAACAGAGTTCTCCGCCTGGGTGGCTCAAGCGGCAGACATTTCTTTTTCTCCATTTTGCAGGCTAGAAGCCCCAGATCGAGGTGTCAGCAGGGTTGGCTCCCTCTGAGGCTGGATAAATAAAAATCCATGTGCAGTCTTGAAGAGGCTGCTGAGCGGATATTGAGAGCGAGCGGACGTCTCTCTCCTTGGTCACCTGCCTGTGTGCTCGTGCGGCTGGTCAGTGTGTGTCCGGGCTGTGACAGCTTCTCATGGCACTGGGTCAAGCCTACTTCATCTGACCTCATTTTAACCAGTGGGTCAAGCCTACTCCACCTGACCTCATTTTAACTCAGTTTAAACCTATTTAAAGACCCCTTTCTCCAAATATAGGCCTTCCCTGAAGAGTGCTGGCGTTAGGACTGGACCACGGCTATGGCAGTTCTATCAGAGCCTGTGCACACAGAGCTGGGCCTCCCCAGAGGTCTACCAGGTAGAATGACCCCCTGAACCACATATGGCTTTTTACGTCTGGGTTCCTCTCTCACATCAGCCTGTGCTCCTGAGTTCTGCAGCCTCTGCTGCCCTGGAGATGGACAAAGAAAGGTCCTGCTTCCAAAGAAACATCTCAGGTTGTAGGCGTCTGCCTCTCCCTCACCCAGAGCCCCTAGTCAGCCTGGATCTTGGGCACAGATTGTGTCCCATAGATATGGCCACCAACATGAGGACCGTATGCTTACTTCTGTCTGTCCCTGCCATTAACTCCACATCACAGTGGTGTAAGTTTGGCAAATGTGCGTATCACGGGCTTCCAGCTGCTCCCACTTTGGGGAAAACCACTCACCCTCCCAGCCCTCCCTCCACCCCTGGGTACTCGAGTACGGGCAGTGGGATGGAGAGATGGCCTGGCTGACCCCGGATGCTGAGCACACAAAGAGACTGGTTTGTGAGCATCCAGGAACAGAGGACCTTAGGCTCTGAGCTGGTGACTTCAGATGGCTTAGGCCTGGGGTGGTTTCTTCAACAGGATGGTAGTGTGGGTCTGTTCCCTGAATGCTCCTTATTCTGGGGAGGGTTGACATAACAACCCAGTGACCACCCAGCTTTCTCAGGACCAAGGGAAGGCTGGCATGGACCACCGACCTCTGCCCGCTCTGTGTCCAGCCTGCAAACCCTTGTCAGCACAAAGGGTCCCGCCTTCAGATGTTCAAGCCACAAGTCATTACCCCAGGAAACCTGCCCCTCTAATCCCACCTCCTGCTCCTCGGCCCAGGGCCACACTAGCAATGCGACACTCCTGACCTCTCTTGCCTTGAAGAGCAGTTGGGAGGAGAGGCCGACTCGAGCCAGTCTTTGCTTACAGTTGGTCCCCAGCATGCTGCCCCTTTATGCAGGGCTGGCTCCTTCCTGCAGGTGATTGCCTAATGGTGTTCTATCAAAGAAGTGGCTGAGGACCCCAGGGACCTTTCCTTCCAAAGTACACACACACACACACACACACACACACACACACACACTGGGTGTCAGGCCACCAGACCCTAACTTGCTATGTAACTACCTGGTGACAACCTCTCCCCGAAGCCTCAAAAGCAAGCACAGCAGAGCCCAGATCTCCCCCTCCCCCTTCTCCAGGCGCAGGCTTCATTTCCGACTCCAGAGACTGGAGTCACTCTATCTGTTCATATCTGCTCCTACAGTGGCTTGACTTCTAGGCAACCCCCGCCCCAATGTTCTATAGGCTGTTTGCTTAACCATAAATGAAAACAGACTCAGACCTGGCTTCATACCCCCACTGTGGATAATTTCCAACCTGCCCTGCGGCGGCTGTCCTGCTCTGGGACTTGTCCCGGGTTGGCTTCAGGGCCCTGGGATTGCTGGGGTGATGAGGAAGGGTCCCAGGGATGCTATGAAGATGGCTCTGGGAGCTCACCTTATAAAGGAAAGACAACACACACACACACACACACACACACACACACACACACACTCAGAGAGAGAGAGAGAGAGAGAGAGAGAGAGAGAGAGAGAGAGAGAGAGAGAGAGAGAAATGAAATCACCCCCTTTGGAACTTCCTGTGACTCCACCCCTCTACTCCTAACTGCTTGGGGAAGGGGAGGCCTCTCCTCTGGGGGGGGGGGAGGCAGTAGCTCTGGGAACCCTAAGGAGACGGACAAACAGCAAGACAAAGGCCAAGAAAAGGAGAAAAAAAAAACATCTGCTGGGGAAGGAAAAAAGGAGGAGGACAAAAAGAAATGGGGAAAAAGAGGGAGAGGTGGAGGGAACACAGAGGGAGGAGGGAGGGAGGAGGGAGGGAGGAGAGAGGGAGGAGGAAGAGAGGGAAAGGGGAGGTGCGCATGCCCTGTCTGGGGCTGGAATCTTTCATTGGGCTCTTTCTCGGGAGCATAGCCCCGTCCTTGTGGAGCAGGGGTATGGGCAGACAGAAGACCCCTCCTCTGAAGTGAGTGGACCCCTTGTGCTTTCCAGGGACACTCATATAAGTCATATAGTACCCCATAAACTCTTCCTAAAATACTGTGCTGAGCCACAGGGTGTGATTATTACATAATGAAACTGTCCCTAAACCAGAGAACACTAAAATCAGAATCTCTGTGTGTGTGTGGGGGGGTGTTAAAATTTCATAATCTTTCTGATGTCAGGTCAGTTTTCTAGGAAGTTCTTTTGTATTTTCTTCCTTGAGCCCATGGGCCCGAGAACACCATACATCCTGAACTGTGAGATGTGCGGTGCCAGCGATCCGTGAAACAAACTGATCTTAAACAAAACAAAAATCCCTAATTCGCCTGGTTCTGCCTCTGACCTCTGACCTCCTCCAGCCCCTGCTCAGAGCCCGCCCCCCCACCATGCCCCCAAACCGTAATTGAAAGTAGAAAAAACCATTGTCAAGGTCCTGCACTGCTAAAGACTACATGACGATCTATCAGGTAGATCTCATTAATTATGTACTACTCACAAGCAGCCTCTCTTCTACACTGGACCCACACTGCCACCCCTCAGCACCGACACGTGGCAGGTCACCTGTCATGCATGAACACTAGGGTTGTCCTCAAATTCAGCAGGCTCCAGGGAGGTAACAGATGTCCCTAATGTTGCGCTCAGACAGAAACTTGCTGCCACATCTCTGTAGGATGGGCGGTGTGCTACGGGAGGATGGCTATAGGATGGGCAGTGTGCTCCAGAGGCCTGGGGGAATGGTGGAGAGGACATCTGTAGGATGAACAGTGTGTTGCCAAGGGGAACAGTATTCTGTGGGGAGGGGTCGTCTCTGTGGGATGGACCCGTGTGTTGCATGAGGCTCAACAGGGTAGGAACTGTATGTGATATGCAAGACAGCTGAACACGGTGTATGTGTGTGTGGGGGAGGGGTGTAGACTAAATGAAACACAAGCAACACAGTCGGTGTGTGTCAGGACCCTGCAGTGTGCAGTTCACTGCCTGGCACAGCTGTCCACCCAACAAGCCCTCCCTCCCCTGAGCTGGATCCATGGAGAAGGAACTAGTTCTCACCCAAAATGCACAGAGTCCAGGGCCCTGTTTCTCCCCTCCCTCTGCAGCCCCTGGCGTCCCCCTCCCTCTCTACCCACCCCCCGTGTCTTCCCTTCCTTCCCAGGGCCCCGTGTCTCCCCTCCCTCTCCTCTCCAGGCGAAGTATTCCCATTTCCATCCTGCCATCCTCACCAAACAAATCTTGATTTAAGAAATCAGACCTGACAGCTATATCTGCTCCTTAACATGCTCCAATTGCCAGGATCCGCAAAATCTGCTGTGGGCAGGCAGGATGGACTCCAGACTCATTTCCAGGGTGGTGGATTTAGTGAGGACACGCATGTCGGGACTCGGCTGTCTACTGCATGGTTCATGGTCTCTGGCTACTGCCACCAGAGAAAGCCGCCTCTGGGAAGGTCCCCAAATCTAAGCACATCCCGTGGTGGGCGGACTTGAGGAAGTTACTGAGAGTGTAGCAAAAAATTCAAACAAGGGGCAAAAAGTCAGGTTTGGGATCGGGTGAAGATGTATCTGCAGTCCTGTGAGCCTTCCTAGTCATTAGGAAGGTTCTCGGAAGAGGGCGAGGCTGTCACACACACCTCAGGATGGGCGGTGCTGTCCATGGTCCTTAACCCTTGCTCTCCTGATGCTTCTCTCAGAGGCCAGGTGTCTCCTGGAGCCGCCACACCCACTCTAAGCCTTAACTGGATGATAGTGATGCCCAGTTTAATCTGATAAACTGGCCCCGGACTCGAGTTCTTCTGATAATTTCAAGGGTGGGTAAACTGAAGAAAAGGTAATCATTTGCTGGAAAGGACTAGAAAGCAGCTTAGGTCAGGCCGGCTCTTCTGACTGCAGAGGGCATCCACGTGGCCACAGACAGAAAGCCCTGTCTCATGCGGTATGCATGTGCTCCTGATGTGGAGGTCAGGAAAATGACTGTATGAGACTGTATGAGACTGGGTCCTTGCCTCTCAAGTTCCTGTGGGTCCCATGATAGCCCCATCTTTTCCCTCTGCAGCCACAGCTGGCCTGAGATGGAAACTAGGATGGCCTGGTAGCTCCTCTCCCCCTCCCACATCTGGTTCTTTAATGACCTGCAACATTCTGTTGCTATAAAGTAGCAATCCCCTTATCTGTCACATCCCCAAAAGCAATAGATTAGCTAAAATGAAGAGTGAGTTGGTCTGAGCCTCAGAAAAGGAACTTGACCTCCCCCATGTGAATCTGGACACCCCCATGTGAACTTGGACACCCCCCATGTGAACTTGGACACCCCCCCCCCATGCTGAATCCTTAGTTGCTCCCCCAGCTCAGTTCAGATAATGAAGCTTGTCTGGCCAACTTTACCAGAAGAGGTAACTTGAAGTGGCTTTGAAAACTTGTGAAATATAATACAAGGACGGGGCATCAACGGTGTGATGTTCTAAATGATGAGGTGATTCCTGGACCCCCGAACTCTAGCATTCCTGCCACGGAAGGTTATTTTAATGGGGAGAGAGGGGGTGTGAAAGGCTGGGGCACCTCCTCCAGGGACAGCTGTGCTCAATGTCAACTCCCTAAAGAAAGGCCACACTCCCAAATGAAGTCTGTTTGTGCCTTACTTTCCCTGACATGAAGGAAGCGGGCGATCTCCCCCCAAATGTATTTTTGCGTTGGTGGAATCGGAATGCGGCAGGCAGAGGTCTCTGGTGGCAGAACTGAACAGAGGAGAGCAGGCGGAAGGATCTCCCTAAGCGGCTGGCATCCTGCTGTTCTCTCATTATGAGGAGGGAGCAGTCACTGGACACTTCCAGGGGCAGTGCGGGGTGGGGGAGCATGGGCGTGGCGGCTGAGCGTGTGAGCGTAAATGGTTCATTGCGAACCAACACCACTGCTCCTGCTTTGGGGCGGTATGTGTAAAGTGTACACTGGGGCCATGCTGCAGATGGGCAGACCCCTCTCCACTCCCCCTCTCCTCGCCAGCACTGGGGCTCGGCAAGCCCTGTATTAATTACCCTTGCTATATATAGTTATTGGAAGACTCACAAGAGTTTAGAGCAACCCTCACATATTGAACACCAGTGAAAACCTAGGAAAGAGAAAGCAGGGGGGATGAAGATGGAGACCCCATGGGCTTGGCCCGGCAGCCTCTGCTGCAGAATCCCATTAGGTAGTACAGGCTGGGCACACCTGCAATCTAGGCGTTGTGAAATTCAAGGTTCAGCTCTGTGTTGGAATTGACTAAGTCACATGGTGGCCCAGTTTCTTATATCCAGCCAGCAGGGTTCCCTTTCTTCCTCCTGAGCACAGAGGAGCCCACGGAGCCCTGGAGAAAGTGGCAGGGCCTGTGTTCTCTCTGTGATCTGTGAACACAAGGACTCTCACGCACTGCTTCCAGTCCCTAAGAACCATAGGGTCTTCAGAGAAGCCCTCATCTGGTCCCGTGTCCCCAGGGAAGGGAGGCTTCCTCCTCTATGGATCCTGTAAATGTTGGTGTGAGAGTCTAGAGTGTGTGGCACAGAAAGTGAACTAAAGGCACAGGGCTGTGCGTAGGCCGTCAGCCCCAGTCTGCTCGCCTGGTGGACGGCATCGCCAACCAAAAGCGCGTGTGACATGTGTCAGTGAATTTCCCCACCGGAAGCTGAGCACGACAAATACCTGCTCCGTTTAATTATAAATCCACTCAGGCAGCTGGCTGGCAGCCTCAGAAGCTTCCTTATCTCCCACACTTCACCCTGCTGATAAGTGTGGACCTCCTCCATCCCTGGGGCACATGCGAGGGAGAAACCTGACTTCACAAGGGAGGGCTCCAGCCCTGTGGGTCACACAGTCTGGCCCTCAGAGCTGGCCTCTACAGCCAGTTGTGAAGCGTGCTATTTGGTTCTCCATGCACTTAGACTTGGGTGTGCACCTGTGTGCCTGTGTACAGGAATGTGCAGGTGTGTGTGTGTGTGTGTGTGTGTGTGTGTGTGTATGTGTGTGTGGTTCATGCTTACAAAGGCCAAAGCTCTATTGACTTCATCTGGTGTTTTTTCTTTTTTTGAGATAGGGTCTCTCTCACTAACCTGGAGCCAGGCATTAGGCCAGTCTGGCTGCCAGTTAGCCTCAGGGATCCTCTTGTCTAGTCTGCAGCACTAGGATTAACAAGTGTGGGGCACTTCGCACAGCTCTTTTACATGAATTCTGGGGCCAAGCTGAAGTCATGGCGCCTTGTTGACTGGGCTGCCTCCCCTAGACTCTAGTTTGGCAGCAATTCTTGCCTGTTCGTGGGCCTTCACTTCCCAGCCTCTGGCCCTTTCCTGAAATCCCAGAGGCGGTATGGGAAGAACTGAGAGAGGCTAGGAGAGAAGGCAGGTGGGCCGAGCTGTCCAGCAGCTAGCTCTTCAGCTCCTCTGGCCAGTGAAAATCCCGAGATACACTACTGGGTTATTGGGAGAAAGCCATCACCATCCAGGGCACAGTGGCCAGGGCTCAGGTCATGGGAGGAAGATTGATTTTGCAAATATGGAGACAGATTCCCACCCACCTGTCATCAGACCAGAGAGGCAACTGTGAGAGTCACTGTGAAACGGGTGTGGCCCATGCCTTCCCACCTTCCTTATCAAAAGTCATCGCTTCTCAGGTTTGGGTAAGGCTTCGTTCTAAATGGCATTCATGTCCATCAGGCCTGACCTCAGAAGGTCTTTAGCAAGGCTCCTCTGTGTCTGCCTCCAGTTCCATTTGCTAGCTGGTTGCCTGGGGAGTTCCTGCCTTGGCTGCTGAGAGCGCATTCTGGATACAAGCAGGACTGACTAAATGGCCCTCTCCTTCCCCACACTGTGAGGCTCAGGCCTGGGCATAGACTGCGCTCTGTTTCTCCCTGCACATATGATGAGCCACGAAATCCCACTTCTCAGATGAGGAAAACCAAGGCTCCCTCGGGCTAATGTAAATTCTCCTTTCTGAGCCTGTTGTCAATCATGAGACACTCCCCAGGATGCTTCCTTCAAAAGGCTTCCCTGGTGGCTTTTCATGCCCTACGTGATGCAGGCCACACTGGTTTGAAACCACTCTCTTAGCCACTTTTGCTTTTGTTGGCATCCTGAAGGGCACTCTGGCCTGGCTCCACCTTCTGTGGCAGCTTCTCTGGGAGCCCACCCACTGGCTGGAGTGTATTGAGCCCAGTACCTGCCTCCCCGCCACAGGCAGAGCTGGAACAGTCCACGGCTATTCCTTGCCTGGGGTCATTAGTTATTTTTAGCAATCAATGTTATTGATGCTGTGATCGCCAAGGAAGCCACCAGAGAGCTGTTCCTCCAACTCATTACATTGAGAGTTGAACTATCCCCCTTTTTATATAAATCTTGACACATAAAGATAAAATACACCACTTTCTGAGAGAAGTTCTGAACCAGAGGCCAAGAGCTGGAGGTGGCTTTGAGCGCTCGAAGCGGCATTAAGGATGACTCTGGAGGGGGTTGGAGGTGAGCCAGGAGGCTGGTGTGTGGCTGAAGTCACACCTAGGAAGGGGTGTCTCTGGGATGTCCTTATACCAGCATGGAGAAGTTGGGAGGCTAAAAGGAACAGAAAATACGCAGATGCTCTGTGAAGACCTCACCTTTGTGGTCAAGAGCAGAGCCAGCTCTTGACAGAGGCTGAGAACTGACAAGGTCCCAGTGTCTGCTGCGCATAAAAGCAGCCCTGGTTCTCCACACGGCTCCAGGGAGGGAGCAAGATCTGGTCTGGGATGCACTACATGTGCCTAGTCTTAACCTCAGTTCCACGGCGTTTAGGGAACTAAGCCAGGGTGGTCAGAGCACTAAGGACGGCCCTCCTGGCATGTGAACACGACCAACTTGTGAGACTCTTGAGCAGACAGAGGCTGGACAGGACCTGATAGAGGCCAGGTGCCCTTGTGCCTGTAGAAGGGAGGGTGTGACGGAAGCAGACAACGGCTGTTGGTTCCAGATTCCCTAACTTTTCAGGTACAGAAGTGCTAGGAAGATGAGTGTGGCTGAATTTCCCCAGCCCCCTCGCAGGTGTGCTCTCCCCCACCCTACATGTGCCATCCCCCAGCAGTCCCCCTCACCGGAGATGCTCACCCCTCCTCACTTCCGGCTCCTCCTGGTCCATCTGCAGGAACAAGCATTAGTTACCAGACAAAAGCCTGACAGAGGCTACTTAGAGGAGGAAGGTTTACTGTGGCTTACCATTTCTGAGACTTCAACCCATCTTGGTGGGAAAGGTGTGGGGGTGTTTGCCACAGGCATGTGAGGCTATTGCTTCCGGTCGTTCCTGGCAGAAAGCAGAGAGCACAGGCCAGAAACGGAAACCATAGAACCTCCAAGGGCATACTCTAGTGGCTCTACTTCTTCCAGCTGCTCCTCAAGTCCCCGAAACAGCTCCACTAGCTATGAAGCAACCGTTAAAACCTGTGTACCGCTGAAGGGGATTTCTGCCTTAGGGAGACAGTATTGAGCCTCAGGAAAAGGAATCCAGAGCTTCAGGAACAACCATCATGCCAGAGACTAGAACTGAAGCTGTCCATCATGTCTCTGAGCTGGGGACTCAGGACAGCACTGTGCTCAGAATGGACAGACTAGAGGCAGCTGCTGGGGCCTGGGGAAGAACGGGGAAGGGTTATGGGGCCACAGTGCCAGCAAGGAGCTGAATCTAGAAATGGGAGAGTGTCTAAGGCAGCTGGAGTATAGGAAGAGCTTTCTTTAAACACAGACAGACAGACAGACAGACAGACATGCCTGCTGTCTCTCCTGGTGGCCCTGGCACCTGGTGAACAGGGGACGCAAGTTTAAACTTGGACATAAGCCATGCTCCATAAGCATCTTCAAAAATGGAACAGGCTGTGGAAAAGGAGCGTAATTTGACAGATGTTGTGTGGGACAGGAAAGAAAGGGCTTCAAGGTTAAATTAAGAGCTCTTGAAGGTCTACTGTGCTAGTGACATTAGGAAGGACCCAAAGGTGGGACAAGGGCACCAGGACAGATCAAGTGGGACCTGGTGACTGCCTGGTTCTGCTTGGAGTGGAGGACAGTAAAGCCCTCTGGGCCATCAGCACCCAAGCTTGATCTGACTCAATGGGCAAACTAAGTCCTGACCACAGATTATACCCAGTGGTGATGAGTCACAGTTATTGCAATGTGGCAATTCTGAGAAAGGAAAGCAAGTTAGAGGATGCATCCCAAAAGTCAGTTATACAGAACAACAGTGAGGTCCTGAGTAGTGAGCATGAGCAGAGGTCTACCAGAAGGTCCTGAGTAGTGAGCATGAGCTGAGGTCTACCAGAAGGTCCTGAGTAGTGAGCATGAGCAGAGGTCTACCAGAAGGTCCTGAGTAGTGAGCATGAGCTGAGGTCTACCAGAAGGTCCTGCGTAGTGAGCATGAGCAGAGGTCTACCAGAAGGTCCTGAGTAGTGAGCATGAGCTGAGGTCTACCAGAAGATCCTGAGTAGAGAGCATGAGCTGAGGTCTACTAGAAGGTCCTGCATAGTGAGCATGAGCTGAGGTCTACCAGAAGGTCCCGAATAGTAAACATGAGCTGAGGTCTACCAGAAGGTCCTGAGTAGTGAGCATGAGCTGAGGTCTACCAGAAGATCCTGAGTAGAGAGCATGAGCTGAGGTCTACTAGAAGGTCCTGCATAGTGAGCATGAGCTGAGGTCTACCAGAAGGTCCTGAGTAGTGAGCATGAGCTGAGGTCTACCAGAAGGTCCTGAGTAGTGAGCATGAGCTGAGGTCTACCAGAAGGTCCTGAGTAGAGAGCATGAGCTGAGGCCTACCAGAAGATCCAAGGCAGGGAGTCTGTCCTTCCATAGTCATTGAGATATGTCCCTACTCCCCACCCCATCTCTCACTGCCAGAACAGAGACTACCTCACAATTGTCACTCTTGCTGATAGAGAGGGATCCTGGGAGACTTCACCAACATGCCTGCCCTGTGTTCTGGATGCTGGGCACCCACATTGTGTGATCAGTTGGCATGTTGATGAGCCAAGAAATTGAAACTCAAGAGTCTCCAACACCCTTACTGTTATCCCCTCCTCCTTTCCTCCCCTCTTCTGCTTCCCTCCTCCCCCTTCTGTAAACCTAGAAGGAGGAGGGGACATGGAAGCCCAACCCTCTTCCCTCTCCACAGGCATTTGTCTGATGGTGAACAAATTTTAGGAGGAAAGGCAAGTGTTCCTCTGCCTCCATGTAGGCAGGGCTTCCAGGCCATGAGGAGAGTATACCTGGTCTTCCCAGGTGCCATCGGCCTGCCAAACAGGAGACTTCTTCCATGTGACTCTGTTCCAGTCACCCAGAGCTACCATGGTGGCTGCAAGGCTCGTAGGGTCAAGAAAGGTGCCACTTGGTGGCAGTTCCTAGCATTGCACACTTCTCGCAGGACTCAATAGAATGGGACAGCATACATGGTCCACCTAGCTCTCTGCTGGTGACTGAAGAGGACCGAAGTGTCCTGTGCTTATGCCATGCTGGATACCCTGCTGGCCCTCAGTCAACAGTCAGCCTTGCTGGACCTTCCTCTCCAACTCTGTCAATTGCCTGGTTTGATCTCTCCAGCCCTACCCACTCAATTTTCTGATACCAAGGGAGAAAGAACTAGAAACCAGGAATCTTCCCAGGGTGAGGCTAACCCCAAGCATGTGTGCTATGGCCCTCTCCAGAAGCCAGTCATGAACTCTGGCACATTAGCAGCAACCAGCTCAGAGTGTGCAGAAGCCAGTAAGCACAGGTCTCCCTCAAGGTAGGGGCAGGAGTGTAATCTCTCTTCTGTTCAGACAGCACTGTGGATGGCCATTGGGGATCCAGTCTTAAGAGGGCACAGGGAGTCTAAGCCCTGATGCTGAGAAGAAAGAGGTTACTAGTATTCTGGGTAACCACTGTGACCTAAGACCCAGTCCAACCCACAAAACCAATCAAAGCAGTCACATGTGATATCTTAAGGCTCAGAGATATGACAGGGTTGTTTCCCTAAGGTATCCAGCTCCAGGGGAACTATCTCCTACTAGCAGCTTTCTTGCCCATTGTTTTTCTTTGTGTAGAACAGGGCATGTCTGTCCTACACAGAACAGAACCTAGTACACACAAATGCAAACAGAACTCACTACACAAGAATGCATGATTTGAGCAGACATGGGAGCGTCTGGTTGGGCATATTGCTGGATCGTCAAGAAACCACACAGACTCCCAGAGGGGTGCCTTTAGAATCCAGCTTCCCCAGTGCACATAAGCATTTGTTTACACAGTATTCCCTAGTTGGCGGAGAGGCGTTAGGGTAGAAGAAAAATTGTATGGCAGTGTGTGGAGACGCTGCTCATTGAGGAGGGTGAGAAATGAAGACAAAGTGTCTGGGATTGTCACAGAAATTAGTGGCAATATACGATGGCAGCCCGTGCCACTGTCATCATCCATATAGAACTGTGCATCAGTGTGTCCGCTTTACTGCTGACCAAGGTCTGGAGCCGTGACAGGACAATGGAGATTCTGGGAGCCTGTTCATGACACTCTAGCCATACACTTGGCTGGCCAGAAAGGATGCACGCCCGGGCTGCCTGCGTCTCTGTTCAAGAGCTAGGTGCGGAGTCAGAGGAAGACATGGCTGCTCTTGGCCAACCTTATAGCAGATGGATCCTCAGGGATTCCCTGCCCTGCCTTCTCCCAGCTTGGTGGGGTAGCTGTGCCCAAGCAGGTCTGGGGGGGTAGTCTAGGCTTGTCCAATATCACACAGAGACTGGACAAACCCCATGTGGGGGACTGAATCTACATCTGGCTTTACAAAGCTCCAGGACATCCTATGACCTCCCTGCCTTCTAGCAACAGAGCAGAAAGAGGATCAAGGGTCCCATCTCTCCAGCCCAAAGACCAAGAGGATGGCCATCATGAAATAGGCAAGCCCCTACCTCCACACCTAATTCTGGCCATTGACTGAGGGCCATTGGGAGCCTCAGCCCCTCTAAGGGGCCCTTGTCCCATCATGGGATATACCACACCCATCTTTAATGACTTTCTTTTTGATGCTTCTGTATCCCAAATAAAAACACAATGTTCAGTACAGCATAATTTTAAAGAAAGTTAAGAAATACTGCAAATCCGAGGTTCCACCCCCCCGACCCCACTCCCGCGCTCTTCCAAAATAGTTCCTAAACTCCAAACAGCACACAGACATTACAAACGAGTCTCCACGGCAACCCTGTGTTTGATAGATTGTCCGCTTCTGACCAGTGCTGTGAAAATGTGGCCCCAGCAAGAATCAGTTGGCTTTGGGAAGCAAGTGACGGATTTCGTGAACCAAGAGGAATTGTTCGGTTTGGGGGTAGCCGGGCAGTTCTACTAGTCGGACCACACTCTCAAGGCAAGAAGGAGCCAGATTCCTGCAGCCATGACTGCCTCTAGCCACACTCCTCCGTCCGCAGGGACATGGCTACTGTTGGGAGGGACTCTCAGGACAGCAGATTTAGAACCATAGTCCTGGGCTGCCTGCCACCTCCACAATGCCCAGGACTCTGAAGGTTTGTCATCGGTACATGCTACCAACTTTACGATGTCTTTGGACATCGAAACCCATATTCCAACAGTGAGGTAGATTTATCTCAACCTGGGGAACTTTTATATATTCTATGTGTTCCGGCAGCAAAGCAGGGAGCTGTGAAGGACACAAGCTTCCAACAGAGGCTGCGCCTGTCACGTGGGACAAAAAGGCCAACGGTCTTAGCAGGTTTTCTCCGGAGAGTGGCTCGGTTTATGGGTTTACGTCTGAAAGTGAAAGCTCATCAGGCCCACTTGGAAAACAAAACCACTTTGACTCTTGGCTTAAGGAGCTGGTTGTTTCCTTCCTTTGCTGTGGTGCAGGTCTCCACATAAATTCAAGTGCAGAAAAGAACCCAGGCAGGTGGCTCCGACAGGAACCCTTTTAGAGGTGGATGCTCACACCCAGCCGAACTGAGAGGCTGTGTGAGTCCCTGCGGGTCAGCCATGCGAGCCTGCCCACCGCCCGCTGTTACAGTATTTTAACCAATACTGGGCACATGCACTAGACTTGGAGGAGGCACTATGCCAGGTTGGACCCAGTTCTCCCAGGGTACTCAGAGGGCGATAACGAGCTACTCTGTATCCTTGGGTTCTATGGGATCCAGTCTGAATCAGAACAGAGAGGCCTTGCCCGCTCAGCCCTGTCCTCCAGGACCCTCAAACACCCTTTAAGTCAACAACCCACTTTGTACCCACTCTGCCCCACAGTAGCCCTCCATGGCTACCTCGTGGTACCTTCCCTCCACCTTGATGAAGATACCCACTTCCCCGCCGGGCTTTCCGCTAAATCAGGGAAGCTCGCGGAGCCCGGCTGGGTACTAGCTGCAGGTCCAATCCACTCTCTCCGTCATTTTTCATTCTGAATGAAATTAAGTTTCCCAGGAGCGGAAAAGAGCACTTTCCTAAGTAGAAAGTGCATCAAGCGAATCCCTGAGGGGGACACGTTTTGACACAGACGTTTCCTTGAGCTTCATTCAGGCGACACAGAGAGGCGCCCTCTCCCCTGGCTTCCCCTGCCCTCATGGTAGATTCTCTATTCACCTTCTGCTTGAATGTGCAGAAAGGGGCCTGCACGTGTCAGCCCTCTGCCTGGATTCCGAGTCCTTCTCCGCTAACCCTTTCAAAGCTTCTGGGGTCAGTAATAGCCTGCAAGGCATTTGGTCAGCATTATCAGGCACTTCTTCTGCAACCACTGAGCTACTGTAACTCTCCTGCGTCCCCCACCCCTTACCCCCACCCCCTGCACTCTCTCTCCAGATATATTTGTCTCAGCAAAGTCTGTGGGTCAGCTCAATGATGATCAAATTAATGGGCCGAGCCTGTGTTGACACGTCTGTTTGCAGCCTGGAAGCGTGCTTATCTCCCTGGTGACGGCCCCCTTCATTAAGGTCTCTGAGCACCCAAAGCCATACTGCCTGGCGCACAGAGAGCCTGCCCAAGTGCATAGATTTACTTAAAAGCACAATCAGCCTCAAGGCCGTGTATTGATTTTAACACCTTTTGATGCGTGAAAAGCCCTTGAGGAAGGCAGTTGAGTGTCCACACAGTTGGGCACAAATTCCAGCCGGATCTACCAATTTCACCACTGAATGGGTTCTTAAGCTGAGCTAGGCACCCCAGTCATTCCAGAAGAGTGCTGACAAAGTATCCAGAGGCCCAGAGGCCCGCGAGGAGCAGCCCAAGACGACCACTCACCAACTTTCACTGGCTGCCCGGCACTGCTTCTGGGCACACTCCATCGTCCTCTCCAGAGCAAGGGGTGGGGGGTTCGGCCCAGAGTGCTCTGTGTAAAAGTGTTAGGGAGAACAAAGCTGTGTCCCAGCCTGCATGAGAGAACTGTCCCTGAGGCAGCCCACCCAGCTTCTGCACAGCCCCTGACATGGGACCAGGTGACAATGGACTCTACTTCTCCCTGCTGGCTCTACTGGGAGAAAATGGATACATGCCTCACCATCTGAGCCCAGCCTACGCCATGTTCCTGGAAACTTTCACACAGTTCTGACCAAAATGTAGTAGCTCTCTAAGTGAATGCCCTCCTGAGCCTGGTTGTCCCCCTGCCGAGGTAGCCCGATGACAGCTCATCCCACAGGCTCTCTGCTGCTCGAGGCAGGCAGTGTATCTCCCTGCAGTGGGCACAGAGTTGCCTTGTGTGGCATCTGGAGCAAACGCGATGTCCCCTGAGAGTAAGGTATCATGTCCTTCATACAAGTGTCATGATCATGCAGTCTCTGTGACCTTCTTCCCGGTGTCGTCACACAGGTACCTGTAGTAGAACTGTCATGTTTTCATATGTATGGCGTAATGGCTTCCTCAGAACCTGGGCACGGTTGTAGATGTTGCTTCTGTCTTTTCATATGAACCTGGTGATGGTGCTTTTTCCTCTGGACTGTCCACTGTCACCCACCCCCACACACACACATACACAATACTCTCACACATGCACACCCATGCATGCGGGCACATATACACAGTCTCACAGATGCACACACATGAATGTGGGGACACACACTCACACATGTTCTCTCTGTTCTCTCTCTCTCTCTCTTTCACACACACACACACACACACAGCCAGCATTCTGCATCACTGATGTCTGGGATGCAGAGACTCTCTGAGGCTAACTCTGGATGATACCGGTCTATTTTCCTAATTTCCCAATGGTGACTGCCCAGCACTCTCTCTCCTGAGAGAGTGTCCTCGGCGGGAGAAGGCTGGCAGGGCAAGGGTCAGCCCTGCATCCCCAGCCTGACAGAGAATAAACTCTCCATGGTATCTGCGCCTTGCTGGCTACAAAGAGAAGGCCAGACAATGGCTGTGGCGAATCTGCAATTACTGATTATGGACTGGCTGGACAGGGCAGGGTAGTGGGGGGGGCGGAATCTGACTGGAACTGGTGCAAATAAATCGTTAGACTGGAGAGCAGGTGACCGCCTACTCTTGGTCACTTGCCACCCACTGACTTCAGTGACAAAGAGGTTCTTGCCACCCGCAGGAATCATGGCATCAACTTAGAGGTCCTAGGACACAGTGAGTGGGGAAGGTTGAGAGGTTATGGGATGTACAGCTACATGCTGCAGAGCTATGGTAGTAAATGCTGAGCACCTACTAGGTGCTAGGACTCCTGCCCTCACATGCTGAACACCCACTAGGTGCTAGGACTCCTGTCCTCACATGCTGAACACCCACTAGGTGCTAGGACTCCTGTCCTCACATGCTGAACACCCACTAGGTGCTAGGACTCCTGTCCTCACATGCTACATACCCACTAGGTGCTAGGACTCCTGTCCTCACATGCTGAACACCCACTAGGTGCTAGGACTCCTGTCCTCACATGCTGAACACCCACTAGGTGCTAGGACTCCTGTCCTCACATGCTGAACACCCACTAGGTGCTAGGACTCCTGTCCTCACATGCTGCATACCCACTAGGTGCTAGGACTCCTGTCCTCACATGCTGAACACCCAGTAGGTGCTAGGACTCCTGTCCTCACATGCTGCATACCCACTAGGTGCTAGGACTCCTGTCCTCACATGCTGCATACCCACTAGGTGCTAGGACTCCTGTCCTCACATGCTGAACACCCAGTAGGTGCTAGGACTCCTGTCCTCACATGCTGCATACCCACTAGGTGCTAGGACTCCTGTCCTCACATGCTGAGCACCCACTCAGTGCTAGAACTCTGCCCTCACATGCTGAACACCCAGTAGGTGCTAGGACTTGTGTTTTCACATGCTGCATACCCACTAGGTGCTAGAACTCGTCTCCTTGCATGCCCACCTGTAGAAGGAGAGGCACCTGCCTTGCCTGTCCGAATCCTTCTGCTCCTCCTGCTGGCCCCACCCCGTTCCATCTCCCCTGCATTGAACCTTTTTCTTATCACGATGCTAAGTTCAGCAAGCGGGGATGGTAGTTCTACCACTGAGAGTCTGAGTCTGGCCAGAGACGGCTGTCAACACTGCTTCCCCTTCCTGGGACCCAGCAAGGGAGCAGATGCGGGCCCTGCACCTGTAGGACATGTGACTGTTGGCCTCTCCATCCTGGCTTCCATTTCCTCCTCGATCACTAAGGTCCAGGGGCCACCGGGTCCTGTTCTGTCATCACCTGCCCCAGCCACTCGAGCTGAGCAGACGCTGAGCCGGTCATGGCAAGCAGCCACAGCCTGCAGGTCTGGAGAAGCAAGAGCGCTGAGTCAGCAGCTCTGTCCTGAGGTCTGCTGGAGTCCACACGCCAGGCCAGTGACACCAAGCCCAGGCCTGCAGGTGGCAGAGCTCCAGGTGGAATTCAGTAATCAGCAAAGGCCAGGAGCAGGCGAGCCGGATGCTACCTATCTGTTCTCTAGCGCCACCTCCTGGGCAGGCCAGTTCCCACAGACTCCAGCTGGGCAGGGCACCTGCATGAAGCAGCCATCAGAAGGTTCTAGCTTCAAATCCACCTTCTAGGGGCAGGTGGCCCATGGTGGACTTCTGAGCCATCCCATCACACAGGGCAAGGCTAGCAGCTTGGCATCAGGGGCCAAAGCTTCTCTTTCTTGTGGGGTTGTTTCTGGAGGAGAGGGGGGGGGGACAGAGAAAGAGAGACAGAGACAAAGAGATAAACAGACGCATAGACACAGAGACAGATACAGAGACAGAGAGACAGAGAGAGACAGAGAGTGACAGATTCAGAGAGACAGAGACAGAGAGACAAACAGACACAGAGACAAATAGAGAGACAGAGAGACAAAGACAAAGAGACAGACAGACACAGAGACAGACACAGAGAGAGACAGAGAGATACAGAGACAAAGAGAGAGACAGAGCCAAAGAGACAGACACAGAGACAGACAGAGAGAGAGAGAGGGAGAGAGTGGGGAAGAAAGAGAGAGAGAGAGAGAGAGAGAGAGAGAGAGAGAGAGAGAGAGAGAGAGAACAGCCCTGTGGGTCCAGGGCTGCCTGCACGTGTCCTGGCACACACGCAGAGGTCAGAGGTTAACCTTGGGTGTTATTCACCTCCCTCCTTGTTGAGAAAGGGCCTCTGTTGTTCATTCACTGTCTGTATCACATCAGCTGGCCCATGAGCTCCCAGAGAGTCTTTTATCTTGGCCTGCCATCTTGCTGTAGGAGTGCTGGGGTCTTCAGGGTGTTGTGTGACTTTTCTATTCACCCCCAACAGAAACTAAGGACATGCCTTTAAAAGCATGATTTTACCCACTTGGCTGTGTGAATTCACTATTGGGGTCATTTACAGGAGCATGGGGGACTCAAAGATGGCTGCAGTCACCAAGAAGGCCAACCCAGGAGGCTGCACCCTTGAAGCTTTCTGCACCATTCACAGTCAGCTCCGTGGAAGAGTTCTCTCTCATGGGCAGCTGTTACCGATTCTGTGACGCTAGGGGGCGCTCAGGAGCCTAGAACTTTTCTGCATTGCCCCCCCCCCTTTTTTTTAAAGAGTTTTATTTCTGAGGGCTTTGTTCAGGGCATTGCTTCCTTATTACCTCTCCCTCTTTCCCTCCAACTCCTCCCGTGCCCCCTCCCAGATTAGTAATCCCTTCTTTAATTATTGTTGCAATATGTATAAACACATAAGCACAAGACATATGTACAAATACACATATAAAACCCATAGTGGGTAATAAGTAATAATGAGTTCCATCCCGCCAGGCCTCTGCACCACCCCTTCCAAGTATCCAGTCAAGCATGACTCTTAGACTTGAATAGTTAACCAAGTATCTTTATGTATATAAAACTCCCAATTACATAAAGCCTGTTTACAATGATAAAGTCTTATCCCAATTTTCTAATCTCTCTAAAACACCAAAAATACGTCTGAAGCCATCTGGATATCCGTGTCTCCTCCCCTGTTCAACCCTTCCACCAAGCCCTTTCCCTCTATCTCTCTCTCCCCGCCCCTTAGCTCCTCCTCCTCCTCTCTCCCCTCCAATCACTGGCCTCTCACTGCCTCAATGTGAACGGAGAGGAAATACCTTACAACAAAACCCCCTGGGTCCATTTCGCTTCGCTCCTATGTCTACGTGCCCAGGGCTTACCCTATGTGATTGGACAACCTGTGCGGAGCTCCGACCCTGGAGGAGACTGGTTCTCCATCTCTCTACCGATCGACCACCTCTAGCTCTTCATCTAGGAGTGAGGCCACATGGAGTTTCCCTGTCCACACTAACATGTCTGCTGCTGGTGACATTGTGCCCTGCTTGTTCACTGAGAGTTCACGGGTACAGTTTCCCTGATGCGGACACACAGCAGATTCCTGGTCTTCTGGTCCTTACAATCTTGACACCCCTCTTCTGTACTACGGGCATATCAGCGGGGCAGGTGAGCGGCCCACAGCCTTAGTTTCCTGAGCCTCGTCTGCTTCATGCTCCCTTCAAGAGCGGCTAGCTATGTGTCAGAGCTTTGAAAAAATGTTTTGGTCAAATCTTGAACACATCAGAGCCTAGGGATCTCGTCAGATTTGGGGGAGCACGTCAAGGCCTGGGAACATGTCAGATCTTGGGGAGCACACTGGATCTTGGGATACAAATGTAGAGTCTTGTTGTTCTAAGACTAGAGCAGAAAGGTCCCGGCTGCAACCGATTCAGTTCCTGGTTTTTCTACAATGGTTCCCATCCCGTATGGTCACCTCCTCACCCCCATAGACGCTTAGGGTTCTGTGCGCAGCCGCAGTTTAAGCAGTGGTCCTCGGGCTTCCTCCTCATCTGTAGCACAGCCCTGGCAGGCTGTGTGCCCTGATTTGAAATTGACAGTGCTGTCCCCACGCCTGCCTAGAAAGCTCAGGTCCCTCGGGGGGAGGGGGTGCCAACAACACTGCTGAACAGCCCTCTTCCCTCACGAGTACCCACTCCACAGTGGCACCATCCAGTGACACCAAGAAACCAGTCGCTTCGTGACTCACATATGACCTGTCCTGAGTCCTCAAGTCTGTGACATCCATAGATAGCTGTTTTCCGAGATGCCAGCACCCTCCACCCATAGAGTCCTCTCCTAGTACCACCCTCAGTGGCTGCCCTTGACCCTTGGCCTGGTGGTGTGTTCAGGGACCCGTGGCACGTAAGCCCCAGCTTGGCCAGCTGGGTAAAGCCCAGGGTTGGTGGGACTCTTGGCTTGCAGAGCCTGCAGCTGTGATGCAGGGACAGGGCCGTGGGCTGATTTACAATGTTTCAGGGAGCCGTGTATGGGAATGTCTTCTGGTCTTTAAATTAGTCATGAGGCCAGATCCCACCAGCACAATTAGAACCCTCGGCTAATGATTATTTATGGTGTTTGGAATGTGCATTAACCCGATTATATTAAATATTAAACTCAATTGTAGTATTCACATCTGTATTTACAGTGGGAGATACAGGGCAACCCCCCTACCACAGAATTCTCAGAAAGCTTCTGGCAGAACCAAGCAGACAGGGCAGAAGCAAGCTGTGCTTGTAGAGGGCGGAGAGAGCCCAGAGCCCAGACCCGGTGATGGGCAAGGGAGGGGTGTGCGCTCCATCAGGTGGGGCAGAGAAATGGCAGGCGCTGTGGCTGCAGCAGTCCTGATGGAACGAGATACCCAACCTGCTCCGTGTCCTCCTGCTGCTCGAATAGCCTCAGAGGGAAATGAAAACAGCCCTGCCAGCCTTATTCCTAACTAGTTATGAGGCTTGAAGCCTAGAGCCCATGGGAGACCAAGGCTGTGTCCTCTCAGCCTGGCCTAGGTGGGGTAAGCAGGTATGCAGGTTCCAGGCATGGGAGCTGGGTGGGCAGCTGCTCTGCTCTCCTTAACCCATGCCTAGATAGCAAGCTCTCCTAACACCAACCTCCTCATCTCTGGAAGAAAGCAGGAGTCATTACACCTGTGGAAGCTGCCAGTGTGAAGGCATACCGACCACACAGGCAAGCGGGGTACATGGCATCTCAAGACATTTGGAAATAATGCTATGAATATTTAATCTGCACATCATGGTCGTTGGCGCTAGTTGCTACTTACTAGACGCTAGTCACCTGGGCATGTCTGTGAGGGGTTGTCTTGATTGTTTTAACTGAGGCAATAAGACCCACACATCGTAAGTGGCGCCATTCCCTGCCTGGGATCCCACACCGTGTAAGTGGAGAAGAGCAGCTGAACAGCAGCAAGGGCTCATCCCTCCCACCTCCTGACTGGATACAGTGTGACCAGCCTTGCGGGCTTCCATGGTGTAGTGGCTATCTTGTTGCTGTGTGACACAGCCCTCCCACTTCCTGACTGGATACAGTGTGACCAGCCGTGCAGGCTTCCAAAGATTGTGGTTTTCATGTTACTGTGCAGCCTTATTCCTAGAGAGATGTGAAGACATGCCTACTTACCTCAGAAAGGGAATTGGCAACAGACCAAAGTGTGGATATCACCGAAGTCCAACTTGATAAACAATTGAGTTTTATTGTGTGTGTGGGGGGGGGGTCACTTACAGGAGAAGAAATGACTTAAAGGCAGCTGCATTACCAACCCTTGCCTAGCATAGGTGACAATTCACAAGACAAGAAAATCTGGAGCAGACTGCACCAACCTGCAGGCAGATAAACAGATCGGAGAGTGTCCTTTCCAGGTGACTCGGCTCTCTCCAGGCAGCTTGGCTGGTCTCTACCTCTACTAGACAACTGCTCTGAGAATGTCTCTCTGCAGTATTTATTGTTTAAATGTTTAGAGAAAAGGAGCCTACTGAATCTGGTTAGTTTCAGGAACTTCCTGAAGCTATTGCGTTGTTTATTTTCTGAGTTTAGGGAGCTTCCAGACAGGGTGGAATGTTTCACCACCACCTCTTTCAGCATCCTATGTCTTGATAACTTTCCTCCAAGATGGAAGGTCTTACTCTCACAGGAAACTGCTACCCAACACACATGCTCCTAACAATGTGACCAGATGCCGCGTGTTCCTGCCTACTTGACTTTAACCCCCCTCTTTCTTAAGTTGGTTTTCTCAGGGTATCTTATCACAGCAATGGGAAGGGACATTTAAGACAGATGTCCTCTCTCGCCATCTTATCCCCAAGGCAGTGATCTCCTGGGAACTCCCAGGTGCACAGCCGTTACTGCAGCAGGTCTAGAGTCCTATCACCATCCTCAAGAAAACCTTAGCCGTGCCTGCCTGTCTCTCAAACCCTACTCCCGGCACTGGCGAGTACTCTGTGTGTATCCACTCCGAAGTGTGGCCCTTTGTTGGCTTCCACTCGCTGTCCTGTTCCAGGGTCTCCCATGTGGCAATATGCACCTTGGGGTGGAGCACACAAATGGCCACCCTGTGTTCATCTTGGCCTTCAGGTGAGACAGCTCTGTGGTGAAAGAGTCAGCTCCTATTGTCTTGATCCAGGCTCAGTTAGCAATGGTTCCTGCCGGACTCACAGCGCGGTCTGTCTTCTAGAGCAAACACAAGCAGGTACCGCTAACCTGGTGTCGACAAGGGTGGAGTTCAGGCCTCTGTTGTAAGAGAGTCACCTGGCAGAGTGGGGCACACACAGTACTTGGCCAACACTGCCTGGCACACTGCTGAGCCCCACAGAAGCACACCCGGGGACCCACAGGGACAGTCCGCATCCTCAGTGAGCTCTTGCTCTATCCAGGTGATGGGGACATAGCAGCGTGAGGAAGGGACATGCATTCAGCCCAGTCGCTAAGTTCAAGGCACTGATGGTCTGGGGTGGGGAGAACTGGTTTACAAATAAGACCCTGGAGAGGAAGTCCTGGGATGGCATGAGGGCTGAGTGGACGATAGTTTGGGCATGGGGAAGGCCTCACATCTGACTGCAAAGCCTTGCTGGGAGCTACATGACCTGGAGAGGTCATAGGGCAGAGTTTGCCAGGTGAAGGGACAGTGGTACAAAGACCCAGGGACAGCAGGAACAAACTGAATAGAATCTCTAGGAGGAAGTGGGGAGGGAGGAAAGGGGGGAAGGAGGGAAAGAGGGAGACAGACAGAGACAGAGACAAGGAGGCAGGAAAGAGTTTGGGAGAGAAAGTCAGAGATGGGAGTAGTCACACTGAGAAGAAACGTGGCTAGAGCCAAGGAGGAAGACAGGAAAAGAAAGAAGCAGTGAAGAAAAAGGAGTGGGGTGGGGGTACCCCAGGGGTATCTGGGCACAGCTGATAAGGGCAGGAAGAGGTTCTCTCCACACCCCATTCTGCTAGATGACGCCAGCAGGTGTGAAGGACGGGTGTAAAGGGTGGGTGTGAAGGGCGGGTGTGAAGGGCGGGTGTGAAGGGTGGATGTGAAGGGCAGGTGTGAAGGGCGGGTGTGAAGGGCAGTGTGAAGGGCAGGTGTGAAAGGCAGGTGTGAAGGGCAGGTGTGAAAGGCAGGTGTGAAGGGTGGATGTGAAGGGCAGGTGTGAAGGGCAGGTGTGAAGGGTGGGTGTGAAGGGCGGGTGTGAAGGGCAGGTGTGAAGGGCGGGTGTGAAGGGCAGTGTGAAGGGCAGGTGTGAAAGGCAGGTGTGAAGGGTGGATGTGAAGGGCAGGTGTGAAGGGCGGGTGTGAAGGGCGGGTGTGAAGGGTGGGTGTGAAGGGCAGGTGTGAAGGGTGGGTGTGAAGGGTAGGTGTGAAGGGTGGGTGTGAAGGGCAGGTGTGAAGGGTGGGTGTGAAGGACGGGTGTGAAGGGTAGGTGTGAAGGGCGGGTGTTAAGGGCGGGTGTGAAGGGCAGGTGTGAAGGGCAGGTGTGAAGGGCAGGTGTGAAGGCTCAGGGGAGAGGGAGGACAAAGAGGAGATGGCCTGGGCTCTGGCCTGCGGATGAGCAGACAGGCCGGGAGCAGGCCAGGGAGGGCTTGGTTAATTACCTGTCCCTTGGTCTCCCGAGTCCCCTGAAGGGGCATCTGCAGGTATCATCTAGCCAGCTCAGCACCATGGTGGCTCCCTGAGCCTGCAGCGGGAAAAGTCCGTACTTGAGGGAGGTGGGAAAGAGACTGGATCCACATTGAATGCATAGAGGCACCACCTGCCACGTTCAACCTGCAGAGGAGTCCCTCCAGGGTGCTGTGAGGAGAGGGGAGCCCCGACATCCTCATTTGTGAAGTGCTCACTGAGTGACAGGTCTCTCGTGCAATTAAATTTCCACAGACTAGGGAGGTGGATAAATGCTTGCACCCCGAACTTGAGCTCAAGGTAATAAGGCAAAATGTTTGATCCCCCCAACCCACATAAAAATCTGGGTGTGGTACCTGTGATTGCTATGCTGTGGTGAGGGCGGGGACAGGAAGATCCCTGGGGCTCGTTGATTGGCCAGCCTAGCCAAAGATCCTGGCCAGTGGAAAACCCTGTGTCAAAATAAGGTGGACAGTACTTAATAATAAAGCTTGTACATCTCATCTGGCCTTCACCTGTCACATGTGTGACATACATGTACATGTATTCCCACACATATATGGCATGTATACACAGGCATACACACATACATGACCACACATACATGTCATGCACACATAGGCACACACACAGATTGCTCATTCAGTCATCATGGCTACGACTACTCAGTCAAGTGGATGCTATTACCCCTATGCCTCAGAGGGGAAACTGAGGCAACACAGCCCAGAGGCTTAGGTCAGGTCACACCAGTGGCATGCTGACAGCCAGGACTGTTCCATCTCCATCTGGAAGGTAGCACACACTGAGAATATGCAGTGCCCAGTCAGGTAGACACCAGATTTGTGCACAGGGTCAGCAACCCCTGGGGGAAACCTGTGACACCTGACAGTCTCTGGAGGTATCTCTGGTACTACCGTGGGGTGATCTGGGGCTGGTCCTCAGGAAGACTTTAACCACTCCAAGTCTCAGGCAGAGTGATGTATACACAGACTCCCCAGCTCCACCCTCCCCTCAACATGAGAGGTCACAAAGTGCAGGGGGCCCTGAAACCTTGGCGGCATCACCCCCTGGGGCATCAAAGATTGAAGAAGGAAAGCAAGAACTCACCAGGAAGGGGGGCTCCTGGTGATGAGGTGTATCTGGAGAGAGAGCAGGTGAGCCAATGAGCAGACCCTGCCTACGAGGACAGGCCTCGAGAGAAGGAAGCTGTCAGAGCACAGCAGAAGAGAGCACCAGGCAGGATGTGAACCCCGGTTTTCTTCAGACGAGGGCTCCCTCTGCCTCTTCCCCTAGCCCAGGGTGACTCTAGGCTGGCAGTCAGCAGCAGCCAGCAGAGCAAACTGAACGAAGAAACAGCCACCGGAATCCATTTCACCTTTCTGGAGGTGACCCAAGCCATCAGCCCAAGGACTACAAAGTCTGTTCCCTGTAAAGAGGGCAGGGGCAAAGATACCTGGGAGCCGTGAGGTAGGGCACTGAGCCCTCATGCCAGCCGCTGGGTATGACACTAGGGAGAGGAAAAGGTGTGTCCAAACTGACAGTTTTGAGAAAGTGCAGGCAAGTTTATGCACTCTGTGTCTATAATGTAACCAAACAGAAACTTTGGACTGGGGACTGCAGACAGGCTGAGAATCTACAGACATGGGGGGACTGCAGACAGGCTGGGCATCTACAGACATGGGGGGGACTGAAGACATGCTAAGAATCTACAGACATGGGGGGACTGCAGACAGGCTAGGCATCTACAGACATGGGGGGACTGCAGACAGTCTAAGCATCTACAGACACATGGGTGGGGGTTGTGCGTGTGAGTGCATAGGTGAGCAAGCCCTTCTGCTCACAGGAGGAAGCAGGAGTTGGACGTCAGGGGTCTCTTTCTCTAGAGCCGTATTACCTTGACACACATTTCTGTGTGAATTAGAAGAAGCCATTTCTGCTATGTTGTCTGACTAGAAAGTTCTCAGGATCTTCCTGTCTCTGGCACACCACACACACACACACACACACACAGAGAGAGAGAGAGAGAGAGAGAGAGAGAGAGAGAGAGAGAGAGAGAGAGAGAGAGAGAGCTGGAGCTACAGGAATGGACAAGCTATACTGGATTTTTAAAAAAGGATGTTATTTTCCCATTAGTTAATTTATTTATTCACTTTACATCCTGATCGGGGCCCCCAGACCCCCTCATAAGCCCCTCCCCCACACCTCTCCCCAAAGATGTTACTTTTACATTTAATCGTGTGTACATGAGTGGTAGTGGTGTGTGTATCCAGTGCAGTGCCCACAGAGGCCAGAAGAGGGCATCAGGTCTCCTAGAGCTGGAGTCACGGGCCTCTGCGAGCTGGGAACTGAGCTCAGGTTTCTGAAAAAGCAGTTGGCAGTCTTTCCTGCTGAGCAGTCTCTCCGTCCCCTACACCTGTCTTCTGCATGGGTAATGTAGATTTGAACTCGGGTCCTCCTTCACACTTGTTCATAAAGCTCCCTTCCCCACTGAGCCGTCAGCTCGTCCCCTACAGGCCCTGCATTCGTTTGACGTGACATTTACATGGCATTTGGCAATCTGTATAATCAGGCAATGATTTAAAGTGTACAGGAGACATGCATAGACTCTATACAAACCTCACATCAGTTCATACAAAGGGCCAGGGCAGCTGTCCACCCTGGTGTCCACAGGAAGTTCTGGAACTCAAGGCTACCAAGTGATTGGTTTCTGCTATTGTACAATTCTGTGTAAATGGAAATATACCTCCCATGGAACCCAAGACTGAACCTACCCAAGAAACAGGCTGTCACCAGAGATAGGATAAACAGGCCCTGAGCTTCCTCAGTTGTGGCATGTGGCCCTTTCCTGGGGCCACCCTCATCCATGGGTCCCACTGTTGACACTTCTGGTTGGATACCTCTGATTTACTCTCAGAGCCCGTGCTTGGGCTGTGGCTTTTCAACAGAAAGCCTATCACACCCAGAAGGCCAGTACTGACTGTAGACTGTGAGCCCTCTCTGAATCCTTCTCCTTCCTGGCCTACTGACTTTCAGAGGTCCTATGACCTCTGAGCCTTGGTGTTCTCATGGGAAAAGCAATGTCTATGCAGGCTCCGGGTCTGTTTTGGAGTCAGCAGGCCCACACAGCACCTGCCCCAGGCACCCCTCTTGGCTGGAGGCTGAAGCTAGTTTTTTCCCTCTTGGAAGTATAGGGGTGTCATACATACCCAGGCCTTTTCTCTGAAGCTGGCTCTACACCCCCGTATGGCTCGTGCTACCACTGTTCTCAGTGAGGAGGCAGGATCCAGGCATTCACAGTGTTACCCAGAGTTGGCCGTAGGGACAGAATGCCAAATAGGATGTGTGAAAAGAGGGTGACCTGAGACAGTGTGGGCTCTGGAATCATGGCTCAGACACCCCCCATCCCTGGAGAGTCCCTTAGGAGAGTCTGGTAGCGGGAAGGGACAGTGACGAGGTGCAGATCTCTATTTTGTATGGGGCCTGCAAAGCTAGTTAGCACCGAGTTCTGGAGTCTGGGAGGAGTGGCTGACTAGGCCCTGACAGCTTGGCATTTGACACTGGACAATCTACAGCATGGGCACAGTCTGGGTGGGGCCTTGGTGCACAGTCGTCATGACCGTGTGAACAAGGCTGTCCTCACGGTGTTTTGTGGACTTGTTCACCTTGGTATGTGTTCACATGTCTAAGCCTCCTGAGGCCCAGGACAGGAGAGACTGCTAGGTCAGTTCCTTGTGTTCTGCTCCCATCCTGCGCATAGTAGGGCCATCTCTCAGACATGCCTTCATTGGCACCTGGCACAGCCCTGCTGTCTTTCTCTCTGCCTGCCCGCCCAGGCCACCGCGTTCCAGTGCTGAGTCCCGGGAGCTCTCTCACTTCCTGTGGTTATGTCACTGTAGTCTCAGCCTTCGTCATCACAAGTGGGTGTGAGTGAGTGAGTGAGTGAGTGTGTGTGTGAGTGTGAGTGAGGGGGGAGTAAGAGTGTGTGAGTGTGTGAATGAGTATATGTGAGTGTATGTGAGTGTGGGTGTCTGAGTGTGTGAGTGTGAATGTGGGTGAGAGTGTGAGTGTGCACATGTGGGGGGTGTGAATGTGTGGGTGTGAATGTGGGTGAGAGAGTGTGGGTGTACGTGTGGCTATGTGAGTGTGTGAATATGGGTGTCAGTGTGAGTGTGTGTGTGAGAGTGTGTATGTGAGAGTGTGAGTGAGTGTGTGAATGAGTGTGTGAGAGTATGAATGAATGAGTGTAAGTATGTGAGTGTATAAGTGTGTACATTTGAGTGTATGTGTGTGTGAAAGTATTGGGGTGAGAGTGTAAGTGTCTGTGTAAGGATTTGTGAGTATGTATGTGAATGTGTTTGTGTGTGTGTGTGTGTGTGTGTGTGTGTGTGTGTGTCTGCATTTGAACTTCCCCTCCTAGCAGGACAAAGAGCCTTGCTGTGGTTCCAACCTGAGGCCCACTCCCCCACACACTCCGCTGTCTCCTTTGTTGGGGTTGAGGATTGTCACCTGATGGGCTCCAGGAGGTGACTGGACCCTGAGAGTCTCACCTCACCCGTATGCTCGTCGTGTGATGGAGTTATAACATGATGGCGTGGTGAAAGGCGGGGACCGATAAAGGCAGAGCTGAGTTGGAAGGCAGGTGCCTGGGCATGTGTCCTCCATCTTGCCGTGGCCTTTCTCTCTGCTTCCTACCCGCCGTGACGTCCACCCCACCACTCCACCGGAGCCTCCCTGCCTCCAAAGCGGTGGCCCGGAACAACCCTTTCTTCTTCGTGTTTTCTTACATCGGTGTTTATCACTGTTCAACCCCATGCAGTGTCTGAACTGGTGAAGGAAGGGTGTGAAGCCAGGAGGGGGCAAGGAGGGGACCAGGAGATGGCTCAGAGCAAAGCCGTGCCGCCCTCATGAGATGGAGGGACCGGCTAGGGTTGCTAAGAACAGACGAGTGTAACAGGGAGAGGCCAGCAGCATCCAGGGGCTCGTGGCGAGGGCTGTCGGGAGAATCATGCAGACACAGAAGGTTAGAGAAGCAGAACAGATCCTCAGCCCTCCTCACAGTGGCCGACATCCAGGACACGTGTGTCACTTGGCTCAAGGGTGGGGGGTGGGGTACGGAAGGCCAGATGGCTCCACGACAAAGAGGAGGTTGATTTTTAGCTCCCACGAAGATGGTGGCAGTGAGGCCTGGCTTTCATGGAGGGCACGGAAAACAGTAAAACTCCTGTGCTGCAGCGGGGGATGGCAGCCAGCCCTGCCTGGAAGTTAGCCATGGAGGACAGAGCTGAACTCGACCTTTGCGGTTCACAGCCCGCACTCGGAGTGCAGGGGAGGTCGTTGTGAGCCCAATCAGTCGTTCCACGGCAAAGAACTTTTTAATAAGGGAAGTTTTCAGTCACGGAATGAGAGGTGAGGTGAGGTGGGCTGAGAATCCCGGAGGTCACTGCAGAGGCAATTTGGGGGTCAGCCAAGGTCTGGCTGGGTGACCTGTAACCCCTGAGCACCTGCACACCTGTGACAGATGGACCTCAAGTCTGTTAGCAAGAAAAATGTACTTATTAGTCTTTCTGGGAAAGGGGAAGGCACAGATGAAGCAAAGGGGAGAAATGGGGTGACTTTAAAACTTCCCAGAGTAGGGGGTATCTGCAGCGAGGCTGAGGCTGTTTCTGGTGTGCACAGGTGGAATGCTATAGCTGAAGGTGGAAGTGGGGTGTGGGGAGTGGATGTGCACCAACCCCTGGAGTGAGCGTCACCTGCTGAGCGTCACCCGCCGAGCACCACGTACAGATCTCCACACTAAGACTCCCGTCAGATCCCTGCGTGGCTCGTGGTCTCCTTCCGAGAAAATGGTGCAAACGGAGCTCCGAGGAGAGAATCCATGAGTCCCCGAGACCTGTCTTCACACACAGGAAGAGAAGACGGCACAGGGTTACATCCCAGTAGCTTATCTGTGACGGTGTGACATGGCTGAGCCCCAGAAGCTGGTGTGACTGAACAAAGAGCCCTCTGGACAAAGCTGAGTGGGAGAAGATGGAGCCCAGAGAAAGCAGGATTGCAGCCTGGGCCCGAGTAGGTGGCCAATGCCCCGAGCTGTCCCGCATCGACGGCAGGCTCTGCAGGCACGAGGAAGGGCGTACCTTCTGATGCCAGTTCCCAATCCTGGACACCCCACACAGTAACTGCTGACCGACTGCCACCTGATAGAGGTTCCCAAGCCCCTTGGTGTTAAAGTGCTTGGTGGGACGTCTCACAGGACCCAAGGACACCCTTTTTCACATTGTGGTTCTGTGGACAAGGCAGTCATGGTCATAGTCTAGGAGACTGAGTAGTGTATCAGTGCCTGCCCCAACAGGGGCATCAGGACCAGCCCACATCCATATTGCCACTGAGTGGGATGTCCCGCTGAGCCTTCGTCCTCTGCTGCTTATGCCTTCATGGCGGGATTATACATAGTCGGATGAATTATCAGTCATGAGGTTGCTTCCTGATCCAGAGGTTGGGCTGGTCCTAAACTATAGCTGTCTACCTATCCTCACATCCAGCCCCATCCTGTAGCTGTTTAGGGGCTTGACAGCCTTGTAAGGACTCTGCTGTGCTCCGGGGGCTCACCAAGAGCCTCACTGCCCCATGCCGGGGCCAGCACCTGCAAACCAGTACAGCCAGCCCAAATGCCGGGCCCACAACCAGCATGACAAAAGCTCCAGAAAATTCCTGAGAACTGGAGTCCCACCAGAGACCACACCTGGAGGGACAAAGGGGGGGGGTACTAGCAGGTGAATCAGAAACTAGCAAAAGCAAGACATGCTGCTGGCCAGATCCAGAGGATGAAGACGCTTCCTTCTGAAGGTCTCGAGCATCCCCTAGAGCAGGTAACTGGACACATCCTGACTGTTCACATCAACTGGGATAGAGGATACACAAGCTGCATGTTAGCTTTATCATCGTGGTTCTGCGGTTCTGCTTAGGGCCAAGAAAGCCCTGACCTGGATGACCTCATGTTGAAATGGAAGTCAGAGCTGTAGGGAGACAGCAGAGAAACCTCGTGTGAGTGTGGTGTGAGCGTGGGAGAGCAGAGAAGACAGGCTCTCCTGCGAAACTGGGCAAGCAGTCCTCACGGAGAGCTAGCTCTCTATGCTGGTTACAGCGGGGACAGATTTTATGCAGTGTTCGGTGACACTCCAGTTTAAATTCTTGCTACCTAAGCCATTTGGATGCTGAGCCGCGAGCCCTCTCGGCATGAGCTATGAGAGGCCCCCATCCCAAGCCAGTCCTAAGTCATCCATACAAAGTCACCTGGAGCTCAGATGGACACAGCCTGCCCGCCTTGGCCAGCTTTCCTGACCGCTGGCTCTTGGGACGCAGTTTATAAGCTTACCTGCGAAATCCCAGCCCAGTAAATCTCCAGGATGGGAGCGGATTCGCCTAATGGAATTAGAAAGTATAAAATGGCAGTGATCTCGACAGCGCTGGGAGACTAAGCTCTTTCTCGAAATTGGAAAATCGCCTACATCAGCCGGGGAGACCCTGGAAATTACAGGCCTGTGCCCGGAGGTAATAAGGTCAAACCGCTCCGGTGTCTAAAAGGAAATCGGGCTCGCTAACCACCAGAGTACTCTAAAAAGTTAATAAAGTGATGGCTTCCCAGCCGGCCCATGGACATAATCTACCTGCATTCTCAAAAGCTAGAGAGCAGGTCCTCTCAGAGATGCTAGGAGGGAGAGAAAGAGAAGAAGACGGGGGACAACACCCCGGCACCGCAGATTCCACTGCAGGAATGAGTCCTTGCCCAGCTGCCTAAAGGCAAGTGAGAATTGTGGACACCCAGAGCCACTGCAGGGAGGAAGCCTCGACTTTGTTTCGAAACTTAACAGCCTGCTCTGCTCGGAGCTGTTCTGTGGACAAAGGGCAGCGAGGGGCTCAGCACACAGGAGCTGTTCATTTCTTTTCTCTCTGTCCTTTGAACTGTGAACTTAGGACTTGGCCTGTGTGTGCCTACGGCACATCCCAGTTCTGAGTACCACATCTGGCAGGTGGTGGTCACAAGTCAGCTTAAAAGGGGGGCTGCATGGGTAATCTGGACATGCTCAGAGCTGTTTGTATAATGGCCTCAGAGTTGTCTTCCCTAGACTAGAGGTTGCCGCCAGAGCACTGGTGACCCGTGGCTCACAGACGCTGGGCACTGATAATCTGCTCAGAGCTGCCTCCTTCCGGATGGAACCTTCCAAACAGGCCAGGCACTACCTCGCAAGCGCAGACCACAGCTGATGAAGACGACCTGGGCATCATCAGCGTCAGCCCAATTTGGTAACATGGCGGAGATCTCACCCACCAGTTCATATCCCAGGCCCATCTCTGCTGGGACACCCAATGTGGTGAGGACAGCACCCAGAGAAGCTATCTGTCCAGAACTGGGCCTCAGCTCAGAGGGCATGGTGGAAGGCCACCAGCCTAGAAGCCTACAGCGGAAGGACTTTAAGTTACAGTCTTAAAGCCCAGAGTCTGAAGTCAAGGTGTTCATGGGGTCAGGCCTCCAGGTGTCTGTGGTTTGTGATCTTTTCACAAATGCCTGTTCTTGTCTTCACCTGCCTTCTTCCCTCTGTCTCTGTCTTAAATCTCTATCCTTTCTCTCGAAGAAAACGCCTACAATAAGCCTACCTTAGTCTTGGGGTTCACTCGGGACCCAAGAGGTTCTCATTTTAAGAACCGTAATTTAATCATATCAGCAAAATCCGTTGCTTCCCCAAAGGTCCCATGCCCAGGTTCCAGGAACATGCGGTTTGGGGATACAGTTCGACCCTCCATGCGGTGTAGTCACCGTGCCCTGCTGTGCGATGGCCCCATTCTGCAGGTCATTCTGCAGAACCGCCAGCAGCGCCCTGGGTCCCATGGTGCCCCGGGTCCGGGCAGAGTGTGTGTAGCCAGCGGATGGCTTTGGTCTGCCTTCTAGGTGAACTTCACTTGGCCACCCCAGGGCGCAGAGGAGGCAGCTTGTGACAGGTTAGTGGCCTTCCACCTCCTGCCCTTTCTAACAGCTGTTCACAGCGGCCAGCCAGCCTGCAGAGCATTGCCCTGCTAGAGGAGACCTGAGCTGGACAGAATGTGCCGACGTCAGCAGGAACTGTGCACCTGTCCAGTATCCTGAACCAATAGCGCCATCCCCCCAAAACACCCCCACTCTCAGCAAGCATGCAAAATACCAGTGTGCACCTACATGGCTTCTCACGGGTGCCACCCCTCCAGATGCCAGGCTTGGAGAGGGGGGGCAGGCAATGGTGTGAAAAAGAAACCTTTGCCAGGCACTCGCAGCAGCCTGAGATCCAGAGACATGAGCCTTCCCAAGCCAGGCAGCTCATGACAGGATAAGGCAGAGCCAGAGGACAGCCCATTGTCCACTGGGTCAGAGAGTAGGGGTCTCCCAGGAAGCTGTGGGACCATGGAGGTCCGATGCTGTGTTAGCCCTAAGCCGGCTCAGTCCAGCCCTCCAGAATGGCCCAGTCTGGGTCCTTTAGGTCCCATCCCCACGTCACCTGTGGAGGTCCTTAGTCCTGCTGGCAGACCCAACAGGACTGGCAGCCAGGCAGGGGGAGAGCAGAGAATGCAACTCTCTAGGGTCTCTTAACTGTGAAGACGCATGCACCCTGGGCCCGAGAAAGGGCGGTAGCCAAGGAACAAGATAGGGCTTCTCTTGTCTGCGAACACCCATGAGTGTAACTCAAGCTTGTAGGTGGTGTCTATACAGCGGGGGAAATCATCCAGCAGGGTCACTTTGGACCTGGCTATCCCTGTGCTCTACCCAAGGCATGACTCTAGGGTTGGGGAGAGTAGTCAGGAGCTTCCATGTAACCCTCCTGGGGTTCTACCCACCTTCCCCACAGGCCTCAGAGAAAAGGGCCTGACCTAATTCAGGACCCTAATCAGTTTGCCCCGGTGTGATGGATGGGGTCTTCACACGGATTGCTCTTCAGGGAACAGCAGGGGAGGACTCGCTGAGAATGTGTTAGTTTGCCAGGCTCTGGGGCAGAGATGCCAAGGCGAGCATCCACGTCCCTCGGAGAATCTGGGTGGACCCCTTTCTCCCCACCTTCTTGGTCACCGACTGCAGCCTCCATATGAGACCTCTGTGACTAATTTGACGTACAGAACTCTGGGGAAGCCACCCTAAGGGTCTTGGGATCCTAGGGAGACACAGTGGACACAAGGGACTGAATCTCCAAGAAGTACATTCGACTCAGCCTGACTGCTGCTGCTTCTAGCCTAGTGATCATGATGCTTCAAAGATCACACACACACATGCACATGCACACGCACACATGCACACACTCATACACACACATGCACACACAGGTGCACATACACACTCTTACATGTGTGCATGTACACAGTCTCTCACAGACACGAACATGCACACATGCATGCACACACACATGCGCATACATACTCTTACACATGTGTGCATATACATATTCTCTCTCACACACACACTCACACACAGGTACATATATACACTCTCACACATCCATGCATACACACTCTCACACATATGCACACTTACACACATCCATCCATACACACATACTCATCACATACACACTCATGTATACAGATACACACACACACACACACACACACACACACACACCACCTCTCATGCAGGAACAAGGACTGGTAGTGCACTGAGCCTCTGACAGAGCTGACACCACAGACAGAGCCGTGTGCACACTACAGATGCCCTGGTATCTTACTTCTAGACCAGAAAGATCCCCCAGAACGGCCTGGATCTATCTGAGACCCAGAGGTTCTCCACACCCCATTCAGAATCCCTCCAAATTTTCCAAGAAGCACGAGGCCCTCCCTGATGACCATGAGAGGGACAGGTGTCATGGACTGCAGGTCTTCATCTGTTCAAAGTCCCTGTGGCTGCCAGCAGAGGGGGGAGCAGCTCTTCCTACCCAGGGTTTGTACCCAGGTTCCATGGTATACTGAGGCTTCTGCTCAGAGAATTCTCATCACTGAGGAGCACATGGAAGGTGCAGGCTTGGCCATTACCCCACCCCTAGCCTGCGGTGCACGTATCTACACTTGGGGACCACGTGCACAGGCCAACAGCAACTCTGCCTCCAGGGCCACTCCTGTCCACAGCGGTACTATGCTCTGCCAGAGAATCCCGGATCCTGGGGTTTGGAAAGAAGGGAGAGGAAGGGATTAAAGAGAGGGGGGTACAAAAGGAAGGAGGAGGGAAGGAAAGGAAAGACCCTGAGCGTGTGGCTGCATGGGTGTTCACCTGAGCGTGTGGCTGCATGGGTGTTCACCTGAGCGTGTGGCTGCATGGGTGTTTTTTAGTCATTAACTCAAACATATTTGTTGAGTGGTTGCTTTGTGCCAGGCTCTGTCTTGGGCTACACACACACACACACATAAGTGTCCACATCGGTGAATAAAGTGAATAAACCTCCCACTGGCCATTTCACTGTGGCAGGCTGGCTCTACGTTCCGCCACATGGTCACATGGCCAGCGTCTCTGAATAAGAGAACCAGCCACCAGGGTTCTCTCTTTGGTCTTAGCAGGCAGCAGGCCCCTGAGAGCCAAGATCAGAGTCAGGACCTCTGAGAAATGAGCTGAGGACATTGCAGCTGTCTCTTGGACCTTCTGGGAACACACACTTCCTTCTCCTGGGTCTCAGCTCTGAGTTGCTAGGCAAACAGCAGCGTCCCATCTGGGGATCCGTCTAAATAACAGGTGTCGGAGGGGACTGTGGTTGGAATGCAAGTTGAATGAATGAATGAATGAATGAATGAATGAATGAATGAATAAATAAATAAATAAATACAGACAGACAGACAGACAGACAGACAGACAGACAGACAGAACGGTGTCTGAGGACTGAAGCTACAGACTACACCAAGTCCACTGAAGTGGGAGTTACAGTGGATCAGGTACATTGGGTCTTGTATTTGGGGAGATAGTGGCAACTGAGCTTTAGCACAACTGGCTGGATAGCAGACAGTGGGGGGAGGGGGATGAAGGGCACTGGAGCTAAATGAAGCAGGTTGCTAGCCCAGCTACAACCTGCACTTCTTCCGGTGATGATCTGCACACCTCATGTGCCCACTGCAACCAGGTAGTAAGAAGCTCAGAATCTGGTGCCGAGGTCACACTCTGGGGTCCTTTGTCCCCCTTGTACTGTTGACGCTTCTGGGTCTCGGGTCCCTCCTCTGTGAAATGGGAGTAGTGCCCAGATGTGACATGTGGAAGCTACCAGAGGCTTGAATGTTCGAGAACACAACAACGAGTTCAGCACAGTGCCCTGAGACTACATGGAGCCGACCCCAGCTGCAGCCAGCCTCAGGCATGGGCTCAGAGCCCTGCAGCCTGGGGGCGGGGTGGGGGCGGGGCAGAGATTTGCCTTGAGTTCCCACTACTGCAGCCCAGCTGTGGAGCTCCATCTTCCCCAGGGACAGCACTGCCCTCAGGCTGCTGTTTCTCAGATGAGGAGGGATGGGATAGGTGAGAAGCTGCACCACCACCGTAGCGCCCGAGGACCTGTGCTCTCCGATGCCGCGGCCCAGGTTGAGCTGAGGTCCTGGATTATCTTGTGACCTCTTCCCTCTCCACGCTGGCCTCCTCTGTACTTGGCAGCCTTTATCCCAATAATGAGCCCCTTGGAGCTCTTGTCGCTTGGCCCAGGGCTGCTCAGCCGGGAAGGTTCGCTCCCTCCTCCTAAAGCAAGTGGCTGTTTGGGCCACCAGCCCTGTTGACTCTCGACCCCAGCCTGGCAGACCCGGGGAACTCAAACTGATGTGCTTGGAGCCTTCCAAGCTGGGTCACTGGTGTCTGCCTCATGGCTGGACTGCTAGAGTCATCCAAACTCAGGGTTGCTCATCTCCCAGGAACGTTCTGGATCTGTGCAGTCAGGGCAGCCAGCTGCCAGGCTCCCAGACAGGCCGTGTCCCTGAGTCTTCTGGTGTTGAGTGTGTAAGTGCTCCCTCACCCCTGGCCCGTCCCAGCTCCTCTGTTATCAGCTGAACACCCCTCCAGCCTCTCCCCAAGCCCCAGGGCTCCCAGTAAGGTGTACTCATCTCAAGTCAACATCCCAGGAAAGTGGGAGAGGCTCTTCATGATGGTCAAATGTCCCCTCTATATACTCTGGACCTGTTACCACCTTCCCATTGGCCACCGTTCTGGGCAGCCGCTCCTGCACACATCCTCACACAGCAAAGGGGGCAAACCCAGCAGGGTAACCTTGATTCAGGTCCAACCTGGGCTGCCTTCCCACAGAGGAAAAAGGCTCCTGAAGTAGAGTCTCCAGGGTAGGAAGATGTGGGGGAGGAGATGGGACCCTGATGGAAGACAGCCTACCCTGAACAGGGTGGTGGCTCTGGGTACCACACCCTCATCTCATGCTGGGTACAGCTGAGATCTCACCCCTTTGGGTACCACCTCTTTTAGTCCCAGGATCTGACCCGGATGTCATTTTCATCCCTGGCTCCCTCCAGCTTGTAGAATGTGTGTTTCTGCTTAGAGGGTGACCTCAGCGAGGACAAGGGTGGGTAACTACCAAATCATACAATAGGATCCTTGACGGTAGTTCTTAGTAACCAGCCTGGAAGCTTCGGGGTGGGTGGGATTTTACCCTCTGTGTTTGTCTCAGCCAGCAGGGAGCGGTGAATGAGACCCAGGGCTAGTCAGTGCCAGGTGACTAACAGACTCTTGACTGTCTCTCGGGCTGCTTTCTGGTACTTTAACTTTGAGACCACTGCCTGTACTGGGTTATCCCTGAGGACTGTTTCCCTGCACCGTTCGGTGAGGTTCAGGCCAGCATTTAACAGTGGAGCAAAAGCAGTCTCTTCTATATTTTAGAAAAGTTTGGGCCACGGCCTCTAAACTGTACGTATCTTCTAAAAGGCCAAGAAGCAACCCCTAGTTTCATCTCCATGTCGGTGTCTGAGGCAAGGTAAAGAAAGAGAAAGAAAGTCTCCCTTCTCTATCCCAGAAACAATAAGCCTCCCAAGCCAAAGCAAAGGTTTGACGGAGCTTCAGTCAATTCTGGGCAAGATGATGAATTCGGGCCTCTACCGAGACACACGCTCAGACATGAAGAAGCCACACGGCAGCCAATATCCAGAGCACATGCTAAGCGGAGCATCTTTCTGCTCCTGTTTCATATGCCGGGGAAGTTACTGGAACGCTGAGAACCTTTGGGACTTCCTGAGCTAAACGGCTCATCTCGGCCTTCCGGTTCTAGAGTTGCGCATTCGTGCTGAACCTCGGGGCTGTGAGGAGGAGGAGCTAACTGGAGCATCCCCGAGCCAGAGCCCAACCTCGAACCACCAGAGTCTCTGGAGGCAGCCCCAGGACAGTCACTTCCTGGGACCAATGGTCCATGATCAGTGTCTTCTGCTTCTTCCTGATTCCCCCATCTCCCGGCTGTGTCGTGAGGTGTAAGGACCCCCATGCCGCATCCTGCCTGACAGGATGAGTGACGGGGCTCCCGGGTTCCCCCAGATACCTGCCCCAGAGGGAAGGACTTCCTTGTTTCTTAGACGAAGCCGGACGTCTTCCGTCTCAACTCTCTCCTTCCCACAGCAGTGGCTGCGATTTACATTAAGGGCCGGAGTAAATGGAGCAGGCTCACAATTAGTTTTCAAAGTACTTATCTCATTAAAGTAAATGAATTATTGATTTAGTGACACATGCTTTTAGTGAGTGGCATGGTGCCTTCCCCACTCTGCCTTGGCGCTCGGCGCAGTGGCCAGCACAAGCAAACTTGCTTTGTGTGGGGATTTTTTTTTTTAATTTTAATATTTCCTTCTCGTTATTTAGCTCCGTAATTAAAGTGGCTTCACATGAGAAATGAAGGGCCGGTTTATGGGAATCGAAGCCCCAGAGACTGTACGCTTACCTCCCTGTGGGGAAGCGCTGAGCTGGGGGGCTGGGGGTGGGGGAGTAAGGGGGGGAAGTATTCTGACCTCGACAACGAATGAAGGTTGTCGGGGAGGTGCTCCAGAGGGCTGGGGCTGGGCGGATGAAGCAAGCTGGGGCTTCCTTACGGGCAGCTGCTCCACCAGCTCCGTCCATCCCGCGCTGTGGAAGCTCTCGGTATCAGGAGCAGCTGGGAGATCTGAGCAGGTGATTGCAAGGTGACTAGAAGAGGCAGAAGATGGTAGAGAAGATGCTGCTGGCTGAGCAGCTGAGGGGGTCCTAATCTCCAGATCCAGAGTCCTAGCCCTGTGTGTCTGAGGGGATTGAAGAGCCTCCCTTTGGGCAGCGCCTGCTTTCTGCCTCTCTGGGAAGGACTGCAGTATGTGGGGAGGGAGGGGAGATGAGGAGAGGCTGCCCCTGAGTCTCAAGTGTCAGCGGGGAGGCTGCATAGGACACTGGCTACTGACCACCCACTGCCCTGGACACGTGCTGCTGAGTCAGCGTCTTCCCAGGAAGTGCCGTCACCCCGAAAGATGAAGTGCCCCATTAAAGGCCACCGGCTTATGCTGGCCTTGGCTTTGGGCAGATTCTAATTTCTTCTCTGGGTTCAAATGAATATGGCCTTGCTCTGCTCTGGGTGCGGATGGTAGGGACAAAGTCAGAACGAAAATGGGCCCTGTGGGGACGGTGTCCCAGGAAGCCGCTTTGAAGAGCTTCGGCTGGACAGCTGTGGGAGGCCTCCCCAAGATGGCCTTGTGGCAGGCAGGATCGCCCCTAGACTCTTCTCTCGGTGGCTCTGCTCTCCTTATGTCTCCGCCACACATGGGTCCACACTGCAACCCAGCTGGCCAATCCCTGTCCTGGGACAGGAATAGACTGGCTGGGGGTGACAGGTGGGGAAGGTCAGTCACAGAAGGTCAGGTGCCACAGGGTAAGCTTGAGGGGCAGTCACAGAGAGGCATCCCCGGGCACCTCAAGTCAGCGAAGTACCTCTCCACCAGGTCCCAAAGGAAGACCAGTCTGCTCTCAGATCCGGATGCAAAAATTATCTACTGGTGCTGCGTGGAGCTGGAGCACAGCTACCAACGCCACCACATGTCACCCTGCAAGTCCACTGTATCTTGGACTTACTAATGGAGCAGAGGTAGCACCAGATAGCCCCTGGGGCATCACAGATCGCTCCCGGCCCAGCAGAAGTAACCCACACAGCCCTTACTGGCTCCATACTCACCAGCCTGGCTAGGTTTGGCTTGCAGCTGGACTGTCAGTGCCTGTCTGGAAATGAGTCTGTGGGGTGTTGGAAGCAGGTGAGGATCTCTGAGGAGCAGCCCTCGTCCCCATCTGAGGATTCAGGGGCACAGGTCTCTGCAGCGCCAGCCTAAGTCACTTAGATAGGCTCAGGTATGGGCTCACCTGTCCAAAGGTTCTCCCTGATCCTTGTGTGCATGGTCCCACCCCACCCACACCCAGAGTTAAGACGGCAGAGGACAGTTTTTAACATGTGACACCCATGAGCCTCTGCACTCCGTCACACGACTGCACCATCATCTCCGATGGATGGATCTGAGGAAACCTGTGACTGGGAATTTAGGGGCACCTCTCTTCCCAGCAAGCTTGGGCTGCCGTTAACTGGTTCAAATGTGGCTTTTAAAATATATATATCTTTGTGATTAAAAAAAACTTCATTTAATTAAAAATGTTGACATTGTGCCTGGACACCCCGCCAGAGAAAGTGGCTATAAATTAAACATTAAATCTTTAATGGTCCATAAAGAAATCTCTGTTTCTACTTATGTATATACTGGGTATAAATAGATAAAGAGAAAGCTCTTTTCACTGGGGAGGTGTGGGGACACAGGCTTTCTGGATAATCTTAGTAAGTGATTATAATTCAAAGTTAAATTAATCCATAGCTTTTCAGTGTGTGTCTGCATGGGTGGGCGGGTGGAGGGGGGGCAGGGGGAGGGTAGCTCCTCCAGCTTTGCCTCTCCGTGCGATACAGTGTGTTCTGGACAGGAACAGACATGTCACCTCTAGCCAGCCGTTTCTGCTGGGTCAGTACTCTGAGAGAGTACTGTTAAGGCTTGGTGGTCCTCAGCCCTTTCCCTCTGCCTAGTCAGCAGCCCTGGAGAAGGGGCAGGGTGTCCCCAAAACCAACGTCTCTCAAAGATGACTTGGCAGAACTTCAGGGCTCTGAAGAGAAAGTGTAGATGGTGGGCAGGCTCAGGAATGGGTGCTTCAGCAGGGAGGGGACACGTCCCTGTGCCCAGGGACCCAAGGACTGAGTGGGAGGAATCGTTCTGGGAGAGGTTGATGCTGTTCTGCTCCATCCGCTATAGTACAAGCCTCCATCTCCCAGAGCCTGAGAACCTGGCACAGAGAGGGGCTGATGGGAAGCCGTGCAGCAATGGAAGTCAGAGAAATAATGGGTCAAGGTGCGGGCCAGGCTGTATCCTTCTACTGATCCTACTGATCAGTGGCTTCCTGGTGTCTCCAACTTCTATAAGCCCCTTGGCTTTGGACACCTTTTTCATCTTCAAAGTCAGTGGTGACTGATCAAATCTTTCTCATACCCCACGGCAATATTATCTCCTGCTATCTGTGGGACTTGATTGCCCGCAGGCCACAGGACAACACAGACTTGGCACCCCAATATCAGGCCAGATACCCAGCACCCTTTATTCCACCCATGTTTAATCCCATTGGCACCGAGACTAACATGGCCGTCGCTTCCAGGGCTAGGACATATGTATTAGTCCAGGTTTTCTAGAGTCACAGAACGTATGAGTAGTCTCTATATAGTTAGGGAATTTGTTGATGACTAACAGTCTGTAGTCCAACTCCCCAACAATGGTCAGCAGCTGATGTGGATGGAAGTCCAGGGATCTAGCGGTTGCTCAGTCCCACGAGGCAAGCAGGCAAGGAAGAGTGGGAGTGAGTCTTCCTTCTTCCAATGTCCTTAGTCCTTATATATGTCTCCAGCAGAGGGTGTGTCCCAGATTAAAGGTGTGTACCACCTCGCCTTTCATCGCAGATGACCTTGAGCTCGGAGATCTCCTTGTCTTCATCTTCTGGAAGTCATAGCCACTGTGCTTCCAGATCTCCATGCCAAGATCCAGGTCCGAAACTTGTTGTATCTCTGAGCCTCCAGATTAGGTGTGTCATAGGTGAGCCTTCCAATTCTGGATTGTAGTTCATTCCAGATATAGTCAAGTTGACAACCAGGAACAGCCACTACAGCATGACAGCAAGGAAGTTCTCTTCCTGAACATGGAGGCTGCCCTTTCTTACCCTCCAGGGGAAGCTACAGCAGCCATGGCCCTCTCCACATACATGTAAACTCAGGGCGCCTCTTGAATCCGTGGGGGTCAGAGTTGCTGAGTGGTAATTTTGCCACAGGTGCCTGAGAAGAAAAGGTTCTCCCCCACCATGCCCCACCTGGGAGCCAGAGGTATCCACGAGTTGGGAGCTCCAAAGGCTTGGAAGTAGACGCGGAAGGCTCCAGATGGGGGTAGAGCTGGGGCAAAGGAATCTGGCAGAGCAGCCGACATTCATCAAGAACTGGTTCAAGTGCCCTGTTCTCTGAGGCCCTGGGAAGGGGGTGGGGTGGGGGAGTTCAGACTGGGAAGCGTGCCTCATAGAGAGCCACAGAGGGAAAGCCTGCCTCGATCTGAGGGTAGGAGGTCCCTGGCGTGGTGACCTTTGCTCCCTAGGGCATGAGTTGTTTCTTAGGCTGTGGTAAAACAGTCAGCATGTCCCTGGCCACACAAAGGGCACTCTTGGCCAACAGCGTGGTGTCACCTATCACACCAGTGTTCTCTCAGCCACGGGGACAAAGATGAGGAGACAAGGCCTTGCTGCAGCCGAGTGGCTTCCAACAGATCCCTGCAGCCTGCCGGGCAGGTGCATAGGGCTCAGCCATCCCGTGATGGACGCTGCCGGGGGAGAAGGGGGCTCAGAAGGTTCTGTTGGCTGCTTCTGAATCCTGACACCAAGAGGGAAGACACCGACCAAAGGAACAAGTAGTTGCTAGGCTGCTGAGACGGGGCAGATGCGGTGCAGCAGTGCTGGTGTCTGACCTCACGGGGGCGCTCTTGGGAGGGGATACGGTTGAGGTTACAGGGACAGATTGTGGCCAGGGGCACAGACTGGCTTCAGATGGACCCAGGCGGTCAGGCTGATAGATGGTGATGATGGACCGACGGATCAGGGACACCCTGGCACTCTGCTCGTCTGGTCAGAGGTGGCTCTGTGGGCTGACGAAGGGATCCATTCAATATTCTTGGTGATAGTCCAGAACTGTGACCTTGTCTGGGTTGGGGCTGTGGCACCCAGGTGAACATAATTGAGCTGGAGTTATCTGAGGGTTGGGCCTGGCCCTCAAATCCCAGTTGGGACTGCCAAGTCAGACATTATGCCTAGCTGGGTGGAACCGATGCCAGCACATTGACGATGTCTCGTGGGAGAGAGTTACAGGAACGAAGAGAGGGCTTTGGACAGATCCCTCAGATGCCCACTGGAGGAGAGGCTGTGGGGGTTGGGAAGGATGGCCAGAGCCACTGGAGGAAGAGTGATGTGTATGGACCGTGGGCCAGCCACAGAGGGGTGGCTGCGCCTGGGAGCCAGCACAGCTACCAGGCAGAGAGAGAGAGAGAGAGAGAGAGAGAGAGAGAGAGAGAGAGAATGATCAGGCTGCCTGATCAGTCTGGATCAAGGGTGTGTTGGGTAGAAGGGGTGGGAAGAAAAAAGATCTGAAACATGACCAAGCATAGTAGGAATCAACAGATGTTTGCGAGGATCTGGGAATAGATCCGGGAAGGTTGCTGAGCTGGGGACAGACGACAATCTGACCTAGGACAGAGACCAGAGATGCGGTGCTACTCCAGCGAGTGATGGGAGCTGGCAGGCACAGAAGCTGCTAAGAAGGGAGGGTGGATAGAACCTGGGGAACAACACAAGTGGCTTGGGGACTGGGGTGGGAAGTGGGTGTGACTAGAGACTCTGAACTTGGGGTGCTTAATCAGTAGTGACTAGGTCAACCAATGACTGAACCTGGGGCTAAAGTTCCACACACACACTGACTTGCAGTGACTAGAGATGGTATGAGATCCCCAAAATACTGGGCCGAACAGTCACCCGTAGGCACTCTCGAAAAATACATCTGTAGCAGGGTGAAGCCTAGTGTGATGGTTTGTGTATGCTTGGCCTGGAGAGTGGCACTATTAGGAGGCGTGGCCCTGTTGGAGTAGGTGTGGCCTTGTTAGAGTAGGTGTAGCCTTGTTGAAGTAGGCGTAGCCTTGTTGGAGCAGGTGTAGCCTTGTTGAAGTAGGCGTAGCCTTGTTGGAGTAGGTGTGGCCTTGTTGGAGTGGGTGTGGCCTTGTTGGAGTAGGTGTGGCCTTGTTAGAGTAGGTGTAGCCTTATTGAAGTAGGTATAGCCTTGTTGGAGTAGGTGTGACCTTGTTGGAGTGGGTGTGGCCTTGTTGGAGTGGGTGTGGCCTTGTTGGAGTAGGTGTGTCACTGTGGGCATGGGCTTTAAGACCCTCACCCTAGCTGCCTGGAAGTCAGTCTTCTAGCAGCCTTCAGGTGAAGATGTAAAACTCTCAGCTCCTCCTGCACCATGCCTGCCTAGGCACTGTCCTGCTCCCACCTTGATGATAACAGACTGAACCTCTAAACCTGTAAGCCAGCCCCAATTAAATGTTGTCCTTATAAGAGCTGCCTTAGTCATGATGTCTGTAAAACCCCAAGACACCAAAGTCCAAAGGATGTACCCCCATGAAGAGCTGAGTCAGAGATGCTGGCTAAGGAGGCTGGGCTGGCGTTAGACACCCTGAAGCATCCGTCTAAGGGAGCCCTGTATGGGATCCTTTCCTGGGGTGTGCCCACCCTATTGTTTTTTCAAAACCAAGAGTCAGGATGCATGAAACCCACCCGACATTTATCCGGTGAAGCAAGTACCCAAGCAGTGTTAAACAGCCACCAAAGCAAATCTGCCCACAGGGACATTGCCACCCACGCTCTGCTATCTGCTTACTTAACTGTCCTCATTAGAGACTTTTCCAAAAGAACAACCCAAAAGGTTGTTTCTGTTGTTATTATGATCCGAAGTTCTGACCATTAGCCCCGGGGGCCTTGGGACTGTAAGAGTAAACACATCCACAATTTATCCTGTTTTCCGTCTCAGCAAAGACTTTGTGTATGAGCAGAAGCCTGGGAGACAGGAGCTATCTGTTATTAAATAAACGGAACTGTCAATCCAGGCACCGTCTGCAAATTAGCTGCTTGTCCGTGTGGGTTAGTCGCGGGCAGACGGGCACCAGGATCTGGGTTTGATAAAAAATCCATGTTTGCCTCTTACTTCTGACACCCTTTGCAGAAGACCAGAAATTGATGAGCACAGAGGTGTTAATCCTGAAAGTGAATTAGGTTTTTTTTTTTTTCAAAGGTGGCTCTGCAGTGGCTCCAAGCTAAACTAAGAGCTAACTTGTTCTCGGTCTCCAGGGAGGCTCTGAATGCTATCCCTTAGAGCTGACTGTCTTACAGGAGCCATGGTCCTTAGAGACACACTAGCAGGTATGGTGGCGGGGCCAGAGGGGAGACTGGCCAGGCTTTTTAAAACTCTGTGTGTGTGTGTGTGTGTGTGTGTGTGTGTGTGTGTGTGTGTGTGTTGATATTCGGAAGTGCAAATCTAAGTGCACGTGCACGTGTGTGCATGCTTCTGAAGGCCAGAGGACAATCTTACGTAATTTTCAAAGATGCCACCTCCACCCTGCTTTGTTTGGCCTGGAGCTCACCAGTTAGGCAAAGCTGACCAGCCAACAAGCCCCAGGAGTCTTCCTGTCTCTTTCTCCCTAGTGCTGAAGTTACAAGCACAGACCACCATCCCCTGCATCTGTATGTGTATTCTGGTGATCAGCCTCAGGCCTTCGTGCTTGTGAGACAAGTACCTCCTTGACTGAGTTTTCTCCACAGTTCCAGGCTTGTTGGGGGGGGGTAGGGGGGGGTTTTGTTTTTCTCTATGTAGTAAGATACACAGACTGTGGGAGGGTTTCAGGAGTCACAGTATAGCCTGAGCTACACAGGAAGGTACTAGGCTAGTTAGTGTAAGGGGCAGATGGAACGGGGGGACGCAGGCAAGAGCCTACCTTATATTTCTAAGGATAGGACAGGTGAACTATCGCAAGCGTGGTCAGCTGGGTTGAATATTTGCCGTAGGCTCAAAGTATCTAGTACCTGGACTGGAAGGATTGAGCAGCAGCCTGGACTATTGGAATCCTGTACACTCCCAGACTAGCTGTTAGGAGTCTCTATGCATGAGCTAGCTCAGGGAGCGCTGCCCTCCGGGGGCAGCCAGGCTCACATGCCAAAGCAAAGACAGCTGGAGCGGCAGAGCTGGAGCCCAGCGGCCAGGATGCACTGACCAGAGGGAGTGGTTAACAGCAGGTCCCGACTTTGCCAACTCTACGTGACTCAAACTGCAGCCCAAGCACAAACAACTGCTCTGAGATCTGAGCGCGCTGTGGCTGCCAGCAGCCCAACCGCAGCAGAAACTGCTCTGGTCCCCAGGCTCCTCTGTAGTTTCAGAGATGGATTTGCAGGGCTGGGTTGGTTTTCTGGAGCGGGGGAGGGGGATATCTGGAGTACAGTGTCAGCGGCAGGAGGAGACAAGTGTGTTGCTGATCTGATGGGGGCAGCCGCGCTGGAGCAGCCCTGTCTACACTGGCAAAGACCTTCCTTGGGCTGCGGAAACATAGGAGACCTCTAGGAGAAGATGGGCAGTAGCCAAATGGCCTCGGGCTGCCCGCTGGGCCAGCAGGGCTCTGAGAAGGCATGGAAAGGAAGCCACGGGGGTGTGGCCTGCTAAAAGACTGGACACTGGGTTGTTTAGCGAGTCACATACGCTAATCCTCCAGTCTCAGTCTCTGTGTTGATTAATGTTGATGGTCATCATATGATCTAGAATAGCCTAGAAGAAAAATGTCTCAGCGTGTCTGTGAGGGAAAAGGTGGGGCAGAAAGTCCCACCCTGAGTGTGTGAGCACCACCCCATGGGTTGAAACCCCAAACTGGATAAGAAGTGAGCTGAGCCCGGTATTCATCTTTCCCCACCTCCTGCTGTGAGCACCTGTGAGCAGCCCTCACGCTCATGCCGCCAGGCCTCCCCAGCACAGCGGACTGTGACTTCTTGAAGTCGAGTTTGTATTTTGTCACAGCTCCAAGAAAAGTTACTGAAACACATAATCCCCCCCCCATAAGACAGATGCTTAAGGCCAGAGGCCAGGGTAGGACTTGATCCCCCTCACAGGTTCCTAAAGGCTGAAGCATCACCTAGCAGGGCTCTCTGGGATTGGATAAGATTTGCAAAGTGTCCTGCAGTGACCATGCAAGCCTGGGCAAGGCTGGTGCCCAGCAGTTGCTGTTGGTTCTGTTACCATGATTCCTAGTGTCCAGTGAAACTGGCTAAGGCTGGGGTGGAGTCTATCTTGTGGAAGTGATGCGGCTTCCACTCAGGGTTGTGTCACATTCTTGGAAGACAGAATTCATGATGCAAATGAGTCCAGTGCAAAAGTGATCTCTGCGGACTGACCTCCCCCCAACACACACACACACACACACACATTCACACACACAGGTGCACACACACAGAGGCATACACACACATAGGCATACACACGTACACACACAGGCACATACACACACAGGCACACACACACACACTGGCACACATACTCATACACACACATAGGCGCACACACATAAACACAGGCACACACACTTATACACACAGGTGCACACAGAGGCACACACACACATACTCACACATACTCACACAAGCACACACTCACATATACACACACAGGCACACACACAGGCACACATGCTCACACCACTGTACAAATGAACAACCCAAGGGCCCTGGAGGTAAAGGAATTGCTGGATTGATACCATATCTCCACCTGAAGGGACATGGACCTGGTACGCCAGCCCTGGGATACCCCTCCTCCCTCCTTTCCTCAGGGGCTGAAGGAGTTGCAGACTCCAAGCCCCCTGTCTCTTCCCAAGTTTATACCTGGGAAGTTTCATCTACAGCCACAGTGGGGGGTCTTGTTGTTTAAATTCAAACAATTTGGGCATGTTCCCTGTGACCACCCTTTAGCACCCACACAAGGTAGGTTGAGAATCATCCCCGGCCCTGGGCTGTCCCCCTTCCCCAAGTCTCTAGGCTTGCTGCACACAGCTCTCTCCCCATTCTCAGCTTTCATTGCATAGGTTTGTGAATTGAGACAGATTTTTCGGACACCTCAGAGGAGTTAATAGGGTGGTTTATTGGGGGATTTGCTTAGGAAATGAGATTTTCCTGGTCTCCCAAAGGAGAAAGGCCGCATCTAAATTATTGATATCAAAACATGTTCATCAAAGAAGCCTGGGCACCCCGGTGGTGTGCATGCTGCAAAGTGCTATCTGCCTTGTGTTGGAGTCTGTCTGTTGTCTGTCTGTCTGTCTGTCTGTCATGCTGGTAATTCAACCTAGTACCTCAGGCTTGCTAAGCAAGCATTCTACCACCAGACTATATTTCAAACGCTGCCCTCAGTATGAATAGCGCCCTACCTCCATCTCCCCCAGTAAAGATGCTCAGAGCCTAAGCAGTGCCCACCCCAAGATAAGAGATGAGTAGACCCCCTCCCCACTTCCCAAAAGGCAGCTCCCAGGGGATGCCATCTGGGTCTCAAAGGGCCTCTGGCACACACACCCATCCACTGTCCTGGCTAGTCCTCCACCTTGAAGAAAGGCATGTTTTTAAAAGAAACAAGAGGCAAGATGCGCCCGCCAAGTGGAGACTGGACAGCTGCCCAGATGTGGCCAGCATTGAGCTGTTTGAGCTGAGTGTGGTGGAGAACACTAGGTGCGCAGAGTCCAGCTCCAGGGAAGGAAGTCCAAACAGCCTCATAGCTCTCCATCAGCATAAGAAGTCAGCTCTCGGCACAGTCAGACGCCAGGGAGGGAGATGAACCAGGAAACTGCAGGGCAGACAGGGCGGTGTCTGCAGATCCATCAGGAGCTCCCTGGGAGTGGGGACTGCATCCCTCACACACATTATGGCTGTGCACATGCCTAGATAGCAAGGTGGCAGGCCTGGGTACCTCTCTTCCAACGTGATGCCCACTGACGCTGTGGGTGGCTTTTAACTCGTATGCTCATCTCTGTGGGTTTGGCATCTGTTGTATCTTCATGGAGTCACTTCTTGGCATCAGAGTCACAGTGTCAGAAAGACCGGGCTCTAAGATCGGGCTAAAGTGGGCTTTGAATAGCAAATTTGAGCCTCTAAACCTCTTTTCTGAACTTACAAGCCGCAAAAGCAAAGTGGAGAGTGTGGCTGGTTGTCAGACTCATTGTCTTAAAAATAACTGGAAATCCAGATGGCCCTAGAGAGAAGAACAGGTTCACCAAGTGCATCGTTATTCCGGGGAAGACTGTCTGACCATTAGAAGGGACTGACTGACACCTGCCACCCCATGATGAACCCTGAGGGGATCGTTGGTAGTGACACATGCCAGATGCAAAAGGACAAATTCTATAGGGCCCCTGTTACAGGGAGTTACAGGAGTGCACTGGTTTCTATATGACCCCTGTTACAGGAGTGCACTGGTTCCTATATGACCCCTGTTACAGGAGTGCACTGGTTTCTGTATGGCCCTGGTTACCGGAGTACACTGGTTTCTATATGACCCCTGTTAAAGGAATGCACGGGTTTCTATATGGCCCTGGTTACTGGAGTGCACTGATTTCTATATGGCCCTGGTTACCAGAGTGCACTGGTTTCTATATGACCCCTGTTATAGGAGTGCAGTGGTTCCTATATGACCCCTGTTACAGGAATGTACTAGTTCATATAGGACCCCTGTTACAGGAGTTTCTCTATGACCCTGGTTACAGGAGTGCACTGGTTTCTATATGGCCGTGGTTGCAGGAGTGCACTGGTTTCTATATGACCCCTGTTACAGGAGTGCACTGGTTTCTATAAGATCCTGGTTACAGAGGTTCACTGGTTTCTATAAGATCCTGGTTACAGGAGTGCACTGTTTTCTATAAGATCCTGGTTACAGGATTGCACTGATTTCTATATGGCCCTGGTTACAGGAGTGCACTGGTTTCTATAAGATCCTGGTTACAGAGGTTTACTGGTTTCTATATGACCCTGGTTGCAGGAGTGCACTGGTTTCTATATGGCCCTGGTTGCAGGAGTGCACTGGTTTCTATAAGATCCTGGTTACAGGAGTACACTGGTTTCTATAAGATCCTGGTTACAGAGGTGCACTGGTTTCTATATGACCCTGGTTGCAGGAGTGCACTGGTTTCTATATGGCCCTGGTTGCAGGAGTGCACTGGTTTCTATAAGATCCTGGTTACAGGAGTGCACTGTTTCTATAAGATCCTGGTTACAGAGGTTTACTGGTTTCTATATGACCCTGGTTGCAGGAGTGCACTGGTTTCTATATGACCCTGGTTGCAGGAGTGCACTGGTTTCTATATGGCCCTGGTTGCAGGAGTGCACTGGTTTCTATATGGCCCTGGTTGCAGGAGTGCACTGATTATTTTTTGCCATGGTGACAAAATGCCTGATGGAAGCAGCCTCAGGGGGAAGGATCTGGGCTCCTGGCTTCAGGATACAATCTATCGTGGCAGGCTGAGTGTGCATCCTGGCTCTGCACACATTAGCACACGGGGTGGGGGGGGGCAGAGTCAGGATGAGAAGCAGGACTGGGGCATAATCCTCCAGCCCTGCCCCAGTGGCTGTGTTCACCAGCTAGAAGGGAGGGTTATCTGGGCTCTCTATCCCGAAGATCTCATGGCAGCGCCTCTAGCTTGGACCATGTGTGTTCAAACATATGAGCCCTCAGGGGACATGCTGCATTCAAAATATGATGGGGTCCTGGAGTCATCGAATGCACAGACAGACAGAAGAGGGGAGTGAGAAGGCTCAGAGGGCGGCTTCAGGCTGTGGAGTCTGATCCCAGGACTCACACGGTGAAAGGAAAGAGTTGACAAGTTATCTTCTGCTTTTCACATGTGTGCCAAGGCATGAGTGTGGTTTCGTGTGTGTGTGTGTGTGTGTGTGTGTGTGTGTGCCCACACAACAATTAAAAAGAGAAATAAAGTAGAAAGGGAGTTACTAGGAGCCAGGAGAGGAGGATGGGCTACAACCTCTAATGTGGAGCAGGTTAAAAAGATGAAGATATAATGACCGTGGTTGCACAAGGCTTCAGACACCCCGAAATGGGTATGACACTAAGTATTACACATGTGATTCCATAATAGAAAAAAAAATCCACAAAATACTCCTTGAGGGAATTGTCCTGGGGCTCTCGGCTGGACTGGGTGTGGCTACTGCGGTGCCCAGGCCCCGCTCCGTAGGAAACAGGAGCACCGTGGTAGCACCTACGGAGTTTCCCATTAAAGGGGTTGGCCGGAAGTTTACAGGGAAGGAGGGCCGGGTGGCTGTCCATGACGAGTGAGCGGAAGTGGGTGGCCTAAATAGCAGAGTGGTTTACTTCCCAGGTCTAAGACCCAGAAGCTGCCAGGAAAGGCAGATCTAGAGCTGAGGTGGGCAAGACTGGCTTTATTTGAGGGCTCGAGGGGAAGGACCTTCCTGGACTCTGTCAACCTCTCTGGAAGGCAGTGACTTCCCTTCCTCCACTCACAGACACACCACTCGAGCACACCTCCACCTTTCTGTCTGTGTAAGCGTCTCTGTGTCATCTCCTCTTCTGGTCATTAGAGCGGAGCTCACCCGGAGTCCAACCTAAGCAGTTCCATCAACAAAGACCACATTTCCAAATAAGGTCACAGTCTGGGGTTCTGGGTAGACATGAATGTGTGAGAGACACTCTCCTACCCGGAAGAGCTGGCTGGCATCCATCTCATTCATGTGTGGAAGGACGAGGGGACATCTGCAGACTTGAAATGGCCCAGTGCTGGACCTTGGTGGTGAGGGCTGGATAAAATCCACAGCAGCATCCAGTCTGGCTTAGAAACTGTGAGCCGCCCCCCCCCTCAGATGCTACCCACCTGCCACTGTGATCAGTGAGCTCCCTCCCGTCCACAGGTTTGTGCTTGGCTCAGTGGATACAGAAAAGAAATGGGGGTACAAGGTGCCAGCTGGCCTCATCCCTCCAATAGACCCTCATATGCAGCGGGGGCAGTTGACGGCATCCAGCTCCTCCGGCCTATAGAGCAGCCACTGGTCAAAGCACTCCGGCCTTGCAGAGTCCAAGCTAGCGGGAGAACCAGCTGTCTCCAGATGCGCAGAGTAAAGGCAGCCCAGGTTGTCACAAACAGAAAGAAGGCCGTGGGCTCTGTAGGGAGGTTAGCAAGGCCATACACATGCTAGGCCTGCTGTGGTCAGAGATAAAGCCAGCAATGACCAAGATAAGTGCAGAATCTGTCCCAAGGGAAGGTAGGCCTGCTCTCCACACGCACGCTGTTGCTGTGGGCTCCAGAGTGGCAAGACCTATCCAGAGCAAACGGCCTGAGTGAGCTGCAGCTGCCCGTGGGCTTGGGCGAGCTGCTTTACCAGGCTGAGCATCAGATTTGTTGTTCAGAAACTGGAAATGATTCCAGCACCCACCACACAACGATGTCATTCAGAGTGCAGTCTCGGAAGGGCACACAGCCCCTGGCCGTGTTGAGTGGCGTTGGCCAGTGCCGTTGTGGGTCCCGTTATTACAAGCTCTGCGGTAATGCCCATTCAGGACTCACTACACTAGGAAAATCTGGGGACCTGGAGGAACCTGGAGGGAGGTGAATGTGGAATTAAGGGACCACTGGATTGTTGAATCCTGCCGGGCTTCCTGAGAGAGGAGGCTGGGATCCCCAAATCCCTGCTGCTCTGCTGATTCTCCTAAGGCATTTCCTATATAGATCCATATGCAACTGGGTGCTCAGAGCTCAATGTAGCCCTGTGGCCTCTGGTGGCCAGAAACTTCAAGGACTCCCAATGCCCCTGGTAGTGGCACAGGGCCACAAGTGAGGGACCTCCCCTCCCCTCCTCCTCTGTCTGTCTCCCTCTCCTCCTCTCTTTTCTCTCTTCCCCGTTTCCCATTCCTTCCCTCCTTCCCCTCCCCCTCCCCCTCCACACCTGATTCCGGCTACCTACAGGTGAATTTCTCCTCAGAAGGAAAAGAAAATGGCCTTAGGTCAACGTGGCTCCCCCATCACGATCACCACCAACCAAAGTTGTAGTTAAGCCACCCCCGGTTAATTCCTTATTTATGAAATTGCGCCCTTCACCTCCCAGTTCCCCTCAGGGAGCAAGCAGAAATGGATCGTTTAATAAAACCCAAAGCATCACACGAGAAGGTTTGCAAGTGCCGTCTGTAGCCCCTGGGCAGCTCCTTCTCCTAAAAGGACTCGGGATCATTAGGGAGGGGCCTGTTGGACAGCCTGTGACAGGCAAGGCAGAGGACCCTGGGTCCATCCCAGCAGGCGGGTCTCCTTGCCACCTGCAGTAACTCACAGGGCACCATGTAAATCTCCCTCAGAGCAGCAAAGGGGACAGCACCCAAGGGTACCACTGCTCTCTGCTCCAGTGCAGGAAGGGGGTTGGTGCCCAAGCTGTCCCTCTAAGGCCCTGTGGAAACTGAAAGCAACGGTTGATGGGGGGAGGCAGTGGCAGGGAGCCACACCTGTGGGTCGAATGATGACCCTCGGATTCACATGTGGAAACCCTAACAGGAGAAAAAAATGGAGACATACCAATGCTAGCCTGTGCCTATGCCCTCATACTCCCACCCTCTATCCAAGTGGGCACCTAGCTGGGGAGGAAGAAGGGGGTCAGAGATGCCAAGCTAAGTAGCTGCCTGGGAGCTGGCATCCTCCTCATTGCAACGTGCGCGTGGGGCGGGGGGGGGGGGACTTTATCTGATGGGTCACTTCGTGTGATCACACCAAAATGGGTTTTGCTAATAGAGACATGTTCCTTCAGTCCGATGGCTGCTCAAGCAGGTCCCAGGTCAATTTCTCTCTCCCTCTCTCTCTCTCTCTCTCTCTCTCTCTCTCTCTCTCTCTCTCTCTCTCTCTCTCTCTTTAAAATTTTATTTATTTATTTATTTATTTATTTATTTATTTAATACATATGAGCACACCACCATTGCTCTCTTCGGGCACACCAGAAGAGGGCACCAGACCCTATTCAGATGTTTGTGAGCCACCATGTGGTTGCTGGGAATTTAACTCAGGACCTCTGGAAGAACAGTCAGTCAATGCTCTTAACTGCTGAGCAGTCTCTCCAGCCTCGCCCCCCCCCCACCAGGTTGATTTCTAAAAACCAGA